>VCHN02000014.1:36668870-36880186 GCA_007115665.2 Sequoiadendron giganteum
GTTAAGTCAAACAAGATGATGATTGATTGGATTCAATTGATCAAGATCGATGAAGCTTGAGTTAGAACAAAATTGCTTTGATGATTTGATGTGACACGGATGTGCGCATTAGATGCGACTAATATGGATTGTTGGATTGATGTTCAAAAAAAGATAGAGCATGATAAGGAATGTCTTCTTGTCAAAAATATGCCATGGGCTAGTGACTTGGATTTTGGCTCACAAATGATTTGACCAAGTTGATTTCACGTTTTCCAATGCTCGGATCTCCACATAAGTTGGAGGATATAGATCAAGATTTATTCACGAAGCAAGATGTAATTATATGCCCCCAGTGTCTAGCAATGTATGGAATGCCATGGGTGGATTCTTGGATAGATGGATGGGTATGGTAAGCATGCAAAGGATGCCAAGGATTATCTTGTGACAAGATAAGGTGTTCGAACAGAGGAACGCTCATTCAGATAATGCTTCAAGGCTCATATAGCGTTGGGTAGGATAGGATCAATGAAAATGACCCATGTCAAGATTTTTACCATAAGCAAGCGTAAAGTGTGCTCCAAAATTTTATCAAGATCAAGGTAACTTGGACCTTGGATGCAGACGGAAAATGGATTGGATAAACGGTTCATGGATGAACAGATGATATGGATGGAATGTTGGCTTCATTATGGATGCGATAAGATGCTTTCTTCTGAACTGGCACACGTAGATGCTCGATTCTACACATGATGCCTGTTTGCCAGGTTTTCATCATGGTACTTGTCCAAAGCGCCATTGAAATGGTTTTCGCTGGAGGACGATTTTTTTTCTTTATTGTTTTCAATCCTTTTTCTGATTTTTTTGGATTTTTGTATTTTTTTATTTTTTTGTTGTCATCAAGACACCTGTTTGCTAGGTTTTCATCAAGGTGACCATTTTTTCAGGACTTTTTCTGATTGTTTTTGTATTTTCTAAGAGATTTTAAGCTGATGTTGAACCACCTGTTGGTGCTGATGTTGATGCTTCTGTCATAACGTGCCATCGGTATCCTGCTTGTAGAAGTTGTCTTGCCAAGATACGTGCACTTGAATGCAACTTTTGAGAAATTTGTTCTGCTTTACTGATACTGGAGTTAACTTTGTCTTTGTGCACCCATCGTGATAGGGTGCCTTCTGAATCCTTATGATGAAGGGTCGCTGCCAATACATGGTCAATGTGAGAATTGGATATCATGCGTGGAGGCATGGATGGAGTGTGTTTAGGAGTAACAGATGGATTGGTCGATGGTTTGGAACCTTTGACTCTCCAAACTTGGGAAGATGAGCAATAATGGGTGGATATGGAAGTGTGCATGGAATTTGGACCAACTACTTGATACACTTTGTACGTTGCTTGAGAAGCCTGCTTTTTCCTTTGTGGAAATCTTTGATGGATACTTGCCCCATTTTTATTTTGCCCCATACTTTCTTTGACTGATGGAGTTTGATAGGGATAATATTTCTTTGTATTTTTTGGTATCCATTCGTATTTGATTTTTCCAATATGCTTCTTAGCTTCTTTTTCTTGGATACTATTTTGCATGCTTCGATTCAAGTCTTTCTTTTGATGTTGGTCCCAATTCGTGGATGGGGTGATGGGTGGATGAAGGTTCGTGACATGGTAGGTTGTAGTATTGGCATCAGTTTCATCATAAGGATTCTTCGTGCTCCCCATGTTGATGTTTGCTCAAGACGAAGTTGCCCCCAATATGGTGATAGTATTACTGATATGTTGAGATCCCTTAATTGTTGAGTAACCAAGGCCTTGACGCTTAGGATTGCCAAAAATATGCACTGGTTCTAGGATACCCTGTTCCTGTAGGCCTAATCCTCTGCCTTGATAATTCATTTGTTGAAATAATTTATTTTCTATAGGATATGATTTACCTTGGAAACAAGGTGTTGCTCCTTCTCTGCTCTGTGGCAGATCTTCAAATGTCATAGCTCTTTCATTGATAAGATGATTTTCCCTTACAAAGGTGAGTGATCCAAGTTTATAAGTGATAGGATCTTCCATAAGTGGGATGAATGCCTGATTGATATCTTCAACTTGATCTTGTGAGATATCAGATTGTAGTGCTTCTTCAAGAAGTGTTGATGCTTCGCTGTCTACACAAAAGTCTTCCTCATGACTCACTTCATAGGATGTTTCTGATTCATGACTTATGTACAAGCCTTCTTCATGATCCATTTCTGATATGTCTCTGCATTTGTCTACATCTTGATCATGTGTACAAATTTTAAGAGTAGGAGACTCTTGTTCGTTGGTAATGATTTGAAGAGTATGAGACTCTTGTTTTTGAAGATCATCCACGTGTCCATCCAAAGAAAGCATCTCATGGGTAGATGGAAGAGTATGTGCTATGCGGATATGGTCATCATTTGCAACATCTTGTATAGATAGGAGAGTGTCCATTATATCATTGTAGTAGCTTGGAGATACAAATTCTTGATCTTGAGTGATTTCGAAATTGCTTTCAACATGCTTTGGATCAAGTTCTTGACATGGGTCAATTTCAAAGAATGGATTTCTTTCTTGGATATCTTCATTAGGCATAGGAATATTCTCAAATTTCATGAGGTCAAAGGATGGCCATATGTTTTGGAAAGGATCATTGCTAGACCTTGGTGAAAGATGTTGATCATGCTTTGGAATAAATTCTTGAGATATGTCCTCTAACTCATTAGCTGATGTAGAGACATTTTCAACATTGTCATTAGTTGAAGGATCACAAATTATAGGATCAAATAATGTTAACCCTCCTTTGAATGGATCATTGTTAGACATCGTTGGTGAGTTTTGATCATGATTGAAAAGTGGATTTTGGGGTGTGATGATTTGATCATTGAATGAGATGGGAACATCTTCAATGTGTTCATTGATGGATAGATCTTGATCATTGTTTTCAACAATTGTGGTGGGAATCTGTTGCAAGCTTTGTTGGGCGAGTAAGGCCTGCGTTTGCTACTGAGCCAACAATGCTTGTTGTTCGTCATGTTGTTTTTGTGCCAACAATGCTTTTTGTTGGGCTCTTTGTTGTGCTACTTCTTCTTGGATTGATTGCAATAGTGCATAGAATTCTAGTTGCGCTTGCGCTTGTTGGGCTACTTGAGCTCTTGTGCTTGCTGAGCAACTAGCTGTGTAGCTTGTTGGGCTTGGAGTGCCTTTTTGCGGGAAGCTTCTTGCAACATGATGGAGAATGAATTGGTCATGTTGTATTTTGGCGGTGGTGGTGGTGGTGGTGGTGGTGGAATGGGAATGGTGTTGATTGTTGGGGTTGCTTGGATGGTTTCCATCTGTTTTTGCGATATCGATGGAAAAATGGAATGATTTGGTATGATATTTTGATTTGGCATGATGGATTGAAATTGAACATTGTTGTGGTCTAGAATCATATTTCCTTGATTTAGGTAACTTTGATTTTGCATGGTGTTACCTTGACTTGAATCAACATATGGAGTTGCCAATATATTGCTAGGATTTTGAACAACATTAGGGGGATTTGCAAACATGTTGACCCCAAAGTTTACCAAGTGTGCATTTGAAATGGTCATGTTTGGTAAAGTTGCACTTGGTATGTATGGATTTTGTGGGATAATGTTGTTTGAAAAACTCATGCATTGAGCATTTGGTTGATAGATTTGCAGATTTGGACTTGGATTTAAATCTATCATTGGGAAAGGTGTTCCAAACTTTGGATTGGGTATGCTCATATTTGTTGTACCATTGATGTTTGTATGAGATAATGCTCCCATGTATGCATTGTACAAGCTTTGAAAATCAAAAGGTATTGCAAGGCTTGGATAGTTTAGTTGATTTGGGTTACTCATGATGGATGGATCAAATTTATATTCCATGTCCCTCTTGTGTTGAGATTGAGTTTGAACCATAAAATGAAGATCAATTTTCAAGAATGTAAGAGATGAACCTCTAATCCTTTAGATCGGTCTAAACCTTAGGTTCAGAGAAGCAAAGAACTAGGAAAATTGAAGGATCAAAGCGATAATGAGGATGAGATAAATGGAAGATGAGTGATATGGATGAATGGAACTCTTAAAGAAACTTTGAAGGAAATGCTAAACTTTTAGGACTTTGATTGATCGTGATTGGATTGATGGTTTGACTAGATGTGTTAAGTCAAACAAAATGTGATAAATGTAATTGTAAAGCTCTAGGAAGTTGTGTTATCCATAGAGTGAACTCCTACAAGATGGTAGTTTGACTAAGTGCGTCAAGTCAAACGAGGTGATGATTTGATAATTTGGCTAGGTGTGTTAAGCCAGACAAGATGAACTCGTAAACCCTAGGAAGTTGTATTATCCAAGAGAGAACTCGTGTATAGGATGATGGTTTGACTAGCTGTTTTAAGTCAAACAAAGTGATTTGATTTCGCTTAGAAGTTTAGCATAAAAGATGTTTACAAAGTTCCCAAGAGTTGTTGGTGAGGTGATTTTGACTGATTTTGATGGTTGAAAAGATGGATGAAAGTGATGGGATTTGATCCTAGACTTGACCTAGATGACACTTCTGCTTACAAGCCCTCGGTGTTGAAGAACACGCTATATTCTGAACTTGAAAAGTCTCTCAAGATGCTCCTCACTAGCTTTCACACTAAGCTTTTTGAACTTCGGTTTTGGGATTTTGATCATGTTAGAAAACACATGTGTAATCAAATTTGTCTTTTATCTTGTCTTAGTGAATCCTTTTTACCAAAATTACTTGCTTGATTATGTTTTCAAACTGAATGTCTAATGTCCCACTTTCGTTTTCATCCCACAAGGTCCATTATGTGGAAATCAAGGAAATTAGGGCAAAAGTTTCCTAGGTTTATCCTTAGTGAAAACAAATGACGATAGAATTCGAGCACATAGAAACCTCTAAGGATATGATCCCTAGGGAAAGAAAGAGTGCTTAAATTCGTCAAGGATATTTGTTTCCTCCAAGGTGTTCGAAATTTGAGGCTCTTGTGAATGTTCGTTTTTCAAATGTTTCCAAGATCAAGCAATGTATTTTTTCCAAGCACTTTCACACTCCTAGGTTGATGAGACAATACCTTGTTGGGTTCCCACTTGGATAAATCCAGCTGCGCATATCTTGTGCGAATGGCTAAATGCTTGACCACACTAGCTCCCCTCCATGACACTCACTTATTCAGGTCAGCCAAGCATTAGTACCCATGAATCTCCCATGGCATACTTTCCATTTCCACAACAAGATCGCATGTTACGTGGGGCGGCTTCAGAGGACATGACCTCTTGCACCAACAAAATAGATAAGGTTTTTGGTCTTCTAAACACAAGTTTGTAGTAAGGGCATCCAGTTTAGGGGGTGCAATGATAAAATCCTTTTGAGATATCTCCCAACCCTTAGAACAAGGGCTTTACGCATCAAGAAGATACTGGGGGAGAGTTATCATGCGCCGCTTCCCATTGTCCATGGCTTTCACCATGAACACAAATTTATATAGCGGTTTGGAAAAGCTTGGCTTTAGCCCGTTACCGCTTGAGTTATTCCCTTGGGGTGAGTACTTTTTCCCACCAAGGCAGGCACTCTAAAGGTGAACAATAGCAAGTAAGAACATCCGTAGTTCGATCGATCTTTGTTTGAGAAACAAAGAGAGAACACTCGTGATGCTCTCCACTCACACTCGCAAGATTTGTTAATTTTAAGTTCCCCAAAATGAAATGTGGAGGTAATCTTTTTGAAAACTTAATATCATAAAAAGACTTTTGATTCTCAAGATCGCCGTGAGGCGCGAGAGAAGCGCATACGTCTTTTCAATGATATTACTTTGTGAAAAAGATTGCAAAATATTGAATGCACATGTTCATTTTAATCTCCAAAGGCAAAATTGAGTTCATTTTAAAGCCCCAAAATTGAAATGTGAAGTTGCCTTGTTCAATTTTAATCCCAAATTGAAATCTAGTAAATGTTGCTAAGGTTCAAATTTTAACCAACTTTGAAAAGATCAAGTCATTGATTGATTTTAAGCCCAAATCGAAAAGTGAGTTGAGTTAAAACAAAAAACGAGAGTAGAAAATGGAAGCTCTAGTTTGTTAAAACAAGCATTAAAAAATGCTTTTTCCAAATCTCGATTTCAAAAAAAAGAAATCTCCAACTTCACTCCATTCGCCTTTTGTCAACCTCCAATTTCAATCTTGATGTCAACCTATAAACAACACCAAGTTACCATAAGTAAGAAGTGTGATGTTTCAAGAAATTAATGATATGATGAATACATTTTCAAGCATAATGAACACACTCACAAGGAACCAATAATAAATTAATGAATAGATTCACATGACTCTGAAATTGCTTATCCTAATTTTGCAACCTTTCAAATATGAGTACATCATATATAAGCCCGCGGATGGCTCAAATTTTTGGGAGGCAAGTTCTTTAATACTTAAATTTGGGGGCTAAATATCTATGGCCTCTGCGTTCTGCATACACACTTTTAAGTGAGAATCATGTCCTATAAGGGCAATACAAATTTTAATTTATGATTCATGTTGTACTCATTCCAGCTTCCCTCAAACAAATAAGAAACTAGGCACGAGAAGTAATGCATTACTAACTTCATATTACCTAGGAACAACCAAATTCAAATATTCTTAAAGCCTGGATCTAATTCAAAATAGAAATTACGCATTCCTCAATTTGCCATATAGTTATCCTATGACCCCGAATCCTAGAAAAGTGTCTTTTAAAAACTGAAACATAGACAAATAGGAAACTCGAGATCAGCTGATTTTGGACACCAACTAAATTTGAGGACAACAAGTTTAGACAATATTTTGATGTGGTAATGAGTTTTCTCTACTTAGTACATTAAAGGTCTTCTGAAGCTCATAATATGGTACCGCCATTTATAACTGCATTGAATGTTGAAAGTGGAAAAATAATAAAATAAATAAATGCTTTCAATGACCCTAAGTGAATCGACACAAGTTATCTATTGGCAGTGATGGACCACTTCCCCAAGAATGGCCTGTCCCTGTTACGGTAGTAAATGTAATTCTCAAAAATGTAGATCATGCATGGACCTGCAAAGATTTCCTACAAGAAATTAATATGTCAGAGGATAATAGATTGCGCTCAATTGATCGATCCTCCAAGACTGTTGCTTGAATAACCCTCCGGTGGTTTAAATGTTAATACACAAATATAATAAACCTTTTCAAAACACCGTGCATGTCCGTGAGAGGAGAAATGTAAACGTCGAGCTTCTTTCTTGTTCTCCTCCTCTGCCTGCAAGAAAATGTTTAAAAGACACGCAGAATATAGATAAGTCAACCTGATTTTAAATTTCTAATTGACAGAGACAGACATTCACAAACTGATGTTTTTGATTTAATTGACAGGCTTCATTCTCTCTCTGTAGATTCAATACGCGAAAATATAGACAGGATACTTGAACTGCTTGTCAGAATGCCTTAAAGCCCAACGGCTGTCATGATTGTAAGGCTATGAGCAAATTGGATGATAAGAAAGACTTTTGTTTTGCAAGCTCATACTGACGTGATAGAATCACAAGGACCTATAACTAGGGAGCAAATGGCCTTTAGAAAATTCCAAGCTAATACATTTGGTAGTTGTAAATTCATTTCAAATGCTTTCAAAAGTAAATGCGAATGACAGGGGCAAATCCAAATTCTCAACCTTTGCTAGTGTTCTTACTACCTGCGTTTGTCAGTCCCTACGCCAATATTCCCTAATCCCCAGCATTTGTTACCAGATTAAGAATGCATGGTATTAGACATGATCTTGGGCACCCTTTCAGAACACACTCAGTAATGGTAGAAGCTCCAAACTCGTACGCGGTTTGCTTACAGAGGACTTTATCTGTAAGTTATTTTATGACAGACTTACGCATTATCTGCAAGCTAAAAGCATTTCATCAAAGTAGATTTTCTATTAACAACTGTCTAATGCAGGATGATATAAAAGACACTATCACTTGTAACCACCATCAGAATAAGTGTTCAATATCGGTGATAGAGTCATGCCACAAGTGATCACCCACGCTGCCTCCATTGGAGACCACTGACCAGAGACTCAATGACATGATCCACGGGTTAGCTATCCTAAGAACTGCTATTTACTGCCGGATTTGGAAGCCTAGAAAGGTTGGATTGTAAACCTGGCAGGTGAATAATGTAAATTTCTAGACAAGGCACGTGAACCCCTTGACAGAATGGATCAAAAGATGCGGTTTCTTGGATTGCAACATTGGAAGAAATGAACAAATTAGATTTAAATGCCGACAGGTGAACACAATATCTCAATACCAAAGTCAATAGAGAGACACACCGAACTCTGGACATGTAATAAATTTCTCAATTCAGTGCCTTTTGGTATCGGCATTCACTAGCGTATAATTTGGTCAAATAGGCCGCGCGATTAGTGCATTGAAAACAACATATACCTGGAGAGAGCGGGCCCTCCTTATCTTTATTTCATTGTTGTCATTGAGTTGTATTCCCTTAGCTATCTGTTCTTTGGCATGCAAACTAATGCGATAGACATACGTGAAAACTTGATCTAAAGATGGTGCCAGTGAAGATACCGATGCAACATTTAATGGTCAAGATACAGAACTGACAGATGCAGCACAAGCTACACAACCTATAGAATCAAATTCCTAATGGATTGCTTAGACTGGGAACTATGCCAAAAAGTGATTTTGCCTAGTTGTTCTATAAATGCCCAGATTGATGATTTTAGTGCAGACAGTTGGAGAGACTAGTAGTGAATTGCCCACATTGATGATTTTAGTGCAGGCATTTGGAAAGACCACGGATGAAGCTCATTAAGACTCAGCGCAATTTTAATGCAGAGGAGAAATGATATGGTACAAATTGGAAAGCACTCAAAGCTTGAAACTGATTATCAGCATAAATAAAGACGTTACATCCTCTACTTAAAGTATTAATCAATCGCACAGTAACAAAAAATAAAAATAAAATGCATGGACTAAAATAGAGAATATATTTATTTAATAAAGATGTTACTGCCCTCCTTCTAGTGCCTTTTGTGGGATGGTGAAATCTTACACATGGATTGTATAGATTGAGCCATCCTCATAGAATACCATATACCATTAACTCCAAACAAAATGATGACTAAGACAAACATGTAATAGAGCAAATGAAATACAACCTATTCTATGGTGGATTGGTGCCCTCCATGAAAATGTGAGAGAGCCCTTTCCCAATCCTTGATAAGCTTAGTGATATCATAGACAATGAGATGCTTGAACTCAAGTTGCCTATAGTGTATATGCTTTCAAATGTGGCTATTGTGTTGTTTGAAGGAGAGAAGCCTTCAACTTATAGTTGAGCTTGAAGAGAGGAGAGGCCAAATTGATGAATGTGGGATCATTCATGGGCCAATGACAAGATGCCACTTGTCAAGGTGTGAGAGGGTGAGGAATGTGCAAGTCTTGGCAAATGTGCCAATTTCAAATTTGAATTTGATGAAATGACATGTTTTGGGGGGATGAAAGGTGCAATAAATGCCATGTTGACTTGTGCAAATAGCATTTAAAACCTTGTTGGAAGGGACAAGTCCCTTTTGGGGGGAAGATTCAAATTGGAAGAATATTCCATTTTGATTCCATTTTGAATGTAATTAGAAGAAATAATAAATCAAATAAATGATTTATTGGTGCAAGTGGGTGGGTTAGTTAGGAGTTTGGATTTGACTCTAGTTGAGTCAAAAGCTAGAGAATGATAATCATGATTAGAAGTTAATTAATGTAGATTAATTAACTTGGATGATATTAAGAGGTGACATTTGATAAATCAAATGAGAAGAACTTTAAGGATTTGATTAAATAATTTAATTTATTTAATGAACCTTAGGGAATTTATCAATAAATTGTCTTAATTGATGAATAGGAGAATTTGATGTTAGTTAGAGCGAGATGTATGATATCAGTTTTGCATGTCTACGATTCTAATGCTATATTATAATGAGATAACTAACTCAAAAATATTAAATGACATAGGGTCACGCATTAAAATGCAAAGGGATAATATCTATTAATAGGGCTAAGAGTTCAATTTTCTTCCTCAATACTCCGGAGCATAGACAAGTTAAACTTGCTCGAATTCTTGGATGCCAGATTGAGCCCCTTCCATCAACCTATCTTGGTTTGCCTCTTTGCATTAAACCCTTGGACTCGTTTTGGATCTCTTTGGTTGAAAAATTCAATAAGAAGTTGTCGGGGTGGAAAGGAGCTCTTCTCAGTCAAGCTGGAAAAATCCAGCTTCTAAAGGCGTCCTTGCAAAATCTCCCTGTGTATGCTCTTAGCTTATTTAAAATTCTTGCTAAATATGCTGAGGCCATTGAAAAAATTCAGAAAAGGTTTCTCTGGTCTGGTGTGGAGGATAAGAAGAGAATGCCACTCATTGGATGGGATCTGGTTTGTAGACCTAAATCGAGAGGGGGCCTAGGTTTAAGAAAAATTAAAGTGCTGAATTTGTCCCTTCTTGCTAAATAGCTTTGGAGAACTCTTACTTTGAGAGGGGAATGGCAAGATACTTTAAAAGCCAAATATTTTAGTAACTGTGAGTCTCTTAATGAGGTTATAAATTCTTCTTTTTTACCTCGTGGGTCTGTTTGTTGGAATGATATGAGCAGAGGTAGAAAGTTGCTGGAAATGGGAACTAGTTGGCTGGTTGGAAAAGGAAATTATGTTAGGTTTTGGGAAGACAGATGGCTTTTTAAAGATCCTTTAATCAGAGATGAGAAATTCAGTAAATGGATGGATGATTGTAAAAGGGAATTCGGGGTCTTGGTTAAAGATTACTAGAGGAATGGGGGTTGGGTTGATTTGAAGACCATCAGTCAGGATCTTAGCCCAGTTCAGTCAGCCTTTAGGGCCCTAAGACTAGCTTAACACCAGGTGGATGATCTTGCTATTTGGTTAGACAATCCGTCTGGCATTTTTTCAGTTTCTTCTGCTACTTCTATGCTGGCTAGTCCGATGGAGCCTCCGCCCTTCTGGGCTAAGGCTTGGATTAATCACCTGATTCCTAAAATCAATATTTTCTATTGGATAATGCTACAGAATAAGATTCTCACTTTGGACAATCTTGGAAAAAGAGGAATTCAATTACCTAACAGGTGCTACATGTGCAGGAACGATGCTGAGACTGTTAATCATCTTTTTCTTCATTGCCCTTTTGTTTCGCACATTTGGGGTAAAAATTTTGAGCTTCTTGATTTGGTTTGGGTTTCCCCTGCTTCTATCGAAGACTTTTTCTTGCAATGGAAAGCTCCTTCAAAAAATCCTTTTGTGCGAAAGCTCTGGTCTTTTGTTCTACCTTTTGTGTCATGGAATATTTGGAAGGAAAGGAACAACAGAGTGTTTAGGGAAAAAGAGAAGTCGAAGGGGGACTTGCATGAAAAAATCGTAAGGGCAATAAAGGAAAATTTATCTCTAATCCCAAGAAAAATGGTTGATAAAGCTAATTGGTCTCCTTTCGATATTGCTACGGCTGAAAAGTGGAATTCTAAATTAGCAGTGTTAAATGTCCCCACGCCTGATGTTTGTGGGAGGGAGAATGCTAGTTGGTCTTTTCCGCCTTTGGGTTGGTTGAAAGCCAATTTTGATGGTGTTGCTAAAGGCAACCCTGGGAAAGCTGGCAGTGGGTGTGTTTTAAGGGACAACTCGGGGGCTTTTATTGCGGCTTTTGCTATGGACATCGGCACCCAAACTAATCATGTCGCGGAAGCTATAGGGGCTTATCATGCGGTTAACTTAGCTTTCAAGATGAACACGAAATGTCTTTGGTTGGAGGGTGATTCAATGAATATAATAAATTGCATTCTTGGGCTTACCCCTCCCTCATGGACCATTAAAAAGTGGATCGAAGATACAATAATCTTATTAAGTAAATTCGATAAAGTGAAAGTGTCCCATGCCTACAAAGAAGCCAATAAGGTGGCTGATTATTTCGCCAATGAAGGGGTTAAGAGGGGCGGGGAAAACATGTGGAGGAAGAATGACTACCTCCATTCTGAGGTGAAAGCACTAATTTATTATGATTCAATGCATGGAAGAGAAGCTTGTCTTCGTCATGATGAAGAGGATAAAGATTAGGTACGTCGATTTCATTAGATTTGATGGGACCGACATCATTTTCTTTTTCAAGAAGAGTCTCCGGTACGCTTTCTGGGTGTTTGATAAAATATGCTTAAATGGGACCTAGAGCAACTGTAGGGTGTGGTATAATAGAGCTTTGAAGATGGGGGGAAAGAGAAAACGTGTGGAGCCGAGCAGCTTTCAAGAGCATAGAAAGAATGCTAAAGCCTGGGAAAGAATTGAAAAGGGAGGTTTAGTCCCGTTTCTGGAAAAGCTCCATGGTACTGACGAGAGGATGCTGGACTATTTTGCCAAAAATTGGAAAAATGGTGAGATTGTGTTGTTTGGTAGGAATGTTAAGCTGAATGAGGAAATAATCAGTGAGATTACTGGTCTTTCGAATGAGGGCGTGAAATTTTATCGGGACCGTCGGTTCTCTGATGAAGTGGTCATAAGATTTCCTAAAAAAGACAAGGAGAAGGTTAAGTTGGTTAAGGTTGCCAATAGCTACTTTGATGTGGAGTCCATTAAATCTATCTGGAGGAAAGTTTTAAGAGTAATAATGGAGTATATCATGGTTGACGGGCGCTTCACCAGGGCATATGGTTATCACTTTGCCATTCTGAACCATTTCCGTCACAAGGTTCGTATCTCTTTGCCTTTTTACTTATTCTCTTCTTTGAAGAATTGCCTTGATGAAGTTGAAAGAAACCCTAGGAGGACTTCTATTATTCACCCTGGTCTTGTCAAGGCTCATCTATGAGCATTATCAAAATTTACCTACTTTGCCTAAAATTGTTGATATTGGGGAATTGGATGATGAGGATACTGAAAGTAGCAGGGAGAACGACCCCCTGGCCCATCCTGCTTGTGCCCCTGTTGGTCCTAATACCATTGCTCCCCAGTCCCTGTCTTGTCGGAATGACCTTATGGATTCTGCTCCGCCTTCATGTCCTAATCTGCAGCCTTTGCATGATTGCCCTATCCCGGGTTTTGCCTGTTGCCTTGTCTTAATCCCTAGCCGTCTCTTGGCTGCCCTACCCCGGGTTTGGTCTCTGGTTTTAAAGGTACCTCAGTTACGAAATTAGTCTCGTACTCTGGGAATTCTATGGAAATTCTTTCTGATAAACCTATGGTCAGTAAAGAGTGACCCCTAGTGCCCCTGCGTCTGGAGGTTTTGGGAATACCCCTAATGATTCCCCTAATCAGGATGAAATTAATTCTGCCCTGAATAAGCTCAAGACTGAGGACATTGTGAGTGTGGAAAAAAGTACGGATGGCCTTTTCACTATTCTCAAGTGGACCCAGAAGGAAGTCTATGATTTGAAAGGCCGTAATAGAGATCTCAGCAACAGAGTCATGGATTTGGAGCAGAAGATTAGCTGGAGTCGTAATGAGAATGAGGGACAAGAAACCCCCTTACCAAGGAAAAGACAGCATTCGCAGGAGGAAAGATTGACCAGGCTCGAGTGTAATTTGTCCAAGATTGGCCAAAATATTAGGGCCACTGTGGAGAATAATCACAAAATTGCCAGGCATAACACCATTATCATCAATGCTATGGTGGAAAAGCTCGAAAAAAATCAAAAGGGCTCGCTGGTCGTGGATTTGGATGTGGACAGAGGTTGCAGCAGATCTGCTGTTGAAGGGATTTCGACTCGCACCCGGGCTAATACGAAGAGGAAGACCCCGATTTCTTCACATATGGTTCAAATCCTCAAGCAGGGGTTACAGGATATGAAGGATGTTGAAAAGGAGGTCGAGGAGTTGATGAACACCTTGGAGTAGTGCGGTGGTGTTTGTTTCTGGCTTTTTGGCGGTCCTTTTTTTGGACCCTATTGTCTCTTTGTGCTGTCGTTTCCTTTTTGGGACAGCTGTCTGTTTGTTTGGACTTGTTTTGCTCTATCTTTTGGTGTTTTAACTTTGTGGTTTCAGGTCCCTGTAAAACCTATTTTTTCCTTTTCAAAACAATTAATGTTAACTAGAAATATTCCCTCGTAGGACCTAAGTGGACTTAACATTTAAATAGGACCTAGATAGGTAAAACACCTATTTACACCAACACCCCCTGAAGTACAACATAGGGAGATGATTATTATGCAAGGATGGGTCCTAGCTACAAGGCCATGTTTGGTACCCATGTACATATGCGAATCCATTCTCTTGAACAAATAGAGAAAAGGAGACAACCCAGTGGACCAAAAATCCTCCTTAAAAGAGATGAAATACAAATACTCTCAATGATGCATGAGAGGGATAAAACTCTATCCAAGAAAAATGACCCCCGAATAAGAGAGAAGAAGAGAAGCCATGTATCCCCCTTAGTGGATTTCAAGCAAATGATAGAAGCTCGATATTGAATGTTGAATATTCTCAAATCTTGTCGAACAACATTCCTCCCCTTAGGGAGAAAAAAACTAGGATGATATATAGGATGTCATATTATTCTTGAAAGGAAGATGTCAAAATAAGAATGATATGTGATGTCTCTGAATTATGCTCAAGTTTGTCCATGCCAATGCCAAAAGATGACACACTCTAAATAGATGTTCTAGGCCACATAATTGAAGCTATTAATCCAAAACCTCCTAGAGATAGATGTAGAACACACTCCAAAAAAATATATTCCTCTCTAAAAGAAAGGAAGCCTCCTCCAAATATTTTCCAAAATAATCTACATTCATATCAAACTATAAAGATTGATCATGTAGAGAATGAACAAGAGGGTTAAAGTATTCCCTCACAAATGAAGAAGTACCATCTCCATCAAAGAGAAGATGTATACAGTCAATGGAGTCTCTCAAATTTAAAATGTGAGACTCAACAAACAACGGGCACCAATATCTGTCAAGTATGCACCCAAGTAGATATATGTAGAATATGATGTAGATCTTGCTACATTCAATTATAAGAGGCCAAACCTGTGACAATATGAGCATCATAAAATATAACAAAAGATAGGGGAGATGAAATAAAAGGCTCAAGAATGGGATCTGATGTGAGAAATTCTAAGTTAAAGAAGCCAAATGTTTCCTCTGAGTCATGGTTCACATTAGAAGTGTGCTCAACAATCGAAGGAATAATTTCATCATCCGAAGAAAAATCTTCAAAGGTATACAATTAATGTGATGATCAACCATCCCAATAGCAAGAATATCTCTACTCTCCATGTGTCGAATGATAAATGAATCAGGACTAAACTCCAATTTCCTCCCATCTCCACCATTATAATCTAATACATAGAAATGAGTTTTTTCATAAATTGAATTACACACAAAACATCATTGAAAGTTCCCTCCCCAATCGCAATAGGCCCCTTTCCAATCAAAATATGAGACATAGTAAAAGGATCAAAAGCAAAGAATAAAGTTAATATGAAGATTCCATATGAGGAGATTCTTCTAAATCTAGAAGTCATCTCCTTGATCCATGAACTAAAAAAACACAAAGAGATATTTTAGTGTCCCTCCGTTTTGGCTTTCTCTGGCATTCAAGTAATTCATTTAATCGCATGTGATGTAATGTTATTTCATTGTTTATTGTGTTTTTATTTTTAGGTGAATTTAATATTTTATTACCTTGTGTAATCAGCTAATTAAATTAAACTGTGAATTACAAGGCAATTTAAATAAAGTGGGAATTTAAAATAATAATTAAAATAAATTAAATTGGTTAAATGGTAAGTAAATGAGTTATGATTATAATTAATATAATATGTGTTGCTAAGAATAATGTTTAAAATTATATTTATTAATAATGGACGATTCTATTATTGTCTGAGTTAATTATGTAAAGATGGAAAGATAATGTGATTTTAAATAAACCAATGAGATAAGATTTCATACTGAGGTAAAAACAAAGTTAAAATAGAAAAAATGGGATGCATGCACATGTACGACTTCAATCTGATTTCATATTGGAAACTTGTACTTTTTAGATGATTATTGTTTGATTTTGCCTTCAAAAATTAAATCTCTCTATTTGTTTTGATATTGATCAATTTTGGGGGAAAAGATTTTTTATGAATTGGTTTTGGTTTTCGAACAAGGGGGTTGCTTTGCAAAATATTTCTATGAAAATACAGATTTGAATTGAATATTGTGGTTTTCAAAGTGGAGAATTTTTGGGAGTTGTGATTAAAGAGATTTGTGGCTATGAAAGAGGTTGTTTCTGCACATCTTCTACACCCTCGAACGAAGGACTCCAGGTTGGCTTCATTGTTTCCCTTGTGTCATTTGTTCATTTTATTTGCAAAAGATATTTCTCTTACAAATTTGCTGAGAATGATTGTATTTTAAAAGTTTGTGATTTCGATAGGTATATATATATATATATATATATATAGGGTGATCCCACAATAGTGGTTTACAATTTTTGGCCAAACTCGACACTGAAATTATTATTTTTAACTAAATATTAATATTGGGGCACATATAGCAGCTAAAGTGTGAGGAATTTGAACATGATGCAAACTAGATTCTCATCACATTTTGTCTCTAGATTCTAAAAATATTTTTTTCAATTTTTTTGGAATCAGATTGCACTTTTTTTTCATCTCCCACAAAAATTGGTTTTTTTTAGAAAACAACATTTTTAAAAAGTGACGCTCACCATATACAACATCAATTTTTTTGTATGAAGGATAAAATTCTAATTTTTTCTAATTTAGATTTGAAAATATGATATCTAGCACTTTCATTTGGTCTCATATTTTTTTATAGAATATTTTTTTCTTAATCAAGTTTCAAAGTCAAACTAATTGCAATTCAGACATAGGCTGACTGTATACAACATAACTTTTTCTGTATGTATCTAAATTTTATTTTATTTGTTTTAATGGATCAGGGACATCAATACCCAGCCTGAATATATTTTTAAAAATTTTATTTTGATAATCTGCTATTTTTTCACATGTGCAGATAGGGAGCTTGATTTTCAGTGAAAATCCTATGTTTAATAAAATTAAAAAAACACATACATAATAAAACCAAAACATATTAAAATTATATTCATTGGAAAGCTCGTTCTGTGGACTACCTGATTCTAGTTGGGTTTGTGAGGATTCCTCCATTTTTATCCTCAACCCGAGCTCCAAAGTGCCAAAATTTAGGGTTTTTTTTGTGTCTCAAATGGGGGATGAGGGATAAGGGGGTTCGTTCGAACCCATAGGGGTTCGAGCTAACCCCTTCAAAGAGGTTGGTTCGAGCCCCTTTCCTATGCATTGTAATGTTTTTTTTGGTGGCCAAGATTCAAATGGGTTTGGTTGAACCCTAGTTTGAGTGAACCCCTTTTTGGTTCGGTCAAACCAGTAGGTTTGTACGAACCCCTAAAATCAATTTTTTTTCCTTGGGGTCATTTTTTGTTAGTTTTCCTTCCTCACTTGAATTGTAAACCACTATTGTGGATTCTCCCATATATATATATATATATATATAATTGTGAAATGATTGTCTTAGCCATTTGAATTTATGCTGAAGGTATTTGCTTTAGTGAGGAAACCAATTTGATTTTCTTTGTTATTATGTAAGCCTTGATTTTATTATGTAATTCTTGCAATAGTATGTTGTACACAATTCGGGGTTCTTGTTGTTCAATTTCCTTGTACTAGAGTTTCTTTTCATGTTTTGTATCACCAGAGTCTATCCATTAGCACTGTCTCCCCTAGAATAGTTTTTCTATACCATGTCGAATTTCCTTATTGTTGCTATCAATCGACAATTCCTGATATTATATCATACTTGGTGCACCCAAGATATTTCCTAATCTTGGCATTTACATTTCTCCCCTTAGATCGTTGAACACATCTAATGGGGAAGTCAGTTTGCAGCCATAATTGCCTTTGATGCACTTGGTGGTCACTCTAATTTCTTCTAGAATGAATTCAATTTATAGCTTGCTCATGGAATTCAATTTCCTTTAGTATTATGTTCTATGTATTTAGATTTCTAGATTCTGCTATATTATGCCAAGTTAGTATAGGATGAGTTTATCTCCCATAATGTTCTTTTAGCATCATCTATATTCTCTTCAAGGGCATCATACCTATTTTAAATGATGGAAAGGGTTCGCGTCTCTTAGAAATTTTTCTCTTGCAACAATCTTGGAGATTTATCTCAGTGCATAAGGGCAGCTATAGATAGTTGACGCATCCCATTAATTCATTGAGACCAGTTATGTTTTGCATTCGATTCTCTTTTGATTTTATAACTTTATATGCCTTGGTTCTCCATTCAAATGTTTATCTTCCTTGGATTGTGTATTCCCACTTGATTCGGCAACATATTGTTAGAAGCTAATAGTTTATGCTTAACAAACCTTTCTCTATAGTTGATGATTTCGCATTTTATTGTACTATCGATGAACATATATTTGGTATGGGAATTCGTTGTAGTTTTCGCTCATTGTAATCAATTTGGTATTGTGCTTTATTTAGGTATGTGTTGTATTGGGTTCAATTCATATATATTGTGATTATAATTAAAGATTAAATTTGTTGTATATAAATTTTTATTCGATATTTATAGAGGTATTTTAATTAAATTATTTCGATATAGAGGTGCAAGTTAAATATAGTTGACGTTTCAAAATGTTCCTTAAAATTGTTAATTTGAAAGTGTTCATGAAAATTAAAGATATTGATTTCTTTAAATGGTTCAACGATGTTGTATCTTCCTTTTAAATAGTAATTTTGAATTGAGGATATTTTATGTATTGAATTACTTGTAAGTCAATAATATAGGTGGATGTATAATTATAAGCTTATTGTGATGGAAATTGAATTTGATGGAAAAGAAACAATGTTTTTATTGTAGTTTATAAATATCTTTTATCTAAATTTCTTAGAGTTATCAAGTGGATTAGTAGAACAAAATGTGGTTTCTTGATATCATAATCCCATATTGTGATGATAAAACTATTTATGCTTCAATTGCTTATTCACATCTTGTATTATGTTTTAAAATCGTAATGTATTGTAATACCCTTAGTTGGGAGTTTATGGGTAGTGGATTTTTTTGGCTTCTAGAGGCTAAGGGGAAATGTTCTTTATGTTGGATTTTCATACTTGGACTCTTGGTGAAACTTTTTATCCTAATTCTTGTTTGAGCTCATGTGGGTTGTTACACTGCACCATGGTTTAGCCTTATGATGTGGTCTTTGTGCGAGAAGGTTCATGCCTCGCATAGATTTCTAGTTTTGTAATTTTGGTGTTTGTTGCATGATTGGGTACACCCTAGGGGTTATGAGAGTTGTCTTGATGCTAGTAGGGAGAGTGGCTCTTCATGGGGTCTGACACACAAAGTGGCATCAAGGTAACTCATTGGAGAGTTGCATAATTAAGAGATAACCAAAATAATCATTTGGGAGGAATTGGGTAATTGACACATTAATCTAGATAAGAAGATGCCCCACCCATGCTAGTAGTGCTTTCGTAGGCTGAGGATGGGTTGAGAAGGCATGGTCAGCAAGATCACTACCTTGTTCTCTCAAAAGGTAAGTGATTTTGCATGTGTCACCCTATGGGGCCAACTCCTAGTGAGAGGTAGTCAGGGTAACCATAGATGGGGGCTGACATCTAGACTCTCAGGGTAACTCAAGTATGGGCCCAACATCTAGACAATCAGGGTAACTCATATTAGGGCCATGTGATGACACTCCTGCCTTTAGCAACCCTATATATTTGTAGCTCCCCCTCGTTGTTTTTATACCACTAGAAGCGGTTGTTCTTTAGGTTTTGTCTCATTTTTTTTGTTGTGGAGTCTTGTTAGCCTTGTTCACTTGATTGTTTGATGTTGTGGGTCCTTCTTGTCATCTCCTCCTAGATAAAGTTTGTGAAGCACAAACTTTGTATCGGTGTAGAGAATCTAGAGCTTCGCCATATTTGGAGATGGCATTTGGTGCTTTGTACTATATTATTTTTTGAAGTATCTCATTATGTAATTGTGATTTCTTTCCCATTTTTATAAGGGAAGTTTGATGTATCTTGTATTGTCTACCCCCTTTATGGGAATGGTGTTTTAATCTTTGGTTCACATGTAATGCACTTATGTGGTGTTGTATTTGTTGAAATATTTACAATTATGTAATTTATGGAATGATGTGTAAATCATGTAACAAATGTAATGGAAGTATATTTTGATATTATCATGTTATTAGAGATGTATGTTATGCCTTGATATGGATGTATGTACATTTCTTACTTCTTTATATAGGGGTTTTTAAATGAATACTTGTGTTTTTTTAATCATCGTTATGGGATTTGTGTTAATTTATAAACATTCGCAATGCAATGTAGTCATGTAAGCCCAAAGGCTAGTTATATGTTGTATATGCATAGTTTCAGTATTAGAGTTGTATGATAGTTTACATTTCATGTTAGTTTTACTTTTTAAAAAAATTATGTGGTAATTTGTTAGATTTTTGTTTGTCCTTTACGGTGTGTATGGCGGGGCATTACATCTTGGTATTAGAGCCAAGGTTATCAACACTGGGTAATCTAGGTTCAATTGAGTCCATTAAGTTAGCCTTGTGATTAACTCTTGAATTTATGTGTTTCCATTCAATTGTTCTGTGGCAGTATTCCTAGTGGAGTATTTTGGGTCTTCAAGCTAAAGATGATGGAAGTAGCTATAGAAAAGACTCTTCTTTTGGAGGAAATTTTGGCCATGTCTTTAGGAGGCCACACTAGTGTTCTAATTGGTAGTTCACCTTCATCAGGATTTGGTTCCCAAGGTGGTCAGTCTTTGACTACGGGTTCCTCTAAGGGCCATCAAGCATCCGCTAAGGGTGAGCTCGAAGTAGTAGCAACGATCCCAGTTGAGACCTGAGAACTCTTAGGCTCAACATGCTAGTATACTTCAAAAAATGAAAGATCAGAGTTGGTAGTGAAACAAATGTGATTGTTCTGATCAGCCGAATAAGAGTAAATAATCTACAGTTATTGACTTGGTAGTTTTTTTATAGTCCAGTGCACCCTTAGGTGGCTAGGGATATGTCAGGGGCATAGGTTGTTTCTCTTGCGATCAACTGTGTCATATTCCTAGACAATGTCTATAGAGGAACTCTACTAGTTTCAGTTAGAGACTCACCGCTTTTGATCCGACAGTGCGTGATGTGGGTACCTCACAATGAGCATCTACTATGGTAGAACCGCCAGGCTAGACACGAGAATTTAGTTGTAGAGGCTACTGATAGAGGACAAGTATCTAACTTGGGAGCTTGTGGGTGAGCTCGAGATGTTTCAGTAGGGTCCTTACATTGAGATTTCAGTTAATGGGAGGATCTAATGCCTCTCTTGATTGATTTCTTTGTATTGATATTTATTATGTTATGTTTTTTGAGACCTTGTTGGTGCTTGTTTCACCATTCTAATTTGGTTTGGATGACAGTTTATCTGACTTTCATGATTATGACATTTTGGACCTGATGCTTATGTTACATTGGACATATGGAGTTAAAATTGTGTTCAGATTAGTTTGACTTTGTGCATCATGTGACTTATGATTATGCTTGCTATGCATATGATTAGTGATGGTTATATGATGTTGCTTATGATGTAATTACTATTATTTGATGTTTTGTTTTGAACCACCAAAAATGAAGAAGGGAAAGAGGATTCCCCAATGAGCCTCTAGGGTTTTTCATCCTAGAAGCTAACTTTGGAATGAATGACTCTCTTTCATACTTATTTCATCTTAGGGTTCATTCAAAGGGGGTTAGGGTCTTAATGTGAATGTTTGTGGAGTGCCCTAACTTCTATGAAAAGAAAATATAAGCTAATCTAAATGTAACTATGAATGTAATTAACTATGTGTAGACATTCAAATTTGATCACTTCCATATGATCAAAATCGTCTACTTTATTCATCTATTTCATTAATAGTGATTAAATAATTTATTTATTCATTATTTCATTTTCTACCTAAGGTTCCTAAAGTATGTAATTAAATAAATTAAATACTTTACCTTACCCCGTTTCCTTCCTTAAATTAAATAAATATGAAAAATTATTTAATTTGGTCATTTAACCTATTTGGATTAAAACCAATTTTTAATTCTTCTTTTTCTCTCTCCTTGTCACATTCTCCATAACCCTCTTCTAATACGGATTAAATTAATCAATCTGTGATTAGGATGTGCACCACTTAATCTTGATTAAGTGTCACATCCTCCATAATCTCCCACTTGCCTCTAATCTCTCAATAATTACCCTAATCTTGTGTTTGCACAACCTTAAACAGAATCATTAGCCACATTTAGCTTACCTTTTCTGGTCACCCTTCCCACTTACCATTTTTAGCCTGGACTCCCTTCCCCATGTGAATTTTTAATTCACATTTATTTAACCAAGGTTCCTGTCTTCCCCATGTGAATTTTTAATTCACTTTTATCTTTCCAAGGTCTTCCTCATCCCCCATGCAAATGTGACATGTCATTTTACATGTGCCCAAGGCTTTTACAACTTTGGAATTGTCACATCACCCACATGTGACAAATCTCCAACTTTTTGGAGACCTCCTTTTATCCAACAAACTCTCCCTTGAATGTAAATTTTTAATTTATATTTATTTTTCCCACACACTTCCCCTTTTCCCATGGAGATTTTTGAAGAATTCTAAAATTCCTTAAAAGTCTCTTTCATCCTCTTTTGGGGACAAGAAGTTTCTTTTTGAGGAAATCTTCTCATCCCCCAAAGTACCTCAAAGGTACTTGTCCTTCATCCACCTCATGTACTTCCCTTCCACCTCTTGTCCTTCTCTTCTACGTCATTTCCACATCACTCCACCCTAAGACATCTCAACTTCCACATGTCAAGATGTGAGGGTTTGTGAGTCATCAAATCACCCTTTCCCTTCATCTTGATCTTTGTTGGATCAATCCTAACCATTGAATTCTCTAGAGAATTCCAATTAACCTATAAATATTCCCTCATTTCCCTCATTTTGGGGATCAAGTCTTTTGCAACAAAACTCTTGTAAAATTGCCATTCAAGCTCTCATCCATCATAGCACTTACATCATCAATCCATATTGCATCAATTCATCTTGCACCCATTCAACTTCATTGCCATCCAAGGAGCACATAATTTTTGAAGAATCAAAGGGCCAACCAAGGAAGGAGCAACAAAAGAAAGGTATAACACACTTCAATCATCATTTGTTTTTATCTTACCCCTTTGTTTCACCATTTTCTTAGGTTAATCTTATTGAGCTGCCCTTTTATCTTGTTACTTCTTCTCATTGCACTATTAGTTTTTATCTAGCATCTCACATTAGAGTAACATTTTATTAGGATCACATTTTTGGCATTCCCGGTGGGACCCACAAAGGGGTCTCTTTCTTTCACAATTTTTTTGTTTTTTAGGTTATGTGTAGGATCATCATGGAAAAAACAGGCCCCTAAGCAACAATAAAAAGATAGAAAATCAGAGTTAAACAACTTGATGTAAAAATTTGAATAAGTTATCTATATTATTTCAAAAAAAATGTAAAAATAAAATCTGTAGAAAATTGAATGAAGTTTCTAAACTACTAGACCTTTATTTTAAATAAAAAAATCTATTTGGTGAAAATTTGAAATTTCAATGGAGTAGTATTTAAATTTAGGGTAAAAATCAGAAGTAGGTGTTTGTCTAACAACCCTAACCACAATAAAATGATAATATTTTTTTATAAGATTTTAGATATAAGTAGATGACTCATGTTCCAATGTGATGCATATTTTTTTATAATTTGTTTCTAGGTAAATAATTAATTATGAAATTTTTATTACAACTTTTAAAAACTATAAAATCTCGTCTGTCTAACCACCTTAACTTGGTCAAAAATTCATGAAATTCATTTTTTTATTTTTTAATCCTATAGTATGTGAAGCATAGAATGTGACACATGTTTCAAATTCAAAAAATGTGATACCATTTGAAAGTTATAGATTTTTTTCAATCAACCTATCAATCAGCACTTTATTCGTAATTCTAATAGAAAATGCATAATAATTATTTATTAAATTCAAAGTAAAGCGTAATTTATATTGGTGGAAAACTGAGAATCTCCTCTAACAACCCTTTTCATTTCATCAATTTTGGGTTAAAAAAAGTGGTCAACCACATGGGCCATCATATGGCTTACATATCGCCACTTTTTGGCCCATCGTGATCTTGCACATACCCTTTAGTTTGTTTGATGATTTAGGTCGCAGAGGGGCAAACTTGCTCTCCTGGATGCTGTAGAGGGGTGGAATTGCCCTCCCGAGTGCTGCAGAGGGGCAGACACGCCCTTGCTATTCACTATTTTTGACTATTTTTCTGTAGAAGTGCGGACACGCCCTTGTTGTTCACTGTTTTTGACTATTTTTCTACAGGAAGTGCGTACACGCCCTTGCTATTCACTGTTTTTGACTATTTTTCTACAAAAGTGCGGACACGCCCTTGCTTTTCACTGTTTTTGACTATTTTTTATACAGAAGTGTGGACATGACCTTGCTGTTCACTATTTTTGACTGTTTTTCTAGAGAAGTGCGGATGCGCCCCTACTGTTCAACGTTTCTGATTGTTTTCTGCAGAAATGCAGACTTGCCCTCCCGATTCAACATTTTTTTACTACAGAGGGGCAGATTTGCCCTTAACAACACATTCGAGAAGGTAAAAAAGTGGCATTTTAGCTTCGTTTTTCTCTCTTTCTTTTGCTGTTTTGTGCTCTAATCCTCTAATCCTGTTTGTTGGTGAGTGAAGACAGATTTCTAGCTAACATCTTGCGTATTTTTTTGTAAATCATGAAGAGCAAAAGATGAACAACTAACATTTGCTTGCAGGGCCTTTGTCTTATTCTTTGAAAATCTTTCCTTACTATTTTATCTATTTACTTAACATAAACAGGGGAAAGTAATATTGGCTACTTCCTATGTTTGTTTTATTTGCATTACCCTAAAGGGGGCATTAATTAGTTTTCATCCTCTGCCTTTGCACTTTTGTGCGGATTCGAAGGGGGTAGTTGAAAATGGTTAGTATTTTCTTCTTAGAGGGACCTGCTTGAGGATTTCATCACCCTAAGGGATGATCCCAACCATGCATACCAATGGGGTATATAAAGGGGGGAGAGCCAAAGTTGTACCCCAATCCAGTTGCGTCGTAATTGGCGAAGCGTTGAAGCTAGGGTGATACCTAGATAGACATGAAGAGTTGGTCCGAGCCTTTCAGTATCTCATCGGGGTTCCCGACTCACGCTTGTGACAGACTGGTGTTCACGGTTTGTGCCTCGCATACTGAGCGTATATCGGGGACTCCTTAGATAATTTGTTCATCCTAGAGTAAGAACTTTGTTGGCCATACCCCTTAACACTAATCATAGGATTGTGCTTGTTCAAAGTGTCTTTCTGTGAAGAACAAGTAAATTTTGATAAGTCAAACTGTCATTGAATCATTTTAAGTCCTTGCCAAAATCCCTCATTCAAACCAAGTTGCATTTTCCACTACAAAGGGGTGAACTTACCCAACTGTTTCAGCATTTTCCACTGTAGAGGGGCCAACTTGCCTCACTATTTTAGCATTTTCCACTACAGAGGGGCAAACTTGCCCCACTGTTTCAGCATTTTCCACTGCAAAGGGGCGAACTTTCCCCCTTGTTTCAACATTTTTTTTCGTGGAAGTGCGGATACGCCCTGCTGAACGAACAGTTTCATCCGTTTGACCATTCTAAACTTCTGTTCGAACCCCCAAAGCCTCCATTTGACCATTTGATCATCCTAAACACTCATTTGACCAATCCAAACCTCCATTTAGCCATTCCAAGTCCCCGTTTAACGTTTCCAAAACGTCCATTTACCACATTTACATTAATCATTCCACCATTTGAGATACCCATCTTATCGCAAGATCTAAACATCTTCAACAACATATCTTCCATTTTCCTTAATCATCATCTCACAACACAAAATCCCTTAAACCTTGTTTTAGGAGTTATTTTCCTGAATTCACCAAGGCGTTAAGTTGATCATTATCCTACTTAATCAATCCTTGTCTTCAACCTAATCAATCTACTTCTATCTTGAGTCAGATTTGTGTTGTAAGACAAAGTCATTGGCCCAAATCAATCCCCTTCCATCTCAAGGCAGATTCGGTGTCGTGATCATTGATTTAGTTAGCTCAAATCAATCAACCAATGTCATAAGTCAGTTAGGGTGATTTCGAAATCAGGTTTTAGAATCCCCTCCAATCAAATCCAATTATCATCCAAGTCATCAATTGATCCAATCAAATCCAATCCTTATCCAAATCATCATCCAAGTCAGCATTTGATCCAATCAAATCCAATCATCAATCCAATCATCAAATTGATACATCATCAATTGATCCAATCAAATCCAATCATCAAATTGATACATCATCAATTGATCCAATCAAATCCAAGTCATCAAATTGATACATCATCAATTGATCCATCATCCAATCTAAATTAGTCAATCCAAATCATTACCTAGATCACCCCTTAGAGATTGCATCTTGAAATCACCTAGTTGTTTTGCACGTTCATGCCCATTCAAACCCGCTCACAAACAAAAAAACAAATGGCAGAACAACAAAGTCAAGGTTCCCAATCAAATATCCCTCAAGATCCTAATAACATTCCACACGATCCTCATAATGGTGTCTAATCTCAATCAAACACTGACCTCCATAATATCACACCACCTAGTGACGAAAACATGGTCCATCAACCCGAAGTCACTGTTGATGAATATCTCAGTAATCCAGCCAATGTCCAAATGACTGATCGCCTCCTAAATGAATGTGGGGATAAGATCCTCGCCACCTTACTTATGAAGGGAGTCATACCACCATCTAGTTTCAATACATCACAATATTCCCTTCCCCCATTTGTTGACCCACAAACCTCACAAAATGTTCCAGAAAGTTCCTACGTTCCTGAAGGTGCACCCACTGAAAATTGGTACCACCCCAAACTTGGAAATGCTATCATCCATCAAGTCCAAGAATATCCTCATCTTCCAACCACAACATCTACCACTCCACCACCTGATCCTAATGATCCCCATACCTATGGCATGCCGTCATACATCTTATCTGCTCCACCGCTTCCTCCCCCATATTCTAATATTGGGGGTACACCTCCACTTACCAATGCACTACCTCCTGCATTTCAACAACCTACAAATAATCCACACCAGTCTACCACACTACCAGCACCACCACAACATGTTTCTACTATTATAGCTTCATCTTGACACTTGCATCCACAACATCCGCAACATCCTTTTGTTCTCACACAACCATCACATCAAGTGGTGCAACACACATCTCAACAACAACAACACATCTCACCTCACCCATCTCAACAACAACAACACATATCATCTCACTTATCTCAACAACAACAATACATCCCATCTCACCCATCTCAACAACAACAAATCTTATCTCACCCACCACATCAACAACAACAACAACCTCCACAACAACATGTGCACATCCCTACCCAAACAAACCATAACCCACTTACCAAATACCTCTATTATCCATCTAGTACATACGCTATTCCATCCCATACGAATCCTCACCAGAATGTGCAAAACCAAACACATACCCAACCACCACCTTATGCCAATCTTTCACAACCTCAACATAATCCCCATCAAAAAAATCCCCATCAAAAAACATAAAATCCATACCCATATGCCATGCAACAGCCTACCATTACACAACAATACCAATCCTATCTACCCTACTTGCAACAACAACAAACTCACCAACAGGTGGCACCTTACACTTCTTATTACCAAAGAGGCCTTACCTCTATGCATTACCAAAATGCTATATAACAACAGGACCCCTCTCTTGCTTCCTACTATCAACAATAAATGGCTCCCACTCATCACAACCAATCATCCAACCATCAATCCTCTTACAATCAACCAATGCATTCATATCCGACTCAACCCGTTTATGATCCAACAACGGTAGGGCCATCCTCATCATACCCACAACATTATCCTTACGCTCAATCCACTTTGACTCCCATGACTCCCATCAATAAAGACTTGGAAGAAGTAAAAGCCGCATTAAAGGACTTACAAGCTAGAACGGGTAAACAATCATTCAAATTTGAGGACATATGCCCTTATCCATTTGATCCCTCCATTTCCTTGACTCCTTTTCCCAAACATTTTGAGATACCCAAATTTAACAAATACAAAGGAACCAAGGATCCTAGAGCTCATCTTCAAGAGTTTTATGCTCATTTCTAGGAGGTCATGCACAATGATAACTATCTTATCTGAATTTTCCCTAAAATTCTACCAGGGGTCGCCCTCAACTGGTTTATGGGTCTGGAAAATGGATCTATCAAAAATTTTGCAAAACTGTCTAAACAGTTTGTCTCTCACTTCTCTTTTAACTTAGAGAAAGATATTGACACACTTGATCTCCTCAAAGAAAAACAAAGCAACGAAGAGACCTTTGCAAGCTACTTGCAAAGATGGTGTGCCTTGGCTAGTAGGATGAAATCCCCACCAACAGAAAAAGACATGGTAACATTGTTTATCGAAAACTCCCACCCGGATATGGAACATAATTTCCAACTCCATTATATGACTACCTTTGCGGGACTTGTGGAGAAAGGCCCCGTCTTAGAACGAGCCCTTGTCGCGAGAGGACAAGTCAAGCATTTCAATTCTAATAGAGAGAAATCCTTTGGGGATAAACCTTGTTATTGGAATAGAAATAAAAATGATGTCAATGATAGTGTCACTGACACTAAACATGTCCAAGTAGCTGCCACCATGGAAAAATATCCTCTCTAGCAACAACTGTTCGTTTAGAATGCCATATCCATCCCCCAAGGGACACCGCAACAACAAGCCAATCAAAATAACCAAGGGGGAAATAAATGACAGTTCACTCAGGTTGGAGAACCCCTTAGCGCGATGTTTAATAAGCTTCTTCAAGCTAATTACCCCATAACATATCCTATCACCAAACCCATTGATACGTTCAAACCTAACCCTGCTTGGTTTAAAGAAAATGAATACTGTGAATTTCACAAAATTAAGGGACATACCTTGGACAAATGTCAAGGCTTAAAAACCTACATCCAAGGTCTCATCGATCGAGGTGAAATACATGTATATGTTAACATAGCATCTTCATCCAATGCTCAATTACAAATATACCAAAATGCCTTTCCTAACCATAATTAGGGTCCTAGTACATCCAACTCAAATCCTAGACCTAGCAATAATAACCAACTAGGAAACAATACCAATAACATCAACTACAAAAGTGTACCACACAATTATCAAGGTGTGGTTTCATATGTAGAAAAAGTGGAGCCACGTGTATCCATGATACATGTTAAGGGAAAAGATCCACAATATGTTGTTACTACTCGGCAAACCTACATCACGGTCCCAATAACATCTCCATCCACCCAACGGCCATCCACAAATTCCCAATATAACATCCTAGACCATCTAGGTAAGACTACAACCCAAATATCCATTTTAGATCTGCTTAAGTCATCTCCTATACATCAAGATATCATAACTAAGGCTTTGCAAAGCACACAAGTGCCTGATAATATTGACCCTACCCAATTTCAAGCATTGGTAGGCAGCCTCTCATCGACCTATTAGCTAGCCTTTAGCCAAAAGGGCATGCCACATCTTGATTCAAACCACAACCGCCCCCTCCATGTTGAGGTCGGTGTCAACTGTCAAAAAGTAAAAAGGGTACTAGTAGATAATGGTTTAGCCCTAAATCTCCGTACATTAAAGTTCATACAATAGGTTGGATACACCCAAGCTGATATGAGAAATCAAGTGATCACCATCAAGGCCTATGATAATGCAGAGTGAGATTCTGAAAGCATTATTTACCTCCCTATTCAAGTGGGCCCCATTGTCCAATATACTATGTGCCATGTTTTGGACCTTGAACTCCCATACAACATCCTTCTTAGTCGTCCATGGATTCATTCTATGCAAGCCATACCATTCACCTATCACCAATGTTTAAAATTCCCATTTCAAGGAATGGAAGTCACCATAAAAGCCGACGCTCAACCTTTTGAATATTGTCATGCCTTGGAAGCCTCTTTTCCACATTGGCATTATTGCCCAGGAGTCGAAATGGGGACACCCTCGACATCCGATCTTGTCCCATCCACCAATACCTTAAACACTTCATCCCCACCATCATCCACACCTACTTCCGCCATCACCAAGGTCTAGATCATAGATAAGGGATGCGGCGAATACAAAATGCATACCACACTCAATGTGGAAACCATGCCACCTTCACCCCAGACATATGGGCAACGAATTATACTACCAAAAGCAGAAGAAAAGACACTCACACTCACTTCCAAGAACATGGGGTCCACAACATTCAATTATTTGGGATCCCTCTAGGATCAAATGGACGATGATATCAGTCAATGGGTTTATTGGGAGGAACCTAAACCACCACATCCCCTTATTGAATACTTTCATGAAGTCTATCCACATGCCTCCAAATTCATTAAAAATTGCCATTACCAAGGCAGACGCCTTGGTGTAGAAGAACAAGGAAGACGTCTGCCCATTGAAGCAACTACCATCCTACCAATGAATTTGGGCTTGGGCTATGATACCAAATAGAAGGGTCTTACAACATCCACTAACACTTATAACAATTTTAGTGTTGACAACAGTTCCCTTGAAGACATACCGGAGGAAGAGTCCATCATACACGCGTACAATGATCTAAATCACATTGACCTCCCCACCATATTTGAATGCTTATCTGTTTGTACCATAACTTTATCCCTTAAACATCCAGAGCTTATTGATCATGACCTACAAGGTAGCGCACCAGTCAACACATTTCCCTCAGAAGATACCTACGTACATCTAATGGGATTGGGGGAAGATGAACGCCCTAATCACAAAAACAAAAAGAAACAAAAGAAAAATGGGTCATCAAGTGAAAACCTCACCGAGACACTTTTTGACTATGAAAAAGTAAAAACAAAGGATGTATCTGATAGTGAAAACCTTAATACGACACTGGAAGATGGGGACGTTCATCTTCCCTTTGTAGGAACATGACTACCTGAGCAATCTTTGATTCTCATTGAAGAAACACAAGACATGAACTTGGGGACAGAAGAGACTCCAATAACCTATGTGACCAAATCTTTATCTGAAGAAGAATACATCACCATTATCTGAATTCTCCGTGAAGGGGTTATCAACTTTGCGTGGGCTTACTCTGATATGCCTGGCTTGGATCCCAATCTTGTTGTACACCATTTGGATGTTCGTCCAGAGGATAAACTTTTCAAGCAGAAACTCTGAAAGATGCATCCGCAGGTGGCATTATTGGTTAATAAAGAACTAGAAAAGTTATTGGATGCTAGTTTTATCAGGCCCATTGATTACTCTTATTGGATCTCCAATATAGTACCTATTGCTAAGCCCAATGGAGACATCAGGATTTCTATGGATTTTCGAGATCTTAACAAAGCCTGCCCAAAAGATGACTTCCCCTTGCCTAACATCGACATGTTAGTCGACATCACTGTGGAACATGAGATGCTATCCCTCATGGATGGCTTCTTTGGCTACAATTAGATCTTGATTGCCCCTGATGATCAACATAAAACTGCTTTTACAACACCTTGGGGCACTTTCTGTTACAATGTCATGCCCTTTGGTCTCAAAAATGTAGGGGCAACATATCAATGGGAAATGATGGTTATATTCCATGACCTCATCCACATCATCATGGAAGATTATGTTGATGACTTGCTGGAAAAATATGGAACCAGGGATGAATACCCTACTATTTTGAAATGGATCTTTGAGTGCTTAGAACAATACAAGCTATGATTGAATCCAAAGAAGTGTGTGTTCGGTGTCACATCGGGAAAACTGTTGGGCTTCATAGTGTCTCGAAGAGGCATCAAGGTTGACCCAGCTAAGGTGAAAGCTATCATGGATATGCCTCCACCAAGAAAATTTAAACAATTAAGGAGCCTCCAAGGGAAACTACAATCCATCTGTCGGTTTATAGCCCAACTTGCAGATAAATGTCAGTCATTTACCCATCTTCTCAAAAAAGACACCAGCTTCAAGTGGAATCAATAGTGTCAGTTGGGCTTTGACATGCTCAAAGGATATTTGGCCCACCCACCGATCTTGATGCCACCTATCCCCGGCAAACCCCTCCTATTGTACATATTTTCCATGTCAGTTACATTGGGGGCATTATTGGCGCAACATGATGAATCTTCAAAGGAATGGGTGATCTATTACATTAGCCGCACACTGGTTGGGTATGAACTCAACTATTCACCAATGGAAAAGGCATGTCTGGCTGTGGTCTTCAGCACACGAAATCTACTCCACTATATGCTTAGCCATCCTATAAAATTTACTATCCAAAGTTGACCCCCTCAAGTACCTGCTATCCAAGATAGCCCTGACTGGTCGAATGGCTAAATGGATCATGCTCCTCAATGAGTTTGATATAGAATATGTGGATAGAAAATCCATTAAAGGACAAGTAATAGCTTATCAATTGGTGGATGCCTAGTTAGTGGACGCTTATCCCATAGAAATTGAATTTCTAGATGAAGGAGTATTTGTAGTCTCAGAAGCCACCACCTGGACATTGTTCTTTGATGGATCACACACTAATAATGGATTGGGGGTAGGAATCTTGGTTATCACTCCCCAAGGTGACTGCATACGAAATCATTCAGACTGGCTTTTCCCTGCACCAACAACATCTCTGAATATGAACCCCTTCTCACCAGCCTCAGAATTGCAGTCCAATGGCACATCACTCATTTGCAAGTTTTTGGTGACTCCCAGTTAGTCATACAACAAGTCAATGATGAGTTTCTAACAAAAGATGAAAATTTGTTTCCTTACAAATGAATGGTGGATGAATTCAAGAAATATTTCACTACCATCCAATTTGAGTAGATCCCAAGACTCCAAAATGGCTACCATTGGTTCTCTCCTCGACATGCCAAAAGATTGCACAAATTGTCAGTTCCTAGTTGAGAAACTCCTAATCCCGGAGTACAATAACCCTGAGAATGACATGGTGTGTGCTATTGTAGGTCCTGAATCCCCTTGGTACCAGGACATTTACACCTACATTCATGACAACACCCTCTTGCCTGACCTCACAAGAAACCAACGTAAATCATTTATCCAATGCACGGCCCATTACACCATTATCGGTGATACACTTTATCAACGTGGGTATGATGGAACTCTCCTCCGTTTAGATGAAATTGAAGCCCGCACAACATTAACAGAAGTCAATAGCGGTATTTATGGGGCTCATTCTAATGGTATGGCCCTAGCCAAACGGATTCTCAGAGCAGGATATTACTAGCCCACAATGGAACATGATGCTTGTGAGTATGTCAAAAAGTGTCTTCCGTGTCAACAACATGCAGATCTGATTCACGCTCCAGCACAAGATCTCCAACCTATCACGACACCTTGGCCATTTTTACAATGGGGTTTTGACTTGATTGGCAAGATGTACCCTCCATCTTCTGATGGTCACACCTTTATCATCATAGCCACTGAATATTTCACCAAGTGGGTCGAATCCATTCCACTCACTCAAATCACTAGCGTTTAGATCTCTAAGTTCATCCTCTACCATATCCTCTGTAGGTGTGGTATCCCCTCCGCCATCATCACCGACAATCGAAAGACATTCAAAAATAAGTGTATGAAATTCCTTTGTGACACATATCATATCCAACATCATTGGTCTACTCCCTATTATCCCCAAGGTAATGGGCAGGCAAAAGTAACTAATAAAACATTGATCAAAATCATTAAGAAGATGTTCAATAGCACTGGCCGTGATTGGCACCTCCATATCCACTTTGCTCTTTGGGCATACCGTACATCCATCTTCACCCCTACTGGAGCCACTCCATATTCTCTTATCTATGGCACTGAAGCCATCTTGCCAATCGAAATTCAAATCCCTTCACTCCGCATCTCCCTAAAGAATCTCATCCCTGATGAAGACACTCGAGTGGCACACTTGGCATAATTGGAATTGCTAGATGAAAAATGGGTCAAGGCTTATAACCATCTCCAAGCTTATCAACACTGACTCAAAAGGAGCTATAATAAGACAGTCCGCCCTTGCCAATTCGAGGTTGGTGATTTGGTCCTAAAAGAAAATCAGTGGAATCAGCAAGATCGAGAGAAAAAGGGTAAGTTTGAAGCAAAGTGGTTAGGCCCTTATGTCATCACCTCGAAGTATGGTTCTGGTGTCTATAGGCTCTCCACCCCTAAAGGTGAGCCCTTGGAGGAACCCATCAACATCATGCATTTGAAGAAGTTCTACACTCAGGTCAGCTGGGGTATCCTTCTTGGTAAAAGTCAAAAATACAAAAAAATAAAAAATCCAAAAATCCAAAAATAGTAAAGAGAAATAATTCGTCCTATGGTGAAAACCACCCTTTGTGGCACCTTGGATACATACGATTGGTGAAAACCTAGCAACAGGCAACTCCCATATAGGGCTAAATCATTATCTACCTCACGTCTTGGTTACTCTATGACTTACCCGCCGATTCCTCAATCCCCATATCCTCCCATCCGCTTGCATCACATTTTTACTTGGTATATTTTGGTTGAGCATTGGACAACCGCCATTCGCTATCTGCAATCTTGAGCTTATTATCCTAATCTAAGCTTGTGTCACCTCATTGATGTGTTTGTCTTCATCTAGGCTCACTCTTCGTGGTCATCTCCATTTGGGTCTCCTTGTGAACTACGTTGCCCCTATGCTTGCACGTAGGCAAGGTTGATCTTTTGATCTGCCCTCGGGGCCCCTTCATGTTTTCATCCTCCATCTTCTGTCGTCATCACCCTCTTTTCACTTTTATCATCATCCCCTCTTGAACTATGATGCCTTTGCGCTTGCACACAGGCAAGGGTAATCTTTAGATCGGCCCTCAAGGCATTTTGCCTTTCATCATCTGTCCTCATGATCCACTTTCCGATCTTATCCATCCTTGGTCTTTTGTCATGTCCAAACTACGTTGCCCCTACACTTGCATGTAGGCAAGGTTGATCTTTTGATCTGCCCCCGGGGCTTGTGGTTGTCTTGGTCATCCATCATTTTCCATTAGTCCACTTTCCGCTCTTTTATCATGGCCTTTTCCTAAACTACGAGGGCTTTGTGCTTTCATGTAGGCAAGGTTGATATTTTCATCAACCCTCGAGCCCCCAGGTCTTTAGGTTGTGTCTCATCCTCTTGCTGTCTTGTTGTCAAGTCTGTCCCTACCATTGTTGATTCTTCACAAACAAGATCTCCTCGTATCAAGAAATCTGCACAATGACAATCATCCTACGTCATCTAGGTCACTTTAGCTTAGTATCCATCATTGGTCTTAACAGGATGCATCCTTCCTAATAGACCACATCAACCCCATCCATCCTTGGGATCTTATGGCAAAGGATGCTTGTAATTGATTATGATCTTTTGGTACTTTTGGATTTTTTTTATCATTTGAGCTCCCTATAAACACTAGTAAAGATCACCATGATCCTTCATATTGTGGTGTGTTTTTCCTAGTTAACATAGGGACATCTCTTGACTTTTGTTTTTGTTTGTTGGGATGCCCCACATGGTACCCATCAGGATTCTTTTTGGATCCCGTGTTATGTGGGGGCATCTCTTTGTGCTTGTGGTTATTCCAATACCTAGCCCAACCAAAGTCATTGTGAATTTGGGGTATTGGGATATCCTTCTTGTTTGTCATGTTTTTTTTATGCATTAAAAATTAATCCATCTTGGTTTACATACCCTGACGCTCAATGTCTTATGCTATAGCAAAAATCAGTGCTCTAAAGGATGGCAAATTGCATTCATGTTACATTTCATCTCATTACATATTCCCCCCTCATCCTATCTTGCTCCTACATCTCTGACTCGTGATTTTGGTTGTGCAAACCCTCATTCGCTCTTACTAACTTTTCTTCTCAAGATCCTTATGGTCTTTGATAGGTACTACAACCCACACACCCTACACATATCACCTACCCATTGATACTTATGCATACATTCATTAAATTCATTTATCCATTTATCCATTATGCATACATTCATTAAATTCATTTATTCATTTATCCATTATGCATACATTCATTAAATTCATTTATTCATTTTGCATCCATCCATTTATCCATTATGCATACATTCATTAAATTTATTTATCCATTTTACATCCATCCATTTATCCATTATGCATACATTCATTAAATTCATTTATCCATTTTACATCCACCCATTTATCCATTATGCATACATTCACTAAATTCATTTATCCACTTTATATCCATTCATTTACCCATATTACATCATTTACACCCGTTCATTTATCCATTTACATTAAGTTCATATTACATCATTTGCATCCATCCATTTACCCATATTGCATTCAATCCATTTACATATTGCACCATTTACATTCAGTTCATTTATCTATTTACATCCATTCATTTATCCATATTACATCATTTTCATCTGTTCATTTATCCATTTAAATTAATTTCATTTATCCTATTGCATTAATTCATGTCATTTTATTCATCTCATTATGATCATTCATTCATACCTACATCATTAATAGGTCCATATTACTTACATCATTAATAAGATTGCATTCTCATTCCTAAATCATTCACATTATCCATAAATCACACATGCATAAGTACAGCATTCACATCATAAAACAACATCCATATCACCACAAACACATCATATACATATGCATAACATACATCAGCTATCATTGGAATATCAATAAAACATCATATGCATATCATACATCACCAAAATGTATGGCATAATATCAATGGGGACCATCACATTTCATCATCATAATAATACAATGTCCATATCCAAAATATGGTCACCACATACTCATCTCCATATCATGCTCAAAATAAGGTGCATTTGAAAATATGCACTAGACTACCATCTGGTATTTGTCAAAAACACCTGTATCTTGTCACCTGTCCTCTGTCCTTCCTGAGCTGCCCACACCTGACCTCTGAGGAGACTTAGGTAATGGTCCCCTGTATGTTGGCATCCCCTAAGACTCACACCCTGGGGTCCCAAACCAACAAGCAGTTGGCTGGAAGTCATTGTATCCTTTGGTCCGTGTCCCTAAAGACTGAGACAGTGCTGGCATCTGGGGTGCCTGCCTAACATACTATATGGTACGCTGCACTGGATCTGGCATTGTCTGCTCGTATGCACCCCTCTAGTATGTTACCTTGTGCATATAATCATCTCTCTACCCTACCTAGTACCGAGCAACATTCCGCTCATGCCTGTACATATCCCGCTCTCTGCTCATGGTCCATCGCTCCTACTCCCATTCCTCCTGTGCCACTGTCAGTAGTCATATCTTCTATGTGAAACTCTCCCTCTCTGCCCGCATAGTCTCTAGCACTGTCTCATCACCCTGCCCTCGACGTGCCTGCATCTGTGCTATATCCCTCTTGGGATTCTCTACCTAGCCCATTGCTGAGTCTCTATGAAACTGCATGATCTGGACCTATCTCTATAAACTATCCCTCTCCCCCTGCGTGCCTACATCTATACCTATAAACTATCCCTCTCCCCCTATAGTGCTTACATCTGTACCTATACACTATCCCTCTCCCCCTATACAGCCTGCACCTGTCCTTGTGCACTCTCTCTCCTATTGCATCATCTCTAGTAGATACCCTCTCCTATAGTGTTGTCCTCTCCTCTTGAAACCCTACCACCTGAAGTCTCAATGCCTCCATCTCCCCCCCTCCTGCTAACTCCGACTGACCTCGTATCTACATAATTGTCATCGTTGCCTCTAACCTCTCTCGGTCCCATGTCACTCGAGCTAGCTCCCCCCATACTCTCTCCATCCCTACTCGCATCTCATCCCTCTCCCTCTCAACCACCTACATATCTTTCATTAGCTGGCATACAACCCGCTCAAACACTATCATCTCTATCTCTTGCACCCTCTCCACCTCTGCCTCTACCCTCCTCAACTCCTCCTCTAGCATAAATATCCTCGCTTGGGCCCCTCTCAGTAACACCACTGGATCATCCACTGCAGCTACTGGTACTATGGCTAAGGGCTCCATCACCTGTACATCGAGGTCCATCACCTCCCCCTCTCTCTCCTCCTACACCGACTCTACCCAACATGCCACCTGAATCCTCCGCGGTTGTCCTCCCCTACCCACTCTCATCAATCTCCACGGCTCCCCTCTAGATTGCCTCTCCCCCACCTCTTGCTCAACTAGTTGGATTCTCCTCCGTCGACTACTCTCATGCCTCTCCCCGGGCTGTCCTCTAACATCCATCACCCTCTCTACCTCCACCTACGACTCTGGGCCTCTCATCTCCTCCTGCTCCGCTCTCACCTGCACCCACCTCCGCCGTACTCTAACACCAATCCTTGACTGAGCAGCCCTCCCCTCCACTACTCGAAGCATCTCCACCTCTGGCTTGCTCTCCAATCTCACCACCTCTCCCTCATCACCTACCCCTCTCGCCTCCATCTCCTCTACCACAGCTCTCCTCACCCTCCTCGACCGTCAACTCCTCCTGACTCTACCCCTCCTCGCTTGTTGATCTCCCACGACACCCTCCTCTGCACCACCAATCTCATGTCCCTCATCCTCATGTCCACCCTGCTCAAGCTCCTCCTCCTGTCCCTCCTCTTGCTCATCCTCTGCCCCCCCCTCTGCGGCTCCCATGGCTAGCACCTCTGGTGTCACCCTCTCCCATCGGTGGTTGCAAAACCACCGATTGTATCGATCTATCACTCTAGCATCCTCTGGAGCTTGCCATCTCCTTGGATAGGGAACCCACCTACCATCACCAATGCCTCCCTCACACCCCTCACTGACAACACCCCCCAAGGTACCTCTTTGGTAAGCTGATGAAACATAACCGATGCTCTTGGAATATCCTGCACTAGTCCAAATTGTTGTGTCACTCGGTCTGGACGATGCATCTCCACTATGTGCCCTAGGCTCCCAATTAGGAAGCATCTGCACATAAAGAAACCTCATTGTCTCTCCCCCTCAGTCCTCCATCCTCTAAACCACTGGAACATGTATGACCACCATATAATGTCCTCCCCCCGTAAAAAATTGAACACTCTCCTCCTCACTCACTAATTGTCCTGCTATCAATAACCTCAGGATCCGCCACACATCCTCCAAGGTCATTGTCATCTCCCCTATCGGAAAATGAAAGGTCAACATGGCCGAGCTCCACCTCTCTATTAGGGCTGTCAACATCACCCAGTGTGCCCTCATCTCAGGAAACTGCACTAAGTGTAGTAACCCTGCTCGCTCCAAAGTTGCATGATCCACTCCGGTCATCGCCTCCATCGATGTCGCCAACGTCTTTGGCCTTCGCTCATGAGTCCGCAATCTACCAAAATCTTGCAAAAATTTCATCCCCCTTATCAAAAAATTTCATCTCAAATCCTCTTCCTCCCACGTGTTTCATTTTTGTCTTTATTTTATTCTCTCTCCTTCTTTCTCTCCCTCTTTTTCTCTCTTTTCTCTTCTTTCGCCCCTGCAGCAAGGCGGACCCGCCCTCGGCCTGCCGGGGTGGACCCGCCCATGGCTTGTTGGGATGGATCCACTTTGTGCAGTGGGACAGACCTACCCGCAGGTTGCCTAGGTAGATGAGCCCCCTACAGCGGGGTGGACCCACCCGCGGCCGCTGCGGGGCGGCACCCCCGCCCCCGTGGTGGCTTTCCCACCTGGGTGGCACCGCCGAGGCGTCGTGACCGGGCTGACCCCTGATGGGGCGGCACCGCCACTAGTCGTGGCAACACCAGTCTAGCCCACCATAGGGCGGACCCGCCCTTGCAGCAGGGCGGATCTGCCCCTGGCTGGGCAGACTCCTCCCACAGCTGGGTGACTCCACCCCCAATGGAGGCGGACTTGCCCTGTAGCGGGGTGACTCTGCCCCTGACCGAGGCAACCCCCGACAGGACAATGCCACCACTAGACGCGGTGGCTCGAGTTCGCCCCGCAGTGGGGTGGATGCGCCCCTACAATGGGGTAGATCCCCCTCCTAGCCGGGGCGACTCCACCCCCAACCGGGCAAACTCGCCTCACAGCGGTGCAAACCCACCCTGACCTTGGGGTGGATCCGCCCATCGGAGGGGCGTATACCCCCCCCGCGACGACTTTTTATTTTTCTAACCTCCTAAAACACCTTTTTTTTAACAAATTTTTTATTTTTCTTTTCTACCCATTTCGGCATTTTCTCTAGCACACAAAACCCATATTTCACATTTTTTTTGAACTATTTTAAAATGCGTTAAAATTCCAAAATAATGATTGAGGGGTTTTGTCGCTTACTTGGCGGGGTCCATCTGGCTGCCTATAGGACCATCAGACATTATCTATTTGGTGAACGATCTCGGTGTCACTATCTCCCAGCATCTTCACTCCTCGTTGCTTGCTCTTTCTCTTCTTCTCTCAACTGCTACAGTGGAAATGAGGTGAGGTAATTTTCAAAATTACTTTATATTCACTTTTGAAAAGGTACTTTTACCTTTTATTTACCTTTTTATTCCTTTGATTAATCCCTTCACTTCCCGGGGCCGCCATTTGCACCCCATTTGTCCGATTAATCTTGTTCAAAAGGAAAACTTGCCTAATTTTTCACCCTATTTCCAACTATCACATTTGTTTCTTCTTATCGAGATGTTGCCCAGGACCCTTCTTTTTCCCCCATCACCCTCTTGAGGGGGCATAACATTCACATTTACCAATTTTCTCGGTCGTAATCACCCCTTTCCTGGATTGGGGCATATTCATCCATTACTCCATTAATTCGGACAACTCAAGTCCTCCCCACGCTGGGGAATCATTTTCCAACTAATTCCTCTATTGAGTCATCCGCACTTTCTCTTCTTCGAAGCACGATTATTCTAACAGTATTTCTAAGAGGGGCAAAATGTAGGCATCCAAATTTGATCACTTTCATATGATCAAAATCGTCTATTTTATTCATCTATTTCATTAATAGTGATTAAATAATTTATTTAATCATTATTTCATTTTCTACCTAAGGTTCCTAAAGTATGTAATTAAATAAATTAAATACTTTACCTTACCCCCTTTCCTTCCCTAAATTAAATAAACATGAAAAATTATTTAATTTGGTCATTTAACCTATTTGGATTAAAACCAATTTTTCATTCTTCTTTTTCTCTCTCCTTGTCACATTCTCCATAACCCTCTTCTAATACGGATTAAATTAATTAATCTGTGATTAGGATGTGCACCACTTAATCTTGATTAAGTGTCACATCCTCCATAATCTCCCACTTGCCTCTAATCTCTCATTAATTACCCTAATCCTGTGTTTGCACAACCTTAAACAGAATCATTAGCCACATTTAGCTTACCTTTTCTGGTCAACCTTCCCACTTACCATTTTTAGCCTGGACTCCCTTCCCCATGTGAATTTTTAATTCACATTTATTTAACCAAGGTTCCTGTCTTCCCCATGTGAGTTTTTAATTCACTTTTATCTTTCCAAGGTCTTCCTCATCCCCCATACAAATGTGACATGTCACTTTACATGTGCCGAAGGCTTCTAGAACCTTGGACTTGTCACATCACCCACATGTGACAAATCTCCAACTTTTTGGAGACCTCCTTTTATCCAATAAACTCTCCATTGAATGTAAATTTTTAATTTACATTTATTTTTCCCACACACTTCCCCTTTTCCCATGGAGATTTTTGAGAATTCTAAAATTCCTCAAAAGTCTCTTTCATCCTCATTTGGGGACAAGAAGTTCCTTTTTGAGGAAATCTTCTCATCCCCCAAGGTAACTCAAAGGTACTTGTCCTTCATCCACCTCATGTACTTCCCTTCCACCTCTTGTCCTTCTCTTCCACCTCATTTCCACATCACTCCACCCTAAGACATCTCACCTTCCACATGTCAAGATATGAGGGCTTGTGAGTCCTTAACTCACCCTAGCCCTTCATCTTGATCTTTGTTGGATCAATCCCAATCGTTGAATTCTCTAGAGAATTCCAATTAGCCTATAAATATCCCCTCATTTCCCTCATTTTGGGGATCAAGTCTTTTGCAAAAAAACTCTTGCAAAATTGCCATTCAAGCTCTCATCCATCATAACACTTACATCATCAATCCATATTGCATCAATTCATCTTGCACCCATTCAACTTCATTGCCATCCAAGGAGTAGCGAAGGAAAGGTATAACGCACATCAATCATCATTTGTTTTTATCTTACCCCTTTGTTTCACCATTTTCTTAGGTTAATCTTATTCAGGTGCCCTTTTATCTTGTTACTTCTTCTCATTGCACTATTATTTTTTATCTAGCATCTCACATTAGGAGTAACATTTTATTAGGATCACACTATGAGATGTAACTATGTTTGAATACACATGATGATATGCAACTATGTACAAAATAACCTAAGAAATATGTACAAACTCTTATAGAAATGAATAATATTGAAGAAGGGTGCACCTAGAATCTTGTAGGAGCTGGAAAAGTTGTTGAGTTTCATGTAGATGTCGAAAGGGATACTTGTGCCAAGTGGGATGACCTACTCCTTCTTTGGGAAAATTTTGGAAAACTGCTCCAAAGCCCGTTTTAGACAAAAGGGTATCCAAATCTACAAAAACTTCTCGAAAATAGCTTAAGTGGGACTAGGTCACCCAAAGTGGTGACCTAGTCATCTTCTGAATTTTTATGAATGAGAAGATGGGATCTGAGGCCTTTGATTTGTGTTTTCTACTCATCTAGGTATCTGGTCTCGAATGTGAAGATTCTGGTATTTGGAAGTCCTCCAAGCTTCAACTAGGGTTTCTTTAACCCTAGAGAGATTGGCCAACTTGTTGAATTATCTTTAAGACTTTAATGCACCTAAATCTGCATACACATAAAAGGAGAGAGAAGAAGTTTTTATTGTTAGAGTATGGGGCTTGCCTTGGTCAAGCCCCTTTATAGATAATTAAATCAAATGATGAAACAAAGTAAGAAAGCATGAAATGTGAAGCAATGTACTTACTTACCTTACCATGATGAGAGATCTTGAGTTACAGAGATGGAGGATTCAACCCTTGAGTGTTCAGCAATGATGTCTTGTTGACCTAGAATCTGAAACCCTGGCTTGCTTGAGAAGGAGTGGATAAGAGATGGAGAGTTGTGTGGGAGAGGAAAATGAGTGATGCATAAAGAGGAATTAGGGTTTTGGAGTTTATTTATACAAGTGACGCCCTAATTTTCCCAAAATAATACCATATTGATTGACCTTAGGGTTTTAGATACCAAAATCCCAATGAAAATTAAGTTTAATTCAAATTTTAATACGCATAGGACTAGGTCGCCCAAGGTGGCGACCTAGTCCACTTGGGAAAATTACATTGTTTTTCGGTGATTAAAATATAAATATTTTTGTTTGTCAGGATTGTCTTTTAAAAACACACTAAGATACGACATGTATGAGGTTTAAGGGGTTATTTTAGCATAACAAGGGGTTAATTTGGTGATGACAAGCCTAGAAGAATGTGAAAATATTTTACAACACCTTACAACACTTCGTCACAAGGCTTGGAAAGGTGTAAAAATAGACTGAAAATGGTCCAAAATCCACAAGAAAAGGTCCAAATGAGTGAACAGTGTCAAAGTCCTCACTTTTTGGCAACACATGTTTGTTTTTTGAGGTCTTGGTGAGGGGAACAAGGTAGTATCACTCATTGGAGAGAACCTTGCTACACCGATATTTTCTCTCACATTATGTTTGTTATTATATATATATAGGCACAATTTATTTGACATCTTGTTTGATGTAGGCTGTAAGTACCAGGTACCGACTCCATCTGCATTGTCAGTTCTAAGCGTGCCTCAAAGACCCAATGGACATGATGTGGAAAAATGGAGGTGACAAAAGTATCGAACCTTACCATTATCCTTGATGAGGATAAGTATCTATTTGGTAACTCGTTTGTCTAATTTTTTACCCCTATCAGTCGTCTTGTTTGGTCTTTTCACATTAATTGATTTAATTGTGTTGTCAAATGGTTGTTTACGGTGATGTTGCTTATGACTGCATATGTTCTACTCTACCTTGTGACTTCCTGGAGTAAGGAAAAGCTTAGGAGGGGAGGATGTAGTGTCCCTCCGTTTTGGCTTTCCATGACATTCGAGTAAGTCATTTAATTGTGACATAATTTAATTTCATTGTCTATTGTGTTATTGTTTTTGAGGTGAATTTAATATTTTATGACCTTGTGTAATCAGCCAGTTAAATAGTAAGTAAATGAGTTATGATTAAATAATTAAACTCAATTGTGTTACTGAGAGTAATGTTTAAAATTATATTTATTAATAATGGATGAAATTATGTTATTGTTTGAGTTGATTATTCAAAGATGGAAAGATAATGTGATTTTAAATAAATCAATGAGTTAAGATTTTGAACTGAGGTAAAAACAAAGTTAAAATAGAAAAAAAGGGGATCTGTGCACATGCATGACTTCAATCTAGTTTGATATTGGAACCTTGTATTTTTTAGAGGATTATTGTTTGATTTTTCCTTCAAAAATCAAATATCTCTCTTTGTTTTGATATAGATCAATTTTGGGGAAAAAGGTTTTTAATGAATTGGTTTTGGTTTTCAAACAAGGGGGTTGGTCTACAAATATCTCTATGAAAATATAGATTTGAATTGAATATTGTTGTTTTTGAAGTGGAGAATTTATGGGAGTTGTGATTGAAGAGATTTGTGTCTGCAAAAGAGGTTGTTTCTGCACATCTTCTCCACCCTCGAACGAAGGAATTGGGGTTGGATTTTTTGTTTCCCTTGTATCATTTGTTCATTTTGTTTGCAAAAGATCTTTCTCTTATGATTTTTCTGAGAATGATTGTATTTGAAAATTTTGTGATTTTGAATTATATATATATATATATATAAAAATTTCAAATTTATCGTCTCAGCCATTTGATTCTTTTATACAAGCCATTCAAATTTATGCTAAAGGTACTCACTTTAGTGAGGAAACCAATTCGACTTTCTTTGTTATTATGTAAGCCTCAATTTTATTATGCAATTCTTGCAACTATATGTTGTACACAATTCAAGGTTCTTGTTGTTAGATTTCCTTATGCTAGAGTTTATTTTGATGTTTTGTATTACCAGAGTGACCTATCCATTAGCGTCGTCTCCCCTAGACTTGTTTGTCTATACCACGTCAATTTCCTCATTATTGCTATCAATCGGTAGTTCCTTATATTATATCATACCTAGTGTGCCCAAGAGATTTCCTAAGCTTGGAATTTACATTTCTCCCCTTAGATCCTTGCATACATGCAATGGGGAAGGTGATTTGCAGCCATAATTTCCTTTGAAGCATTTGGTGGTCACTGGAATTTCTTCTAGAATGAATTTGATTTATAGCTTGCTCAAGGAATTTGATTTCCTTTAGTATTAAATGATGTATGTATTTAGATATATGGATTCTCCTATAGTGCGCCACTAGTATAGGATGATTTTATCTCCTATAATGTTCTTTTAGCATCATCAATATTCTCCTCAAGGTCATCATACTTATTTTAAATGATGGAAAGGTTTCATGTCTCTAAAAAGGAAATCTCTTGCAACAATCTTGGAGATTTATCTTGGTGCATAAGGGTGGTTGTAGATTGTTGAGGTTTCTCATTAACTCACTAAAACTAGTTATGTTTTGCATTCGATTCTCTTTTAATTTGTCGAGTTTATATGCGTTCATTTTCCATTCAAATATTTATCTTCCTTGGATGGTGTATTCCCTCTTGAGTTTGGTGGCACTCTCAAATTTTGCAAAATTGAAGTGCCCATATTAAATTTTGTGCCTCTGCACTCTTAGAAGTGTACCTGAGAAATTTGCCTGAGTGACCTACTTTAGAAGGTCATAATTTGGAGTTTGTTAATTTTTTGTGCAAAATCCCTTAGTGGGACTAGTCATCTGACATACGTGAACATGTATGTCATTTTTTAGCTTCCATGATGAGTTTTGACAGAGTTTTGGAAAGTGAAGTTGGAGGATTTTGACACTTTTCTATTGTTTGCAAACTTTCAATTTTGTAGAGTAGCCTCCTGTTTGAGCTTGCATTTTGCAACCAATTGATTGTCATGATGAAATTATTGTTTCTCTATATTCTCCATGCCAAAATGAACTCCCCTGTCGGGTTTCAGAACTTCATGAGTTGATTTTCTATTTTTAACATATCAAAGCCAAATGCAATTTTTTTAGTTTTGCACTTGCATTTTCAGAAATCTTTCAGGGAGGTCAAGTTTGACCTTTAATATCTTGTGATGAACGATAATTCAAGGAAATATCTCTTGTACACATACTTAGAGTATCTAAATTAACTTATGTTTCCAGTGGTAGCCCCCCAAAAGTTGTTTTGATATTTTTTCAAAATGGTGACTTTGAGAGCCCCAATTGGTTTCTGATAGGTGAAATTGCAGAAAATTCCAAGTAGGCAACTTTGGTATTTAATATCTTTCACCTCAAGAAAAAAAAATTCATTTTTTTTGTTTCACTGAATTCTTGGGTCATATGGTAACATTCCTACTCAGTTTTAGGCTCCCAGAATGAGTTCTGATGGGTTTTTAAATCATTTTCTGATTGCAACATGGCCAAAATGGTGTCACAAAAAGTTTCAAATTTTCCAATTCTAAGAACAACCCATTTCTTATTTTGATGAAAAACCAATTTCACTCCATTTTTATCAAATTGGAAGTCATTTGATACATTATTTTAATGTACTTCTATTGCGGTGAACACGTCTCAGGGGCCAGTTTACAAAGAAGGTACTTGAATTTTAAGGGTTGGAAGAAAATTGAGGAAATGGGTTTTCTCTAAATAATTTATTATGGATGCACACAAAAAATATTGACTCCAAGTGTCGTGGTTTTCCCACAATAAATTTCTCCATTTGGCTTGCAACCATAATTAAAAGTCATATTTTTTCTAAAGTTGCAAATGTTAATATTTAAAATATCTTGAAGATTTTAAATATTGTGAAAATGAAAAGGGGAAAATATAAAGTACATTGCAAATGGTTTTTGGACAAATAAGTTTAATTCTTAGCTCTGATTGGTCTAGAGGGGGCTTTCACGACTTTCATGGTTACATGGGAAAACTCATTCCTGCGGTTGAAAATCTTTGTCTTTCCCATTTATTTTCAGCAATGCAATGTTTCTATCCTTAAAGCTTGATGGGACAGGTCCATTTGATGCTACATTGGTTTTGAGAAAATTTCCTTTCACTGCAAAATTCATGGCCTTCCTCATCGCTTGCCTTCACACCATTACGATTTCTTCCTTCTATCTCTTGAATGAACCAGTGATGAGCGATGCTTCTTCCTCATCGTTGGCCTTCCCACCATGGTGGGTTCTCTCATCCTTTTCCCTCACCAACGTGTGATCGATGATGGCTTTACTCTTGGGTGTTGGCTTCTCCATTTCCTAAGAGAATGTGAGATGGGAGATGCACAGTAAAGTTTGGTGGTGAGATCAGTTTGGTTGGCCTAGTGATTTTTGAAGGCACAGGTAAATTTGTAAAAGGCTTGATAAAATATTCAACACCATCTCATCTACAGGAAAAGACATTAAGTATAAACTGTAAAAAATTTAAATGGCTTGATGAATGGGAAATGTTAGTGGGAAATGTTTTAAATAAAATATTTGAAACTTTACGAGCACCCTATTATGAAATGTGAATATAATATTTTGTTGGGAAGAGAATATTTACAGTGCAACAAATAAAGGGTAGAGGGCGAACCATTTTTAACTAAAGGGTAAATGGAGCTGAGTGAAAAAATTTCATAGGTAGATTATTTTTTGGCTGCAAGGGAGGAAATATTTTTACAAATGGAGTATTATTTTCCCAAATGAGGTAGAATATTTTGGTGGTAAAATGTCTCTTTCAAATTTAACTATCTGGAAATGAAATGCAACTAAAATTTATTCTAAATTGCAGGGCAAATGAAATGTAATTTTTCCATGTAGCCTGATACTTGTTTCCTCCTTAATATAAAAGGAATTCAAGGCTTTTGGGCATGGGTCTTTTATCAAATTCTAGATCTAGAAAATATATAGTGAGACCACAAAAATATTTTTTGAGTTTGTAGCTTAGGATTTTGGTTAGCTGAGTAAATTTTGTCAATTAGCTAGCTTCTGAGATTACCTGAATATAAATACTAATTTCTCAAGCCTATTGCCTCTCCATTTTGATACTATGCATGAATTATTAATGCATTGGGATTAAGAATCTATTCATTAATTGTTTTAGTTTCTCACTCTGACATATAATCTAATTTTTACTCTGATCTAATGGATGAGTTAAATGCTTTAGATAAATCATTGATTCATGCTTGTGTCATGTGGATTTGGTAAGTAGTCACAAGATTTTGGGTGTTACTATGTAATTTAAGGTAATTGCAAATATTATGGATGTTCAGAATTAAATCTATCATTTAGTTCAATTTACTTTGTTTTGACTCCATGCCCTGAGATATGGTACTAATCTTAAGGTGTTGAATGCATTTCCTGTACTTCTATTCTTTGATTTGAGTCAATTATTCATAAATACACCTTTCAATTGACCTACATTTGTTGTGTGAGGATTCTCAGCTTTTAGGTGTTAAATATTTAAAGCAATTGCCAACTTCTTTAAAGATTTCACCTATTTAGCATCAAATCAGAATATTTATGCTTAGTATGCAATGTACATGGAAATCTTGTGAAGGAATTTTATAAGTGCATTATGGGATTACCCTCTCGGTTTTTGCAGAGCTCAAAGTGTAGGAGTAAAGATAAATTGATTTCTCTTGTTCGTTGGCCAACCCCTTTTAAGTTATTGATTATTGGAACTGGAAAATTCATAGGCTACCTTGAAGATCTGGTTGGAATTTAAAAAACACCAACATGATGACAACTCTGCTAGGGATAATTTGTGAAAATTCTGAATGCAGAATCTATCCTTAAGAGTCATTGAACAAAGTCATACCATTTTCCATTCTGAATTTACTTCAAATACTAAAGGATTGCAATCCTAGAGGAAGAAAGTGTTGTAGTGAATCTGAAATGTTTTGTAATTTGTGGTGCTCTACTAGTGAAAGGAACTTAGAAAAAAAAATTACATTTGAAATAATTTCATACTGCTTGAAGTTCAATCATGTGTGAAAAGAGGTGGAAAATTTGTGAAAAGAACCTAATGAAGAGGTGAATATAGTTCTAGATCTACAATACTTCCAATCAAAAGAACAATTTGCAGCAACTGCAACATTTCTAGGTATTCTTCACCTTTGGTTTTCAAGAAACTCTTGTATGAAAGCAATATTTTTACTTAGGAAATACTTTGCTTCCCTATTGAGTGAATTAGCACTAAAAAAGGGAGAAGACAGTAATATTGAATTTGCACACTCCCATTTGTCAGATTTGTTATAATTAATTGTAGTTCCATTGAAAGAATTTTGTCTAAGTGCTCAAATATTTGATTGTATGGATGGTTAGAATGCATTTGTATATTCTAGGAATTTCCATCCATTTGCATTTTCATATATGTTTCAAGCCCAGGTTATCAACATGTCAGAGATTGTTATTGTAATCCTTCATTTGGTCATGGTTTTCATCATGCACAATTAGTTGAGTCCTGATTTGCATATATCCATGGATCATAAAATAACCATACCACTAGACACCTTCATACAACTTGTCAAGAGGCTTCAAAAGTTTGATAATCTTCTCACCTTTAACACCCTAAAATGCAAGAACCCAAGAGGGCACAAGCCCAAGATAAGGTCAGAATGGAAATATGTGTTTGAAAGGGGACTTAAAGAGATGGATAAGGCACAAGATGTTTCAACAAGCCTAGTTAAGAAACAATCACACTATATCTACTTGCCAAATAACTACACCTTTTTTCAATTCCTTTGATCCATTATATGACCAATTAGATTTTTCATGTGTTGATTACAAGGTTGAAATTACGTCAAATCAAGTCTATAAAAAAATTCCTAGATTTGATGGACACAATGTATGTGAAGGAGATGCACATGTCAAAATTTTCTCCAACTTCATGGAGAAACATTCCTTTGGAGATCAGGATATGTTGATGTGATTTTTTGTCAGATCTCTTGAACCAAGAGCTAGGGACTCGTACGTAAGTTTTCTTGGGATTGGTAAATAAGATATTTTAAATATTAACATTTGCAACTTTAGAAAAAATACGACTTTTAATTACGGTTGCAGGCTAAATGGAGAAATTTATTGCAGGAAAACCAAGACACCTAGAGCCGAATTTTTTTGGGTGCATTCATAATAAATTATTTAGAGAAAACCCATTTCCTAAAACTTTTTCCAACCCTTAAAATTTAGGTACCTCCTTTGTAAACTAGCCTCGGGGACATGTTCGCTGCAACATAAGTATATTAAAATAATGTATCAAATGACCTCCCTTTTTGATGAAAATGAAGATTTATATGCTTTTGATAAAAATATGAAATGGGTTAGCCTTAGAATTTGAAAATTTGAAGCTTTTCAAGATACCATTTTGGCCATGTTGAGATAAGAAAATGATTAAAGAGCCATCGTAACTCATTCTGGGAGCCTGAAACTGAGTGGGCGTGTTACCATTTGACCCAAGAATTCATTACATTAAATTGAATCGAAAAATTATTTTTGAGGTGAAAGATATTAAATACCAAAGTTGCCTACTTGTACTTTTATGCAATTTCACCTATCAGAAACTAATCGGGGCTCTCAAAGTCACCACTTTGAAAAAAAAAATTCTAGGGGACTGCCACTAGAAACATAAGGTCATTTAGATACTATGAGTATGTGTGAAAGATGGATTTCCTTGAATCATCATTCATCACAAGATATTAAAGGTCAAAGTTGATGTCCCTGAAAGATTTTTAAAAATGCAAGTGCAAAACTAAAGAAATTCCGTTTGGTTTTGATCTGTTAATAATAACAAATCAACTCATGAAGCTCTGAAACTTGACATGGGAGTTCATTTTGACATGAATTTTATTTTGGCATGGAGAATATAGAGAAATGATCATTTCATCATGAAAATCAACCGGTTGTAAAATGCAAGCTCAAACAGGAGGCTACTTTACAAAATTGAAAGTTTGCAAACAACAAAAAAGTGCCAAAACCCTCCAACTTCACTTTTCAAAACCCTATCAAAACTCATCATGGAAGCGGAAAAATGACATGCATGTTCACATATGTCACATGAGTGGGTCCACAAATGGATTTTGCATTAAAATCGACAGACTCCAAATTATGACCTTCTAAAGTAGATCACTCAAGCAGATTTCTCAGGTACACTTCTGAGAGTGCAAAGGAAAAAAATTCGATATGGGCACTTCAAATTTGCAAAATTTGAGAATGCCACTAGATTCAGAAAAATATTTTTAGAGGCTACAGTTTATGCTTAACAAACCTTGCTCTATAGTTGATAATTTCGTAGTTTATTGTATTATCGATGAACATATATTTTGTATTGGGAATTCGTTGTAGTTGTCCTTCATTGTAATAAATTTGGTATTGTGCTTTATTTCGTTATGTGTTGTAATGGGTTTGATATATATATATATATATTTGGTTATGTTTGTTTCCTTTAGATACTTCATTCCATTATGTATTTTGACAACAATATGTCTAAATATATATATATATATATATGTATGTATAAATATATATATATCTATTGTGATTATAATTAAAGATTAAATTTGTTGTGTTGTGCATAAATGTGTATTTGATATCTATAGAGGTATTTTAATTAAATGATTTCAATATGGAGGTGTAAGTAAAATATAGTTGACGTTTCAAATTTTCCTTAAAATTATTACTTTGACCGTGTTCGTGAAAATTAAAGACATTGATTTCTTTTAATGGTTCAGCAATTTCGCATCTTCCTTTTATAGTAATTTTGAATTGGGGAGATTTTATGTATTGAATTACTTGTAAGTTAATGATATAGGTGGATGTATAATTAAAACCTTAGTATGATGGAAATTGAATTTTATGGAAAAGAAATGGAAATTTTATTGTAGTTTATAAATATCTTTTATCTAAATTTCTTAGATTTATCAAGTGGATTAATAGAACGAATTGTGGTTTCTCTATGTCGTGATCCCCTATTGTGATGAGAAAATTGTTTATGCTTGAAGTGATTATTCACATCTTGTATTATGTTGTAAACTCGTAATGTTTTATGACACCCTTAGTTGGGATTTTATGGGTAGTGGATTATTTTTGGCTTCAAGAGGTTGAGGGGAAATGTCCTTTATGTTGGATTTTCATACTTGGAATCTTAGTGAAAATTTTGATCCTATTTCTTCTTTGAGTTCATGTGGGTTATTACCCTACACCATGGTTTAGCCTTATGAGGTGGTCTTTGGTGCGATTGGGTACACTCTAGGGGTTATGAGATTTATCTTGATACTAGCAAGGAGAGTGGATCTCCATGGGGGCTGACGCATAATGTGGTAGCAGGGTAACTCATTGGAGAGTTGTATAATTACGAGATAACCAAAATAATTATTTGGGAGGGATTGGGTAATTAACACATTAATCAAGATAAGAAGATGCCTCGCCCATGTTGGTAGTGCTTTCATAGGCTGAGGATGGGACGAGAAGGCCTAGTCGACAATATCACTACCTTGTTCTCTAGAAAGGTAAGTGATTATGCATATCTCACTCTATGGGGCTGCCACCTAGTGAGCGGTACTAAAGGTAACCATAGATGGGGGTTGACATCTTGATTTTTAGGGTAACTCAGGGACGATTTCTAGATTGTCAAGGTAACCCATATCAGGGACATGTGATGACACTCTTCCCTTTAGGAACCATGTATGTTTGTAGTTCCCCCTCGTTGTTTTTGTACCTCTAGAAGCAGTTGTTCTTTAGGTTTTGTCTCATTTCTTTTGTTGTGGAGTCTTGTTAGCCTTGTTCAATTATTTGTTTTATCTTGTGGGTCCTTCTTGTCATCTCCTATTATGGGGGGTTGGCCTTAGGGTCCACATGGTTGGGTGTAATGTGTTATGCACTCCATTAGGTTCCCAAATGGAGTTCGTGAAGCGTAGATTTTGTACCAATATAGAGAATCCAAAGCTTCACCATATTTGGAGATGGCATTGGTGCTTTGTACTATATTTTTTTTTGATGTATCTGATTGTGTAATGGTGATTTATTTCCCATTTTTATAAGGGAAGTTTTATGTATCTTGTATTGTCTACCCTCTATAGGGGAATGGTGTTGTAATCTTTTGTTCACATTTAATGCACTTATGTGGTGTTGTATTTGTGGAAATATTTACAATTATGTAATCTGTTGAACAATTTGTAAATAATATTACAAATGTAATGGAGTTATATTTTGATATTATCATGTGATTAGAGATGTATGTTATGCCTTGATATGGATGTATATACATTATTTATTTCTTTATATAGAGGTTTTTAAATGAATACTTATGTTTTGTTAATCATTATTATGGGATTTGTATTAAGTTAGAAACTCTCACATCATAATGCAGTGATGTCACCCCAAAGGCTAGTTATATATTATGTATGCATGGTTTCACTATTAGAGTTCTATGATGGTTTAGATTTCATGTTAGTTTTACTTTTAAAAAAAATTGTGTGGTAATTTGTTAGATATTTTTTTGTCGTTTTGGGTGTGCGTGGCAGGGTGTTACATCTTGGTATTAGAGCCATAGTTATCAACACTGGGTACTCTAGGTTTAATTGAGTCAATTACATTAACCTTGTGCTTAACTCTTGAAAATGTTATGTGTTTCCCTTCAATTTTTGTGTAGGTGTATACCTAGGGGTCGAGGTCATGGGTGAGGTAGAGGCCATGGTGGTGGTTGTAGGGTGAACCACCAGCGTACACATTCTGAGAGTTCCCATGAAATTGAACAGGATAGTGGTGGTGAGAATCCAGGTCAGTCGAGTGTCGAGCGAGCTCAGATTCATTAGTTGCTAGAGGATTTTCTTGGCTGCTTAGGCCTTAGGAATGATGAGGAGAAGTGGGTGGTCATCAAGAGAGAGAGATCACTATGGAGGATAGATATAGTAGAGGATCATGATATCGTGGTAGAAGGTCACATGAGGGACCTTTTGAGGGCACATCCCCCACTTTTGATGGATCTAAAGGAGGATTGGAGGGAAAAACTTTGCTAATTGATCTAGATCATGTTTTTGCTATGCACCCTTATGAAAGTAGTACTAGGGCTAGGCGCACCATCATGCACCTCAGAGGATTCACATCCACATGGTGGTGATTAGAAGAGAAAAAAATGCACCTATACGTTGGTTTCATGACTTGGGAGTTATTCATGGAGTGATTTAGAGCTCATTTCCTATCGAAGCACTAGAGACAACATTGTGCAGACGAGTTCCACGAATTGAGAATATCTGTAGAGAAGTATGAGCGCCAATTCTATGAGCTCAAACAATATGGTGGGCTAAGTGATGATGAGGGTATGAGAAGTTCAAGTTTTTGAGCTAAAGATGATGGAGGTAGCTCTAAAAAAGCCTCATCTTGTGGAGGAAAATTTGGCCATGGCTTTAGGAGGCCACACTGGTGTTCTAATTGGTAGTGCACCTTCATCAGGATTTGGTTCCCAAGGTGGTCAATCTCTGGATATAGGTTCCTCTAAGGGCCATCAAGCACCCACTAAGGGTGAGTACCAGCAGTCCCATTTGAGACTTAAGAACTCTCAAGCTCACCATTGTAGCAAGCTTCAGAAAATGAAAGATCGAAATTGGCAGTGAAAGAAATGTGATCGTTCTGATCAAATGACTAAGAGTACACAGTATGCGGTTAGTGGCGGTATTTTTCTATAGTCCAATGCACCCTCAAGCGGCTAGGGATATAGCAGGGGCATAGGTTTTTTCTGTTGTGGTCAACAGGGCCATATTGCTAGACAATGTCCACAAAGGAACTCTACTAGTTTCAGTTAGAGACTGGTCGCTTCTAAGCTGATGGTGGGTGATGCAAGCAGGTCACACCGAGTATTTTCTATAGTTGATAACTACTACGCAAGACACCATAGTGTAGTTGTAGAGGCTACCGATAGAGGACAAGGAGCTGACTCAAGAGCCCATGGGTGAGCTCAATAGGGTTCAGTAGGATCCTTACATTGAGATTTTAGTTCATGTGAGGATCTAGTGCCTCTCCTGATTGCTTTCTTTGGATTGATATTTATTATGTTATGTACTTTGATACTTTTTTGGTGCTTGTTTCACCATTCTGATTTGGTTTGGAGGACAATTTATCTTACTTTCATGATTATGACATTATGGAAGTGATGCTTATGTTACATTGGACATATGGAGTTAATAGTGTGTTTGGATTAGTTTGACTTTGTGTATCAAGTGACTTATTATTATGCTCTATATGCATTCAATTAGTGATGGTTATATGATGTTGCTTATGATGTAATTACTGTTATTTGATGTTTTTTTTGTTGTTTGAGGTCTTGGTGAGGGGAACGGGGTAGACTCACTCATTCGTGAATGCCCTACTACACTCAAATTTCCTATCACGATGTGTTTTTTATTTGATATATATATATATATAGCTACAGGCTATTTGACATCTTGTTTGATGTAGGTTGCAGGTACCAAGTATCAACTCCACCTTCAGTGTTAGGTCTAAGTGTACCTCAAAGACCTAATAAATATGATGTGGAAAAATGGAGATGAAAAAATTCCCCAAACTTTCCATTATCCTTGATGAGGATAAGTATTTTTCTGGTAACCCGTCTGTCTAGTTTGTTACCCTTGTCATTTGTCTTGTTTTTTCTTTTCACATTAATTGATTTAATTGTGTTGTCAAGTAGTTATTTGTGGTGATATTTCTTTTGACTACGTATGTTGTACTCTACCTTGTGACTTCCTAGAGTAAGTCGAAGCTTAGGGGGGAGGATTTAGTGTCCCTCCATTTTGGCTTTCTGTGGCACTCGAGTAAGTTGTTTAATTGTGATGTAATGTATATTCGTTGTTTATTGTGTTATTGTGTTATTGTTTTTTAGGTGAATTTAAATAAAGTGGGAATTTAAAATAATAATTAAATAAATTAAATTGGTTAAATAGTAAGTCAATAAGCTATGATTAAATATTTAAACTAAATTGTGTTGCTAAGAGTAATGTTTAAAATTATATTTATTAATAATGGACGATTCTATTATTGTCTAAGTTAATTATTTAAAGATGGAAAGGTAATGTGATTTTAAATAAATCAATGAGATAAGATTTCGAACTGAGGTAAAAACAAAGTTAAAATAGAAAAACGAGATGCATGCACATACACGACTTCAATCTGATTTCATATTGGAAACTTGTACTTTTAAGATGATTATGGTTTGATTTTTCCTTAAAAATCAAATCTCTTTGTTTTGATATCGATCAATTTTGGGGAAAATGGTTTTTTATGAATTGGTTTTGGTTTCTGAACAAGGGGGTTGCCCTACAAAATATTTCTATGAAAATACAGATTTGAATTGAATATTGTTGTTTTCAAAGAGGAGAATATTTGGGAGTTGTGTTTAAAGATATTTGTGGCTACGAAAGAGGTCGTTTCTGCACGTCTTCTCCACCCTTGAACGAAGGACTTCGGGTTGGCTTCGTTGTTTCCCTTGTATCATTTGTTCGTTTTGTTTGGAAAAAAATATTTCGCTTACGATTTTGCTGAGAATGATTGTATTTGAAAAGTTTATGATTTTAAAAGGCATATATATATAAATTTTGGATTTAGCATCTCAACCATTTGAATCTTTTATACAAGCCATTTGATTAATGTTGAAGGTACTCACTTTAGTGAGAAAACCAATTCGATTTTCTTTGTTATTATGAAAGCCTCGATTTTATTATGTAATTATTGCAATTGTATGTTGTACACAATTCAGGGTTCTTGTTGTTCAATTTCCTTGCGCTAGAGTTTCTTTTCATGTTTTGTATCAGCAGAGTCTATTCATTAGAGTTGTCTACCCTAGACTAGTTTTTCTATACCATGTCAACTTTCCTCATTGTTTCTATCAATCGGCAGTTCCTGATATTATATCATACTTCGTGCGCCTAATAGATTTTCTAAGCTTGGCATTTACATTTCTCCCCTTAGATTACTGCATACATGAAATGGGGAAGTCGATTTGCAGCCATAATTGCCTTTAACACATTTTGTGGTCACTGGAATTTCTTCTAGAATGAATTCGATTTCCTTTAGTATTAACCTGTATGTATTTAGATTTATGGAATCTGCTATAGTGCGCCACTAGTGTAGGACACGTTTATCTCCCATAATGTTCTTTTAGCATCGTCGATATTCTCCTCAAGGGCATCGTACCTATTTTAAATGATAGAAAGGGTTCTCATCTCTTAGAACTTTTTCTCTTGCAACAATCTTGGAGATTTATCTTGGTGCATAAGGGCGGCTGTAGATAGTTGAGGCATCCCATTAATTCGATGAAACATATGCCTTGGTTCTGCATTCAAATGTTTATCTTCCTTGGATGGTGTATTCCCTCTTGAGTCGGCGACATATTATTAGAGGCTATATTTTGTGCTTAACAAACCTTGCCATGTAGTTGATAATTTCACAGTTTATTGTACTATCGATGAACATATATTTGGTATTGGGAATTCGTTGTAGCTACCGTTCATTGTAATCAATTTGGTATTCTGCTTTATTTAGTTATGCACTGTATTGGGATCGATTTATATATATGTGTATATTTATATTTGGTTATGTTTGCTGCCTTTTAGATACTTCGTTCCATTATGTATTTTGACAGTAGTATGTCTAAAATTAAATATATATGTATAAATATATATTTATTGTGACTATAATTAATGATTAAATTTGTTGTATATAAGTGTGTATTTGATATCTATAGAGGTATTTTAATTAAATGATTTCAATATGGAGGTGTAAGTAAAATATAGTTGATGTTTCCAAATGTTTCTTAAAATTGTTACTTTGAATGTGTTCATGACAATTAAAGACATTTATTTCTTTTAATGGTTCAACAATGTTGTATCTTCCTTTTATAGTAATTTTGAATTGAGGAGATTTTATGTATTGAATTACTTGTACGTCAATAATATAGGTGGATTATAATTAAAAGCTTATTGTGATGGAAATTGAATTTGATCGAAAAGAAATGGAAATTTTATTGTAGTTTATAAATATCTTTTATCTAAATTTCTTAGAGGTATAAGTGGATTAGTAGAACGAATTGTGGTTTCTTGATTTCATGATCCCCTATTGTGATGAGAAAATTGTTTACGCTTGAAGTTCTTATTCACGTCTTGTATTATGTTGTAAAGTCATAATGTTTTATGATACCCTCAGTTGGGAGTTATGGGTAGTGGATTTTTTTGGCTTCTAGAGGCTAAGGGGAAATGTGCTTTATGTTGGATTTTCATACTTGGACTCTTGGTGAAACTTTGGATCCTATTTTTTGTTTGACCTCATGTGGGTTTGTACCCTACACCATGGTTTAGCCTTATGATGTAGTCTTTGTGCGAGAATTTTCATGCCTCGTTTATGTTTGTAGCTTTGTAATTTTGGTGTTTGGTGTGATTGGGTGCACCCTAGGGTTTATGAGAGTTGTCTTGATTCTAGTCGAGAGAGTGGCTCTCCATGGGGTCTGACGCACAAAGTGGCATCAAGGTAACTCATTGAAGAGTTCCATAATTAGGAGATAACCAAAATAATTATTTGGGAGGGATTGGGTAATTGACACATTAATCAAAATAAGAAGATGCCTCCCTCATGCCGGTAGTGTTTTCATGGGTTGAGGATGGACTGAGAAGGCCTGGTTGGCAAGATCACTACCTTGTTCTCTTGAAAGGTAAGTGATTTTACATGTGTCACCCTATGGGGCCGGTGCCTAGTAAGAGGCAGTCAAGGTAACCATAGATGGGGGCCGACGTATAGACTGTCAAGGTAACCCAGGGATGGGGGGCGATGTCTAGACTGTCAGGGTAACTCAGGGATGGGGGACGACGTCTAGACTGTTTGGGTAACCCATATCAGGGTCATGTGATGAAACTCCTCCCTTTAGCAACCCTGTATGTTTGTAGTTCCCCCTCGTTATTTTTGTACCTTTGGAAGCAATTATTCTTTAGGTTTTGTCTTATTTCTTTTTTTGTGGTCTATTTAACCTTGTTTACTTGATTGTTTTATGTTGTGGGTCCTTCTTGTCATATCCTATTATGGGGGTGGGCCTTAGGGTTCACATGGTCAATTGGAATGTGTTATGCACTCCATTGGGTTCCCAGACGAAGTTCGTGAAGTACAAAGTTTGTACCGATGCAGAGAATCCAGAGCTTCAGTAGATTTGGAGATGGCATTGGTGCTTTGTACTATATTCTTTTTAGATGTATCTCATGATGTAATTGTGATTTCTTTCTCATTTTTATAAGGGAATTTTGATGTATCTTGTATTGTCTACCCCTTGTAGGGGAATGGTGTTGTAATATTTGGTTTGCATTTAATGCACTTATGTGGTGTTGTATCTATGGAACAATGTGTAAATCATGTAACAAATGTAATGGAATTATATTTTGATATTATCATGTGATCACAGATGTATTTTATGCCTTGATATGGATGTATGCACATTTCTTATTTCTTTATATAGAGGTTTTTAAATGAATAATTGTGATTTGTTAATCATCATTATGGGATTCGTGTTAAGTTAGAAATGTTTACAACGAAATACAGTCATGTCACCCCAAAGGATAGTTAGATGTTGTATATGCATGATTTCGATATTAGAGTTGTATGATGGTTTACATTTCATGATAGTTTTACTTCTTTTTAAAATTGTGTGGTAATTTTTTTTTATGTTTTATTGTTCTTTACGGTATGTGTGGTGGGGCATTACAAATTTACCTATATTTGTGCATTAAAATTGTAATTTGTAGGTAGCAAGGAAGGACTTACCTTGATGATTTATAGGTTCCATTTCTACTTGTTCTCCTTGTTTTAATTTTGATCCATCAAATTTTAGAGTCCACATTTAATTTTCGGCTTCTTTCATTACTTTATTCCTTGGATCGCTCTAATAAATATCTTAAGTAATAATTTTCGAAGTGTTAAATACCTTGGCCACTATTATTGGACTTGTCATTTCTAATTCTTCTATTTTCTCTTCAACAATTGGTTGTTGAACAACTTGAACAACTTGAACAAATTGATCAATTTCTTTTTATCACTCATATTTTCTAGCCAATTCTTCCATAACTAGATGTTATTATTTTACTTTTTCTTGAAATTTCCAAGAAACAACTTTCTTTTTCCTATAAATCACATATAAACATAATGCACATGATGAATTTGAATGAGTAGAATTATATATTCTACACCATCCTTTTAGTAGTATATCTTTTGTAGTGTCCTTTATTCAGCTTAATAACTAGGAACATGAATTCCTCTACTCAGGGATTGAATATCACAACCGACAGTCATAACCTACTAAAGGACCTCATTTAATTATCAACCCAGGGACATAGACTTCAAATGGGTCAACACAATAAATGCATTAATCATCTCTTTCAGACATGTATAAATTCCTAAAGATGCTATACTTAGAATTGAAGTTACTGTAAAAAAATTTAACTCGCCAAACTTGCTTGGAATGAAAACTGAAAGAAAAACTATTCTACATCTAGTGGTTGTAGGAACAGTTGATAGTTCTATATTTTTGCCAGCTGCAGGAACAGTCACACTAAGCTCTATAAAAGGAAGTGCAACTATTCTAACTTGCAGAACAAAAAGATGGACAACTCCCTAAGTGGGAATCCTTAGGTAGTGCCAAATATAAACAATAGATTAGACTGTAAACTTCAAAAACACCTTTGTTGATTTGAGATTAACAAGTACATAGCTCACAATCTTCAACTCTATTTTTGAAAACTAAAATTTACTACAATAGTAATCTTCCAGCCCTTTCTCTGAAGGAGAATGGGCTATTTATTAAAAAATGAATCTAATGACTAACTAACCCTTCCCTCATAAAATGGGAAGTCTTTATTACATCATAACTAACTAAGTGAAGAGGTGGATACAAAAAGGAAGAACTAAGTCCAATTAGTTCTAAAGATTTAAAGCAACACCATCCTAGATTTATGTGCCATCAAGACACCTTGCTAGATTTCTGAAACGCCCCCCTTACATGGCAGGTGAAATGAAACTGTTTCCTTATCCTTTGTTGCTGAATCGATCTTCCTTGAATCAATCTTTCAGCAATCTAGTTGAGGCTAAATCTTCCCTTGGAGACTTGGTTCTTGCACACAACTAACAACTACCTCTGTGGAGAAAGATCAACTCAACATATTTAACTCAATAAGATGATTCATCATTCCATTCATTCATTATTTATTAGTCTAAAGCAAAGAATATTTCAGATATGGCTACAGGAAGTTCAACAATAGAGGCTACAGGAAAGGCATGTCATCGCAAAAATTCACAAGGCATACCTATTCTATCAAACTAATAAAAAATTCAGGAAATAATCATGGAAAGACTTATCATAATAAAATTATTGTATTTAAGCACAAAATTCCATGTCTTGTTCCCATAATTACCACTAAATGTTTGTCTTAGCATAATAAAAAGTCAAAAAGTGTTTTTAAAAAACATAGTCTAAATATGCCAAAAAATGGGCTCATCATTTCCCCTCAACAAACTACTTGCTGGGACCTTCAGCAAGTTTGGCATTCTTTCTTTGAGAAAACTCCCTCAGATCATCATTCTATTGTTTCCCACATTCCCCATGCTGAAAACTCCAAAAGTGAGCTCTCATACATTCCATTCGCTGCCATCTTCTATCCTCAGAGTTCCTGTTGTAGGTGTTGTTTTCCCCCTGCATGGCCAATAGTGGCCATAAGAGAATAGGTGGTTACATGACTAATGGCAACCAATTCTCTCTTTTTGTTCTGGAATTTCTCATATATATTTTTTCCCTCCGAGTGGCTGCATATAGGGTATTTGGGGTGTGTGGTTTTGCCTTTCTTAACTAAAATGGTAAGTGTTTCCATCTTGTTTGAATATGCTAGGTGGCACTATCAAGATCATTGTTTGCAATCTGGGAGTACTGAGTAAACACTTCTTGTCTCAATGGCTCAATTATTGGCATAGCGATCTCATCTTCCCATAGCTTCTTCCAATCAAAATAGATACCCATCCCTCTTTTGGATTCATCCCTCACTGTCAATGGCATGTTAACCTCATCATGTTTGTAGTTGTCAAATTGCTCTCCCTTGCTTATTTCATTTATGATCCAGGAGATCAGAGCACTGATGTGTATTTCACCTACATATCACAGGGGATTCCATTCTTTATCATGAGGTACAACCAAACTGTGCAAATGAATCTCACACAAAAGGTATCTGACATGTTGAGGTGAGTCCCTATATGCATCATAAAATTCTTCTGGGGTATTCAAGGAAGGGTTTATATCTTTCCAGATCCTGATCAATTGGAAGTTTAGATATAACTCTTTTAGGTACATTGCATAAATAGGTGAGGGTGATCAGCATTGCATTAGTTGTGGAACAAGTTCGACTACTTGGTTGAGAGTGTTTGTTAGATTACAAATTTCCAGATTCCTATTCAGGATTATCCTCTGCAATCTCTCAATTTCTAGTTCAGAGGTAGTCCATTGATGTTAAAGTTATGCAAAACATGTCATTCCTACAAAAAAAATTGTAACATGGAGCAGAGGCCTATGGTTATAATTTTTTGTAGGTGACCTCAATGTTTTCTTGCTCTGCTTCTTCAATTATTCTTGTGCCATTTGATTGCCCAGAGGTTTCATGTTCTAATTCATCATTTTGTTGCCAGTTTTCCTGTTCTTCTTGAGGCACATGATGCTCTAATATTTCTTCCTAAAAATTAGGCATTTCATTTGTCATTTCATTGTTTTCACTTTCTCCCTCTGATTGAATTACAATTTTCATTTCCTCCTCAGTACATTCGACTTCTTCCTGTATTTGATCTGCTATCCCCTCTTGCATTTGTTCCGTAATGGTTGCTAGCTCATCAAGGCTAGATCCTTTAGGAATACTCTCAGTCTCATCAACAATAGTTTCCTCCTCCTCAAGTACAAGACTAGAAGGGTCTGAGGTTGATGGTGTGACCTGAGAAACATCGAGTGATTGTTGAGTTGCCTGCTTTTGGAGTCTAGAGCTTCTTTGCAAGGGAGTGGGAATTTCTTTATGTTTCTTTGGGGTTTTGGCTGCAGGATCAGTTGATTCCCTTGTTTGCTTCCTTTTAAAAGATTTAGGAGTGAGCACCACCATGGGTGACTTCCCTTTTTTAGTTTTGGAGGAAGGCTCAGTGTCTAAAATAGGGGTTTGTACTGGTTGTTTGGAAAATTTCTCAGAAAGAGGAACTTCATCCTACAAATCAGATGACTCTAGAATAGGAGATGGAACAGCAGAGGACTGACCTATGGACTGAGAGTCTCATTGTTTGAAGGTGAGAGGCTGCCCTCTGGGTCCAACATTTTGAACCCTAGGGTTAAAGTTAACAACAAACTCTTCCCAAGTCATCCCTAATACATCCTTAATAGATTTTTCCACAAGCAACTTTATAAGGCAATGGTGGGAAATAGAGTTAATTCTACCCTTATTAAACTCAGTAGCACTATTAGAGAGCAGATTGTACAGGAAATTAGGTATGTTCGTTAACAGGCCATGGTGTAAATGAGATAATAGCTTAAAATGATGAGAATGAAAAATGGAAAACCAACCCATGGATGTCAGGTATTTGATTATATAACCCGCCCATGGAATCCAGTCCAGTGGAAAACTCATCCTTTGGGTTCCTTGCTTATCCACATGTAAAAGAGGATCACTAGGCCAAGTAAACTCTACCCTAGCACTCTATGCGTCCCTTGCTCAAGGCAATAGCTCACCAGCCTACGGTAACCCTATTACTTCAGCAATTCTGTCTATTGATGCACCAATTTTTACTCTCCTGAACTTTGCCTTTTCTTCCTAAAATGTCCTTGTGAGATCTTTTGCAATGCTCTCATCAAACTTTCCAAGTTTAAGAAAATAGTTGAGCCACCCGTATTGTCTAAATGGCGGCAAATGCTGCACATCCTGTAATAGGACGTTATGGTTTGTTGGTTCATGCTGAATTGGTTGGCCTCCCATTTTTCTATTTTTATGCAACTCAACACTTCAGGCAAGAATTCAACCTGGCTATTTCAATCTATACCCCCAAGTTTGACTTCCTGCAACTTCAAACCATCTTCTCTGCTAGTCTCCCCTCAACCGAAACTTTTGAACCACTTTCAAAAGATGCAAAAAATAGAAACAATGAATTTGAACACTTTAACTCAAGTGGTAGACAAAAATAAAATTTTAATCATGGAAGAGAAAAAGACATGCCTAGTCATTATTGCAAGAAGTAATGGGTTTTTGTTTGTTCATTACAAATTTTCAAAAAAAAATTGGAACTTAAGTCGAAAGGACAGTAATAGGTGATGTGACAAGGCTTCGTGGCGGTAGAAACACTGACGTGGATAATAGTCATGAACTAGAAAATGTGCTCAAACGTGTGGAAAAGATTGAAGGATAATGGAGAAATATAGGAAATTAGTTTGCCTTACTTAATACTTAATTAACCGAAATAAATGAAATAACTAATTCATATTAGATTTTAGTGGAGCTTATCTATGATGATGCACTGCATGCAGTTGATGTGACTCCATCTTCTTTATTATAAAATGTTTTTTAGAAATGTGGATATGGTGATGTGTGACAGGTGGATGAGGTGGCAGAAAAAGAGATGATACAGATAGCGAATGAAATTGTGAGATGGAATGATGGGATGGAATGATTGAATGGAATATGGATCCACAAGGATGACCCATTTATTATGACATTTTTATGCACTTTCATGCATGGCTAAGGGAATTGAGTTGAGACTCAACTCCTTCGGCTGCAAGATTAGTAGATTCTTGCTCTAGTTGAAATTTCTTCAGGAACTCTTCCTTGTCAATGGGCTTTTGGTAAAGCTTCAGACAATGCCCATTGACTAATAGCTTAAACTTGACATCATCAATTGTGCTTAACTATAAATAAAAATTATCAAATACCTATGTTATCTTGTATGGCCCCAACCATCTGGTCTATAATTTCCCTTAACTATCCTTATATCTGGAATCATAAAGCAGAGCCCAATCTCAAGTGCTTTGGATTTCTTCTCCTTGATGTACTTATCATGTCATTTGATCCTTTGATTATTTATTATTTCAGTATGTTGTAGGGCACTCTTCCTGAGTTCATCCAAGGCATTGAGCTGCATAATTCTTTCTTCCTGTGCAGTTGTTAGCTCCATATTCAATTCCAAAGTTGTTCTAAGAATTTTGTGTTCAAACTCTATTGAAATCACAATTTTTTTACCATATACCATATCAAAAGGTGTAAAACCTATTGTAGTTTTCCATGTAGTCTTATAAGCCCATATAGCCTTTGCTAACCTTGCGGCCCAATCCTTTCTATTTAGATCTATAGTTTTTGTCAAAATCGCCTTTATGTCTTTGTTAGTGATCTCTACTTGGTCATTATCCTATGGATGATAAGGAGTTGATTTTATGTTCCTTATGTTGTATTCATTTACTAAGGTTGTAATAAGAGAAGAGGTAAATTGTGCTCCTTGGTTTGTCACTATTTTTCTAGGAACACCAAACCTAGTAAATATTTCTTCATAGAGGAACTCTGGTACCTTATTATTTCCAGCCTCTACCCATTTTTTTATATAATTTATGCATACAAGAATGTAAGAATTACCATTTGAAGGTGGATCAATTGGGCCTACAAATTCCAGTTCCCATTTATCAAAAGGTGTAACAATGACTTGTGGAGACAGGGGCATTTTATCTAGTCATACTGGGCTTCCCATCCTTTGACATCTATCACACCTCCTGGTATAATTGGCTGCATATCTATGTAATGTTGTCCACTAATATCCAATATTTAGGATTTTCATGGATGTTCTCTTAGCAAAAAAATGTCCACCACAAGGCTCATCATGGCTTGCATGCAGTATGTCATGAGTGTCCTCCTCTCTCACACATCTCCTCACTACTTGATCAGGTCCTATATAAAACATGCAATCAAGAATCCAATAGAAGTTAAAGCTTTTCTCTACTAACAATCTTTTTTCCTTAGGTGAGAGTTGAGGAGGAGTTCCTCCTATAGCCAATAATTTTCTATATCTGCATACCATGGATGAATGACTTTGATGGAAAACAAATGTTCATCAGGAAAGGAATCCTCTATGAGTGCAAAATCATCTTGCCTTTGAATTCTAGACAAAATATCAGAAACCACATTGGCTTTACCTAGTTTGTCCATAATTGTAATATCAAATTCTTGCATCAACAACAACCACCTAGCCAGTCTCCCTGTAATTGAGCTTTTATTCATGAGATATCTGATTGTTGCATGATCAGTATGGAAAAATATTTGATAGCCTATGATATAATGCTTAAACTTGTTGAGGGTATAGATGATTGCTAACATTTATTTTATCTGTAACAGTGTAGTTGAGTTTAGCTCCTTGCAAGTTCTTGTTGAAATAATAAAGTGCATGCTTAGTTGAACCACACTTTTTTCCTGGGACAGAACCAATAGCATAATCTGATGCAACTGTATGATTATGGAATGGAAGTGACCAATCAGGTCCTTTCAATATAGGTGCTTGAGTAAGAGCAATCTTCAGATCAAGGAATGCTTTTTCACATTCTGTTGTCCAGGCAAACTCAACATCTTTCTTTAGTAAATTGTATAGGGGCCTTGCTGTCTGACTGAAATATTTAATAAATCACCTATAATAGCCGACATGTCCTAGAAATATTTTGAGTTCCTTTTTCTTGGTAGGAAATGGTAGACTAGAAATAAATTCAATTTTAGAGGGATCTAATTGTATTCTTGTAGAAGAAATAGAGTGAGCAAGCACAATTCCTTCTTGCATCATCATGAAGCACTTCTGACTATTGAGTGAAAAATTATGATCTTCACACCTCTGCAGTACCTTTTTCAAATTATCTTGGGCTTCTTCAAATGTTGCACCATAAACAATAAAGTCATCCATGTATATTTCCATACAATCATATGAAATATCTAAGAAAATACTAATCACAACTCTTTGGAAGGTTGCATGTGCATTACAAAGACCAAAAGGCAAGAATGAATAGGAAAATGTTCGCTAGGGGTATGCAAAAGTAGTATTTTCCTGGTCCTCAGGAGCAATCTTTATTTGATTATATCCATTGAACTCATCAAGGAAGGAGAAATACTTTTTTCCTGATAAATTATCTAGGACTTGGTCAATAAAAGGAAAAGGAAAATAATCTTTCTTAGTTGTCAAGTTGAACTCCCTGTAATCCACACACACACTCCATTTTCCTCCTTTCTTAGGAACAATAACTAGTGGAGAAACCCACTGGCTATTTGAGATTGGGTAGATAAAGCCAACATTAAACATCTTGTACAATTCCTCCTTAACAATTTATCTTAGGGCTGGATTAATTCTCAATTGGGTCTGTCTAATAGGTTTGAACTCACTATTGATGAAAATCCGGTGTGTACATAGCTTTGGATCAAGTCCTTTCATGTCACCATAATCCCAAGAAAAAGTTGGTTAATGGGTAGTAAGCATTTTGACCATTGACTCTTGCTACTCACTGGTAAGTTTATTATTGATATTCAAAGTTTTTCCTGCAGAAACTTCCACTTGGGAAGTCAATTCAAGCATGGAGACTTCGAACATAAAAGGCATTTCCACTTCATGGGGTAATAAGGTATGCGAGCAGTTTGTTGTTGTAGGATAATCAGCTGAAGTAGGTGGGGGTAGAATTGTATGCAATGAACATAGAAATTTTTCACATAGGGTGTACTCAATACCATAGTTGTTCTGAAGGATATTGGACAATAATTCTTCATCTTCCTCTTTCTCAATAAAATGTTCTCTTCTAATCATCATCAAGTTTTCTACAGAATTCATCTCTTCCACATCTTCCCCCAAATCTGGCCAGACTGCTTGTCCTAACTCAAGTTGAGGCCGGGCTGGAGCATAAAGGGTGAGATTTTTGGTGTTATACCCATCAGAGATGGTCATGTTACCAGACCTACATCCTATATAAGCGTATGCAATATTGGCTAACCAAGGCCTCCCTAGAATTATAGGATAACCTCCTAGTGATGCTTTTGGAGATAAAATCATAAAATCAGCAAGATATTCCCATGAATCTAGGGTGACAACTAGGTCTTCAACTACTCCACCAGGTTTGACAGATGAACTATCTGCAAGTTGCAATATTGTAGGTGTAGGCCTTCAGTGTAAAATAGTTAGATTTAGTACAAGGTCCTTTGTCATGACATTGATAGCTGCTCCAAGATCTACTAAAACATTTTTAATTTGAACTCCATTAATAATGATTTCTACAACAAGGCTGCTAGGGTCTGAATATTTTGGGATGGTAAGCTTCCCTAGCATCAAATCAAAGAGTTGATCTAAGACATGAATAGTTTTAGGGTCTTTATTTTTCCTACCCGACATCTTTAAACATGCTTCTTTAATATCCTTTCTATAGATAGGCACTTACTTAATTGCTTGGAACAAAGGAATTTTTACACATACGTTCTTTAGGTAGTCAAGAATGTCAAAGGTAGGATCTTCTTGCTTTTGAACAACTTCACCTTCCAAGCTTTGCGAAAAAGGAGGTTAGGGCATGTTGGATACTTTAGGAAATGATGGATTTTGCATGGGCTCGTTGGATTAAACGTGTCCATTAATATCTTCTTGCTCATTTTCCTCAGATGGCAATTCTGCGATTATGGGAGGAGAGGGTGTAGGTAACAGTGTCCCTGACCGTAAGTTGATATTTCTCAAGTTGAGATCATAAGTACGCTATTGGTTGGGTTCAGTGAAATAAACTTGTTGTTGCTGCTGAGGCTGATTATTTGGATTAGGTGTTGCTTGAGTAGGTGACTAGGTTGGCTTAGAATTTTGGCTTTGATTAGTTGTAGGAGGTGGCATGATTGACTATTGCTAGGGTTACTGAAAGAAACCGGCGGGTTTATTTAACCATTGTTGGCCTCCTCTCCAATGGTTAGATTGCTTCAAATTCCCTTGTGGAGGCTGCCACTAATTTTGCTGTGGTGATTGCCAATTCCCTTGTGGGGGTTGCCAATGGTTTTGCTGAGCATTTGGCTAAGGATTATTCCACTAAGGTTGGGAATATGGGCCATAATCTGGAGGGTACTCATTCGACCAATGAATATCATATGAACTAAAATTTTGCAAAGGGTCAAGTGAGGCATACCTTGTCTTGGGGCCCAAGGCTTGCGTTGAGCAATGAAGAACACTTCTTCATCTCCTTCTATTGTTGTGAACTTAGTGGGAAGATGTTGCACCTCCAAATTAGCCACCACCTTGCATCTACAATCCTTCTTGCTTTGTCTGTAGTGAGGGAAATATTCAGCTAGCATTGCCTCAGCTTGATCTTTCTTCCTCCTAGCTTGCATAGTGTCCAGTTGATTAGCTACATCATTGATAATATATTGCTTGAAATCGGAAAAGAGATTAGAAATCTCCCCCTTGGACACGCCTGAGCCACTTCCTTTTGCAATAGAGGGTCTAAACCCTCTACTTTTCTTCACATTTTCTCTAGAGTAATTGAGACAGATCTTCTTGATATCATCCCAATCGCTTTGGGTGATATCTCCTCCAGCCATGAGGTCTAGTGCTTCCATGAAAGTATCATTGACTCCTCTTAGGAAGAGAAGTTTTTTAAACTCCTTATTCAATTGGTGTTGAGTTTTTTTCTACACACTAAACATAAACTTGGACACATAGTCCTCCAAGGTTTCATCCTCTTTCTGTGACATCTTGAAGATGTCATGGGTGCTGGCAAGAAGTTGAGTCCACTTTTTGGCCAAAAAGTGGAAGTGTTTTTCCTGATTTTCAGAGTTTGACACATTTGACCTTAAAATTTGAAGCACTTAGATATGAAATATTTGAACAAGTCACTAATCATAAAATGTAGTACTCGGAGTCTAGTTTCCAAATATGTAATTTATTTCAATACCCACATTGTACAAATTGAGTTTCAATAGGCTTTTGTAAAAACCACTATTTAAAAGTCATTATTTTTACCATACCATGCATGTGTACAACATCCATATTTTGACTTAAATTATCACATTTTTCTAAATCCTTTCGGGAAAAGACTTGTGACTCACTGAAGTGTGCTCTGGATATTTTTTTGTAATTTTTTATTGAATATATTTTTTTTGTTAATTTTTTATCAGGCATATTTTTCTTTTAGAAAAAGCATCGTGTACGACATGCATAAGATGACCTAAATTTTCCATTTTTTGCATTTTTTTTTTAAATTGAAAAGAATTGTTTGAAGTTTGCCCTTGTGCAATCCATTTGTCAAAATGTTATGTTGATCAAAAGTTATTAAAATAGTAAAAAATACTCATATTTAAAGTTTATGGACCAATTTCATCATAAATTAATTGAAAAATAGAAAAAATAATCCAATTGTAAAAAAATATTACATATTTGGAATTTACATTGTCTCATCTAAAATGGGTTTTAATCTTGTCGAAAAATTCTGCAAAAAAAGGTGTCAGCCATATGCCCAAACTCAGTATTTTTTTGCAACATTGCTAGGACCTTCGACTTGCAGGTCAAACTAGGTCCAAAGCTTAGGTTCGGATCCCCAAGCCTTTTCCTGAACCAAAAAACAAAGAAAAAACCCGACCAAAAATTAAAATTCTAAAAAATGGGATCCCGTTTCATAATTTTTTATTTTTTTTTTATGAATTTAAGAAATGGGATCCCGTATTTTAAAAAGCGGGATCCCGTTTTGAAAACAGGATCCCGTTTCAAAACGATATCCTGCTTTTTAAAATACGAGATCCCGTTTTGAAACGGGATCCCGTTTCTTAAATTCATAAAAAAATTAATTTCTTATGAAATGGGATCCCGTTTTTGGCTCAGGATCCTGAACCTAAACAGGATCCCATTATTAAAAACGGGATCCTGTTTATTAAAAACAGGATCCTGTTTTCTGCAAGTCGATTTCATTTTTTTGCCTAAGGCAAAAAATTCCATGTTTCGTGGACTCATCTTTGTGCTTCTACCCTCATCCCCTCTCATATCATTCCCCCTACAATATTCTTTATAATTTCCCAAGAACAACTCGTTCAACTCATCCCAAGTGGTCGCTGCATTGCCCCCTAATCCCATGAACCATCGTAAGGTTGACTCCTTTAAGGTAGAGGGAAACAATTTCATCTTATGTGCTTCAGTAGTGTAGTCATAACTCCTACATAGGATGTCAAACTCAAACAAGAAGGTATGAGGGTCCTCTATAATAATTCCATAGAATTTTGTGAGTAATGAGGTAGGGATATTCTTGAGGTTATTATTGTCATGTAGTTCAGGTAGTGGAAATGGAAAAGTAGGCCTTGCTATCCTTGGTGGTGTTCCTGGGTTAGCTCCTAGCTGATAAACTACAAGGGAAAGTGGATTATTATGTGGGTCCTGGTTATTGGAAGTGTGCAGGCTATTCAATTAATCGGTGAGCGGATCAAGTTTGTGAGGCTCATCAAACAGGTTTAAACTTATCTTTGAGGAAGAGGATGAGGTAACTAAGTCCTGGCCAGCATCCAAATATGGTTCTTCTTGGAAAAATTTGGGATCAATTTCTTGGATATCTAATCTTCCAGGAAGGAATCTTCCAAATTGGTCTCTTCTTCTAAGCATAAAACAAAAATTAAATCTAAACTATGGAAAAATGTTGGAATGGTGAATTTTAATCTAAATACTAGGAATGAAATTTCAAACTTTCTACTAGCATGTCTACAACATATTTTTAGTTTGACACCATACCCGACAACAACACCAAAAATATAATGTCCTTTAATCAGCCTAATAACTAGGAACATGAATTCCTCTACTTAGAAATTGAACATCACAACTAGGAGTCATAACCTGCTAAAGGACCTCATTTAATTATCAACCCAGGGATGTAGAATTGAAATGGGTTAGCACAATATATGCACTAATCACCTCTTTTAGACATTTATAACTTCCTAAAGATTATATATTTATAATTGAAGTTACTGGAAACAACTTTAACTGGCTAAACTTGCTTGGAATGAAAACTAAAAGACAAAACTATTCTACATCTAGTGGCTGCAGGAATAGTTGACAGTTCTTTATTTTTGCCAGTTGCAAGAATGGTCATACTAAGCTCTATAAAAGGAAGTGAAACTATTCTAACTTGCAGAACAAAAATATGGACAACTCACTAAGTGGGCCCCCTTAGGTAGTGCCAAAGGTAAACAACAGATTAGACTATAAACTTCATAAATACCTTTATTGATTTGAGATTAAGAGGTACATGGCTCATAGTCTTCAACTGTATTTCTAAAAACTAAAATGTATTACAATAGTAATCTTCCAGCCCTTTCTCTAAAGGAGAATGGGCTATTTATTAAAACTGAATCTAACGACTAACTAACCCTTCCCTCATAAAATGGGAAGTCTTTATTACATCATAACTAACTAAGTGAAGAGGTGGATACAAAAAGAAAGAACTGGGTCAAATCAATTCTGAAGATTTAAAGCAACACCATATTAGATTTATGTTCCATCAAGACACCTCTGTTGGATTTCTAGAACACTCCCCTTGCATGGTAGATGACTTGAAACTGTTTCCTTATCCTTTGTTGCTCAATCAGTCTTCCTTGAATCAGTATTTCAGCAATCTAGTTGAGGCTAAATCTTCTCCTAGAAACTTGGTTCTTGCAAACAAATAACAACTACCTCTGTAGGAAAAGATCATCTCAACACATTTAACTCAATAATATGATTCATCATTCCATTCATTCATTCATTAGGTATTAGTCTAGAGCAAAGAATATTTCAGCTATGGCTGCAGGAAAGGCATGTCATCACAAAAAGTCACAAGGAATACCTATTCTATCAAACTAATAAAAAATTCAGGCAATAATCATGGAAAGAATTATCATAATAAACTTATTGTATTTAAGCATAAAATTCCATGTCTTGTTCCCTTAATTACCACTAAATTTTTGTCTCAACATAATAAAAAATAGAAAAGTGTTTTTAGAAAACATAGTCTAAATATGCCAAAAATTGGGCTCATCATCTTATACATAAATCACTTCATCACAATGTAGCTTGACTTTGTATATAATAAATCTTTAGAAAATATATCGAATCCATCTTCATAATCTAAAGATGATCTATATTTTGATTCAATCAAATCATCTATCCCAGGAATAACTCAGGTATCCTTGTTATAGTTGACTTGACACATGAATATATCTTTATTCTAATAAATACTAGAGTTATATTCATACACTCTAGGTTGGATCTTACCATATAAAACCTCATTTTTCTTATTATATTCAATAATTTTATTCTTCATACATCATTCACTTTCAATTATGATCTAGTTTCAAATTCCTCCCTAGGATAGCCACATACAAGAAAAATCCATTGTCATATGTCCATAACAAAGTCTTTGATCCATCTCTACTCAAAATAATCCCATATGTATCTAGAATTTCTCACTTGAATTTGAATAAACTGATGGACCCTTTGATTAGATGCAAGCTACATATGAATGCGAGTTAAATCTCCTATTACATTCACCTCAGTCTTGTCTAACTAAGTTAATATCTTGAAATATTTTATGGGAGATAAATCTAGGGTTTAACATACAAACATGGACATAACATTGGTTGGCACTCCTAAATCTATAAGAAAATTATGAAAATTCTTGTTGAATATCCTTAGGGTTAGAAAAAGGGTACAAAATTACTATTTTCCTTATTATATGCAATTTGTGCATCAGTTGTAGGTTTATTAGTTTTCTCTTTTGGATTATAATTCTAGTCTTTTTTAGAAGATTCCTTAACTACTAGGATTTATTGAGAAGAAAACTCCACTAAAAACTTTAGGAATTCTTTCTGACAATAGGCATTTTTAGTATTTTTACTAAAGGAAAATTAATTTTAATCTTTTTGTTTTTCTCAACAATATATATATATATATATATATATAACTTATCAAAGTATAAGTTTTATTTCTACATGATGTATATTGATTGAGAAGGATGCAAACTATTTAAAGGTTGATACACTACCATGGATGACTTGCGATTATTACTAGAAAATGTGTTTAGAGGTGTATTAAAGTTTTTCAAATGTAGAGAAGATGTCAGAGATCCCTTCAACATGTTATTATTGTTGTTTCTCAAGTTATAATTATGGCCTTTTTATACTACTGATATGCATGAACCTCATCAGCTTCATTTTGTATCTCATCATCTACATAAAAGGAAATATGTAACTATCCAAAACAATAACATATATGTATCCCATCAATACTAACTTTCTACCAAATGAATAAATTTAATTAGATTTTTCAGCATTTAGAATCTCATTTTGAAATATGTCAGATGCTAGGTAGAAATATGGACTATCCAACTCCTCATGTGTGTTGGTGTTGTGAACTTTGCACTAGTTATTCAAAGAATTTTTTTATGTTAACCATAGATGGCCTATTTTTGGGATTCATAATAATCATATAATAGAGATGGATCACAACCATTATTTGGTCTAGTATTCCATGTCCTAGTAGGTCTCTGACCATTTTGGTTCCTATTCATATGATTATTATTATTTTGAGAATATAATTTTTATTTCTTAGTTACATAACCTTAGTAGTTAACCATTTTAACTAAGGAATAATTTCTTTCATTTCTTCCTTTTCCTCTTGCACTTTTCCAATAAGATTTTCTTGCTATTGAGAAACAAAATTATTATCATTAGGATGTACCTCTGTTATGGTAGGTCCCAGATGTAACACAAAGGATTGAATATTTCATTGTTTTTATAATTCATTTTATTATTGAAATCTATTTGGTGGAAAATAAGGAATATATATAGAAATGGAGTGTGACTTATCAAATCTCCATTACTTTGTTGTATTTTATTTATCATTGCCCATATTTGTAAAATTTATCAAAGTAACCTTGTCAGCTTGTCCCATCTCCTTGTTTACATTTATTGCTTCAGCATAAGTATCTAGAAAATTCATAATTTTAGGTACTTTTCTCTTTAAGAACATCACCATAATAGGATCCAAAACAAAATAATATAGTTATACATTTATTGCTTCATTAAAATTGTATGGAATCTTTAGTCTATAATATGCTTTCAAAAATTGATCATTGAAGGTCATGATGAAATCAAGTTCACCTTTCTTAAGATTAGAAAAGTGATGATCTATAGCATGGATGCACCAATAGGAACTTGAAATCAGGCTAGAAGTGTTGATTCCATCTGGTTCCAACTATAAATAGAATTATTTGGCAGATTCATGTACCAATTTTAAAAATCCTCTCTCAAGGTATATGGAAAGAGTCTACAGAAAACATCTGAATCTTGAAATATTTCTTCAAAGAGCTCATATCATTGATTATTCTCAAATGATCTTCTACATCTCTATGTAGTTGATACTTGAGACATAGCATCTTATGATTTTTGGGTAAGTCATGATATACATCAAATCAAATTGCTTATTCAACATTAAAGAATAACATAGGAACTTGTGGAGGATGAAAGGAATTTTGATTTCATAAAATTTCTCCAAAAAAAATATTTTTCTTTCTTTAATTCCTTCTAGAATATCTCAATTAAAATAATTTTGTGAATTGTTGAATTGGTACCTCATCAAAACTCTTCATCACTCCACCTTGTAAACATAAAGATAAAATTTGAACTAGGTCCTCCTTCTAGTGTCACTTCTATTTATGTGGTTTTTAATCACACAAAACATAGATAGAATTTCTAAATTAGAAATATATCTATCTCGAAAGACTTCCAAAAATTAAAATAGAATTTATAATCCTAAGGCTCAATAGTCAAGTCTTAACACACTAGGCTTAGTCAGGTTCATTCTATTTATTATTTTCACAAATTGACTTATGCAAGGATATTTAATTACAAGAGTTAAAAATATTACAATTTATGAGGTATTTTAAATGTATTTCACAAGTTTTAACACTCAGCTTATTGATCAACAATTATTTCAATAAATTTTACAAATCAAATGATGACTTTGATAATTACGTTTGTCTAAATATTTTCATAAATCCTAATGAATTTTGTTATATTACCTCAATTTCAAAATTATTTGGTAAGATTAGCTTGAATTCTTTCAAAAAAAATTAATTAATTTTTCACTTTCAAGAATTTGATTAAAAAAGTTCAAAATATAAGGGAGAGAAGAGAAAGAGACTAAGAAATTAAGTTTTTCAACAATCACACATGCTTATTTCTCAAGAAATGAAAATAGAAACCTAATTATTTTGCTTATTTCACCAAAAGTTCGCTAAATAGAAAACAATACAAATATTCAAAAGAAAACTCATTACTCAAAGAAACGGTCTAAATTCACTTGAATCCAATGTAGAAACTTAATATTTTACCATAAATAGCAAGCTATAGTCATTTATGATGTAACATCAAAAAAATGTCCTTGGATTGATCTTAAATTTATAAATATTTACAAAAATATTAAATAACTCTTACTAAGAAGAAACCATGAAGAAAAATTAAATTTAGTGATTCTCTAACTTAATTCTAAAATTTATTAGCAATTTCTAATCTTCTAAAAAATGACCTTCGCATTTTATTAAAGAAGGTAGCCCAAAGTCGGTTACAATTTTAACAATCTAGATTGCATCGAAATAATTGAATCAAAAGAATTCAATAGCAGCACATGATTGACATTAAAAAAATTCCAATTGATAGTTCAAATATTCCTTTGAAAATTTTGTCCTTTACAACACCCTCACAACTGGCATGAGAATTTCATAAAACCATAATATTTTTAAAATATCTCCCTTAGTGTCATGGCACAAAAGCTAAAAACACAAAAATTTCCTCAAAACTATATATTGGAAAAGTTGATGGAAATCCTCCAATTATGCTTCACCATTATATTTAATCAATTTTAATTTTATTTTCTATCTATTTCCAAAAATGTATTTCATAACACATCCTATTAGAAATCAATCTCCCACAAAACTAATAAGAATATAGAAACCCACAAAACTCTGCCAAATTATCTTTCTACGCTTCATCTGTAATATCTTCAATCATGACATATCCACCTATTTGGAGTCTTTAATCACTAAATTCAATCAAATCTTTACTTATATAAAATTCTTGAGATATCTTCCATATGTATCTTCTCTTACCATAAACACTACATGTAATTTTTTGAGAATGGTATCTTCACCTTTGATACCTTTCTGATATCCTTCAATTAACATTCTCTTCTCCTTTATACTATTTAGCATATCACCAGGTCACATATGACACTGATAAAATCCTAATTAAACATTCTCAAAATTGGCTCTTCATCATCTGACCTTTCTGTATCATTGTTTTGATTTATAATTCTCTCAATGTAGGTTAGCTCAATGTATTTCAGATCTCCTACCTTTTTCTTTATGAGTTCCATTTTTCCCTAGTAGGTCTTAACTATATCCTTATCCATTCTCAATTGTTCCTCCTGGGTTATTATCTTGGAAATAGTCTCATTATTGAGTGTACCTTATTTTAGTATTATATCATCATCCAATTTCTTTAGTGCTTGTAACCTAGAGAGTTCAATATCACATTGATCTATCTATCCATCACAATTTTTTTATAGCTTATGTAGTGCAAGAAATTGCATACTTTACAATTTCACATTGTGTCTGGGTTCCTTAATTTATTGGACTTAATTAAGCTTTTAATTTTCCAAATTATACATTCTAAAGATTTATTCTTGATGTTTTTTGAAAGGGAAGACAACATTAGATAAATGAATTTAATTATTAAATTGCTATGGATTATGAAATTCCTAGAAATTTGGTCTATGACCTATTTACCCATGGGTGAATGGGTCCCCTTTATGAGCTACAACCCAATTTAAAATATGTTTTTGGCAGCCTATTAATGATCAAAATTCAAATTGTAAGTGTTGACTTTCGGAATCCAACTTTTTGAGAAATTAGATAAACACCTATATAAATGCATATTATTTTACCATTTGAGATCTAATAGCTAGAACATGCATCCAAAACAAAATATTATTTTCAAGAGGATTCAAGAGTAGCATTATAATCAAACATTTATACTAGCAATCAAGATCCTAACATCATGTCAAATTTATGTGTGTTTGTACTGTGTTCAGGCTAAAAGGCATTACAGGTCTTCATACATTCCAGCATTCAAGAAAATCAAACAAGAAAGATCCAATTACTTTGAAGACGTTTATATGAATTAAGTTCTTCAAAGAATTCATTGAAGGGTAGTGAGTTGTAGCAACTATTCATTCGTCATTTCCTTCCTTTCCATTATTGGTTTATCATTGGCATTGCCATTATGAAAATGGGAACACTATTCATAGGTTTGATTGAGACAAACCCCTATATGACACCAATTTTTTCCCTCTCTGTGTATGTAAATGTTATAGGTTGAAGAAGGATTGAAGAGACCTTGAAGAGAAATTTTACATTGTTGCATTTGTTGTCATCATTCTTGTCAACCTTTGAAAACTAAGTTGCAAAATTTATTTTCATCATTCTAACAAATTTACATGTGGAAATCAGCATCTCATATCTAGCACTAGAGGACTATAAAAATAATTTTCAAAATCCCTATCAAGGATCCATTCACCCAAGGGTGAACCAATCCCTCTACACACATTAGATTCAACTTTTGGTGACAAGTACATATCCTCTAATACCTATTAGATCTACATACAAAGTGTTGTTATAGTATGTGTACTTTCAATAATCTTCATTTTCTACATTAAGTCATATATTTCATTTGGAACTTCATTATTTCAAATCATTCCTAATTAGCCCCTACCCCTAAATAATTTACCAACCTAGGTTTTGATTCACCATTGAGGTTGAAATTCTCTTGCCTTTGTGGTTGGTGATTCTAAATGAAATCTTTGGAAATGAACCTTAAATCTTAGGTCCTTTATAACAAGGGACTAAGGGTTTACCCCTTTTTCTCATCCATTTCATTTTGGTTAACCTAACATTTGATATCATAAATTTATGGTTTTGAAATATTTCAAACCATATATCTAGCTTTTACATCACTTTGTTGCATTATTCATTTTAAGGTTACATCTTGCATGTTTGCATCATTAAAAACTCATAAAAATCCAAAAATATTGCGTACATTTTGCATAATAGTTTTCATTAGTTTATGTTTTAGTCATTTAGATCATAATTTCATTCAAAAAATACACTCAAAATTGTCACTTTTATTTCTACATTGTCACATAATTCCACTTACATTTCATCGGAAAGTTCAAGAAAAAGTGGTCACTACAGAATCATTTTGGAACAAAAAACATAAATCATAAATAGTAACCTATACACTCAATTTTTAATTTTTAGAGCCTTATACAAAGACTCATTTTCCCTTGAGTGACCTCGTCCTTAAATAGGTGCTTCTACAATTTTTTTCACATATTTTTGTCTTTGTCTATTTAGATTCTATGTACTTGCATATCTCTATTATAGTTTCAAAAAAATTATATTTTGAGATATTTAGTTCATTTGGTCAAAATAAAATGCATTTTTTTGAATAAAAAAATACATTGAAAATTCATCATTTTTAAGGTCTCTACATCTTAGATCAGTCAATTACCATATTTCAAATATGAGAATTCAATCAAATATTTGTACAAACATCTTTCACATTCTTGCATACTTGCATTTCACATTAAACTGGGATACATTAAGAAAATTTTGAAAATTCATTTACTATTCAATTGCCTACATGTACATTTAAGATGTTTAAGCAATCTAGTTCACATCCAAAAAAAAAATTCTTGGAACCCCTAAGTAGGACTCATTCGCCCTTGGGTGACCCTATCATGCTTGTCTTGGCAAGTTGGCTAACCAAGATTTTTTTTGAGACCTTTATTACTGTGTTTACTATTTTCTCCTACTTGTTGTTTCATATTTCTAGGTGTTAGTTGTCTTTATTTAGTGTCTTGGTGTTCATCTTGGGTGCAATTTTCGTCTTGTAAACCTTGTATGAGTTATACAACCTAGTGTCAAGTTGATGGTTTTTTCTGCACAACAACTCACAAAAAATATGATATCCCATCTCTCTTGAAAGGTAAACCCCTATTAGCAAGCCTCAAGAGATAACCCCAAGGTTTCTGATGTTAGGTCTTAACAATGTGAAAAACAACATAGAGATAAATGTGAAAATGGTTGTAATCACAAGGGGTCTTACACGAAAAGTATTGAAGCTTCAATATTTATCAAATTTAGCAATATGGCTGATGCTTTGTGAATCCTACTCTAATATTGGTTTGAAAGAAATAGAAAAGGAAGAAGGGTTTAAGAGAAATATTTAATCTAAAACCTAAGGCCAAATATGCAAAAAATAAAGTGTTTAGGATATATCAATATTGAATAAAACCAATCTTTTCTTAACCAAGATGAAGTCCATAGTGTTACAAAGATAGTGCAATCTCCAAAGGAATCTAATGAGTTTGTAGGTTGAATATATGGAAACATTCATTTAAACACCTGCAACTGAACTTGTGCACAAAATATAATAGGCCCACACCAAATTTAGACAACAATCCACAATCAACATATCACTAAAAGTATGGACCTGAAGATTCCTCAAAACCCCAAACACTTTATCATGAACATAAATAAATTGTAACTAGTTCTAATGCTAAGCATGAAATAACTTACTTAAAGCTATTTATCAAGATTTGAAACACAAGAAACATGAATAGATGAATAGAACAGAGAAGAACACCAACAAAACAATGTCTTCACTTGTATTTGCTTCACCAAAAATTACAACAACCCAATTATCTCAAGTATTACAACACTTTTCCAAGAGCTCTAGCTAAAATTGTAACTTTCTAACTGTATAACCCTTGCAAATGAGGAGAAAGACTCAATTTATAGCATTACATACTTAGGTCAGCCCAAATTAGGGTTTATAAATTAGGTCAGCCTTATTTCCCTCTTAAAATTCCCTAAATTCAAATTATAATAAAATATTAGAGGTCGGCCTCAAAAGCCAACCCCTTTTAAAATAAAATACATTTACGGGTGTGAAATCCAAGAAGTAGCTGACTTGGGGCTTTTCCTAGCTCGATGTAGGTGGCATGCTTCTCAAGATTGTCTAGCCTAGTTGTCCCTTTTCTCCCTTGTTTCTTCTAGAAATTTCTTGAATTTTCTCAAGTACTGGATCTAGGTCGGCCCGAGTTGGGATTGAAATTAAATTAACTCTTGCCTTTATTGAATTTAGCTCTCTTGTATGTTTATCCAAGGTTTTCTCCTAGTCAAAATAAAGACCCGAGTACCTATCCAAGCTGGATATATAAATTGCAACATCCTCAATTTGATCCTTTAAAATAGGTCCACTTTCACCTAGAGAGTAAACCTCATGCCACCACCTCTGTGCAGTTGCTTGACATTTAAATTATTCTTACCAAATTTCTTTATCCCAGTTGCAATCCACAGAAAGGTGTTATAGCTATCAAAAATCTCCTTAACCTTAACTTGGGCCTTGGATACTTTATTTTTTGCCTTCAACCTAAGCTCATTCTTGAACCTGAAGGCCTCTATCCAATCCATGACCTTCTGAATATTTTGCATTGTGAGGATACCTTCTTTGACCAGTACTTCTATGGGGACCCCAAGTATTCCTTCCAATTCCTTGACAATGGTATCATCTGAATTCTTACAATCAAGGAGAAATTGTGCCATATCTTGAGAAAGGAAGGATGCATTTTCATATAATGGTAATACCTTTTTTATCATGGGATCACCTCTTTCACTAACACTTTGCAACCATTCTTGGGTATCCTTCACAGAAGACTTCAACCTCTCAATTTCTGACACTATCTCCTTGGATAGTAGTCCTTTGGAAAAAGAGGAACTTTCATTGCTCTAGGCTTGCAATGGCTTGACTAGATGTTGAACATACTTATATACCTCCTTCAATTGCTTCTACAATTTCTCCTTTTCCTCAGTTTCCTTGTCCATTCTTCTCAATATGACCTGAGATGACTCTTGTAATTCTTCTTTTTTCTACTCTTTTGTGGTAGGAACCAAATTGATTGTTTGAAATTTGTAATATGTGGTTCTTACCTCATCCTTATACTTATTCTCTATAGGAGTGGCTACATGGATAAACCAGTTGTTGAACTCATCTATGGAGAACTTGGACACTATTCTTGTTCTCTTTCTTTCCTTAGGATGTCCCCAACTCTTTAAGAACTTATCCCAATCTGGAGTCTCATCTTCCATAATTATTGTCTTCTTCTCTAGTCTCTATTCCAACCATTTTGGGGTAACTAGTTTCTTTATTTTTGCATCTCTTTCTAGAACATCTTACTCTGCCTGTTTGTTGGGAGGGTTATCTCCAAAATTTTCCATATTTACATCCTCCTTTCCCTGATCATTTTATTTCCCACCTTCATCGAGTTTATCCTCATCAATCTCATCTTTATCATGCTTGTCATCATCTTGAACCTTAATGTGTTGCACATTAGTGTGTTCCTTCAATGGGGGCTGAGATGGCATTTCCACTATAACCTTAGAGGTTGCCTCTTTTTTTTTGTAATTCCTACCTGTCCAATTGCTTCTCAAAAGCACCTAATTGTCCCCCTTTTGGTGTAGGAACATCTTCATCTATAACCTCTCCTTCTAGATTATTGGGCATATTTTATTCTCCTTCATGATGTTGTCCAAGAGTACTAGAGACATTTCCTTCTTCATTGGTTTATAGATTATGGTCTAAAGAAGGAGAAATATTGTCAATGGCTGCTTCCTCCATATCTTTCACAATATCATCAACAAGTGCCTCTTTAGTGGCCACCTCTTTCTCTTTATTCACATTTTCTATTGGATTTTCCTTGTGTTTAAGGGAGCTTCTCCTTACATAGACTTGTTGTTTCTCTCCAGAGCTTTCAATATCAACCACCTTAGGTTGAGCACCCTCCTCTTCAGTGAACTTGGCCTTTTTGGCCTAAGCTTGCTTCTGGACCTCAATCATTATCTTTATTTTCTTTGAAGGTTGGGCCTCTTCAATATCTTCCTCAACAATTTCATTTGAAGAAATTCTTACTTTTTCCATAGGATTCCTTTCCTCCTTTCCTTTAGCCTGTCTTCTAGTTCTCCTTTTAATAACAAAATGGGACATATCCCTTCCTCCTCTGAAGGGAGCTTTGCTATGCCATCTTTAATAGTTTCTTCTTCCTCTTCAAAATGGGACTCAAGGTCCCCCATCATGTCATAGGTGAATTTGGTACCATATTCTTCTCGCTCCAAAACCTTGTGCTTCACCCATAGCTTAGAGTACCTTAGAATAGGGGCATTGATTAGATTTAGGTCAACAATATCCTCTTATGACCAAATAACAAGGGTAAGTGGCTTATCCTTGTAATGTTCATAGTCATGTTGTTCCAGAGGATCTTCATCATCATCCACTTGGTCTGGGACCTGGGAAGTTCTATACAATCTAATCATTCTCAAGGACAACCTTGAGCACCTTCTCCTAATAACTTCAAATTCATCTCTATAATTTTCTGAATAATCCTCATGCAGATCTTATGCCTATATTCTTTGTTTTCTTTCTTTTGGGAAACACTGTAAGAGTCAAAATTGTCCCTATTTGTATGTGAATACAAATGGTACTATACCATTTCCTTTTCAGGGTAGTGAGCACTTTAGATAGAAGGTTAGGATAATAATACTTCAATCCTCAAAGGGAAATTTATTCTAGGCCCTGGATTGTGCATATCCTTTACCACTGTGTCAAATGCCACTAGCTACCTAGCCACCTCCAGCAGGATAAGCTTGTTCGTTGGGTACCTTGGTAGCCTAAATGGTATAGCTAGTGATCCTTGTATTCTTATATAAGATTTTTTTTTTAAATTGGATGAACCATTGGCCATACTTTCTTATCAACTCCATGGCTTCAGTTGAAATCCTAACATGAAGTGCATCTTGTAATAGCCTCACAATATACATGAAGAGTGCATAATTTACCTTCCTATAGTTGGAAGTATTGAAATGGGGCTAAGGGAAACACCACATATTCTATCTTGACCAAGGGCTCCTCTGCAACTCAAACCTTTATATTTTTTTTTGGCCAACATGTATTTTAGATAGGAAGTCATGGTAAAATTATTGGTGTCATCTACATTCTTGAGTTGTTCATCCAAATTATCACTTATGATCCTTTCCCAATGGTAATGTGTCCCTTTTACAATCTGAGAGATAATGTAGAACATCCAATTTTTGAATATAAAGTCATCTTCCAATCCCATTACCTTTCCTAGAAGAGTTATCAAATCATTATATTCCACTTTGAAAAAACATTTTCTGTAATTGTTTGGAAAGCTTCGAGTAATGTGATTTTGGCTTGGCAATCCAATTATTGTTCATCATTAATAATTTCTTATCAGTGTCCTTTGCATAAAAGTCTTCAACATCCTTGATGTTAATCTTCACCAACTTTTAATGTGACCTAATGTTAACACTTCCTACAATGAACTCTTCAGTCAAGTTGGTTATAACTCTCCCTTGAGGAGGAATTATGATTCTCTTATCTGAGTCATAACGCTTAGCACATTCTAATACCAGCTTCAGAAACTACAATGTTAGAGAAAATCCCATTTCCTTAGCGAATCCAATGTGAGTGATGATATGTGCCAGGTGAGAGGGTGCATTCTAAAACATTCTTTGCTTGAAGTCATCATAGTCAACATGTCCCATGTTTGTATCACCAATATTTCTCCATGTTGAAATGATCTTGGACTCAAGCCAAATCCCATTGAAATCACACTTCATCTTCTCTTATTTGGTATGAGGTTCCTCAAGACCAGTCTCTGAAGATTTTTCCCTAGATCCCTTTGTTGGGCTAGTCTCAACTAGCATTTTTTGGAGAAAAGCAATAATCAATGTGGTGTTAAGCATAATAAAGCATAAAATTTATTCAAACTACCAAGTTTACCATGAGAACCCTTGAACATCATATGATTAATATTTAAAGCATCATGGAAGTCATAAAATCCCATCACAAAACCATAGATTAGAGCATTACATATCTTTGGAATTTTCATCAGTTCAGGTATTTAAAGCAAGGGAAAATTTCAAGGAATCCTCCCTTAGACAGATTCTCCAAAGGTTCAGGCACTTGGGGAATCCATGACGGAATGGATTCTTTGAAAAAGGGAAAATTTAGCACAACCCTTAGTCAAAGATTTATCATAATCACTATGCAAGCATTTCCACTATTATGCAAAGATCAAGTTGAAAGATTCATTCCCATCCGAAAAAGTTTGGAATTTTCAGGGCTCGAAGGATTTTCAGGGAATCCGCCCCTACGTGGATTCTCTGAAAGTGATGCACCTCGAAGAATCCTCCAGGGGGTGGAATTTCTGAAGGATCATTTTTCCATACAAAATCAAGTTGTTAACTACCTTTTCATGACTCATAGTTACTCATGCCTATTGATAACATCATTTTCAAACCTTCCTCTTAGTCTTTGCAAGGCTTCACGATTTTCACACTTGGCTGAATTCGAGGAAACTAGTAGATGGTGGATTTTCTGAAAGAGACAACTCTTGGAAAATCCATAGTGTGAAGGATTTTCTGCAAGATGTGAAATCACTTAAGGATCATTCCAAAGCAACCACAAAGTCATCCAAATTCACTTTGAATTCAAAATCATGAAACAAAATAAATTAACTCAAGCCTTAGGATTTTGGAGGGTGAGTGGATTCAAAGAATCTAAGAGGGAGTGGATTTTCTAAAGGAACCAACCTTTGGAGAATCCGCCTAGGGCCAAATTCCCTGAATTCCTTCATCGAATCTTCATTAATTCATCCTTCAAAAAACCCAAGTCTAAATTCATGCATCCTAATGTGAACTCATTATAATCTAACTTAAAACATTCAGTTCATGTCATGCAACCACTCCTTGACCACACTTGATGTCCTCCCAATGCATCAACCCAAATGTAGCACCTTTCAGATTTTTGAGGGTTCAACAGATTCAAAGAATCCACACTGGCATGGATTTTTTGAAGGAGCTAACCTTTGGAGAATCTTCCTAGGGGTGGATTTTTAGAGGATCATCATTCACCATTTATTTTCTAGTCTTTTAAAAATGATTCAGATACAAACCTTAGGCAAGGGTCAAATCACAAATCTAAAACATTTCCAAAAAAAATTGAACTCCGAATATCATCATACTATACTTGAATCCACCAACCAAAACTAGGGCAATGATAACTACATCTAGGGCTTAACAAATCGAACATCATCTATCAATAAGTCAATTTGAATTTTGATAGTCACATTTAAAGACTTTGGATGCAAACCCTAGTTCTTTTAAAAGTTCACGAGACCTAGTTTTCCATTGTAGAAAGCTTAAAAGAGGAACCCTAATGATGCCCCAATTCAAGAAAAACTAGATGAACACACAAAATTTTGAGGGATACCACAAGCTAATTTGAGAACCCACTATGGATGCCAAAATTCAAGAAAATTAAGCATAATTAAAACAATACAAAAATACATTTAATGATTACTCCATAATGAAGAAGCAAGCCATGAATGCATGCATTATCGAATCACCAAAATCATCACAAATCCCATATAAAATTTGGAGTGATTCAAAGATCTTACCTTTTAAGTGAAGAGAATAAAACTAGAAGACCAAACATGCCCTAGAAATCGATGAGGAGCCCTTGAATGCAATCACCCAAATTTCCAATGCCAAACATGGGGGAATAATGGAGTTCTCTAAGTCAAGTACAATGCAAAATGAGGAATGAAAGGTGAAACCAAAACATGCAAACCACCAAAATATCATTAAATGATCCCCAAGTATGGTGAATGACAAGTCATAAATGCATTGACATGACCCTTCAGACTTTGAAAATGTCATGGGCAGACGGATTCAAAAAATCTAAAAGAGGTCGGATTCTTCGAGTGAACCAACCTTCAGGGAATCCACTTAATGACGAATTCTCCAAATAGACAAACTTCCAGGGAATCTGCCTGATGGTGGATTCTCTGAAAAGTTATCCCTTCATAAAATTCGGTAAGGGACGGATTTCTCGAAACTTCCCCTAACTTGTAGAGTTTCAAGACCTTAGTTAAATTTTCTTGAATAGCTAGATTTCAAGGCATCATCTAAGATCAAAATTCTACAAATGAAATCACCAAAAGTGTAGATGATGAATAATTTCAATCAGGTGAAACAAACCCAAAAAACTGAGTAACCGATCCCTTAAGTGGAAGAGGTCAGACCTAAATCAAACCAAGAAATGAAAGCATGAAAAAAGAGGGTCCCTACCTCAGGTAGGGTTTGTGTGCAAAAGGTTCACATTTCCTATTGCCAATACTCTAGGGACATATAGTTTGAGGCTCATGGCATCCCATGCTAGTGCATCCACTGTGGATCTTGGGTTCTCCAACTCTTTGACATGAAGTGTTGATAATAATCATCCCATTTTGGATTCCATCTATAATGCTACATCTCCCATGACCACTTGGCCATCAACCATTTTCAAGTTTATGTTGAAACCATGGTATCTCATGTTCCTCAAGAGAAACTAAAAAAAATGGATAACCCTTTAGAAAAAAATCAAGACTATGTGAGTACCTAATATATTTTTTGTATTGAAATTATTGTCATAGATGACATGAGGAAAATGCTTGATAATGACCAAGGATTAGAGGTTGTGCATTTCCTAGCTCATATTATTTATGATCATGTTCCAAAAATGGCTAGTTTTGCTCAAGATTTTGGATATACTTAAAGAAAATGATGAAATCAATCCCTCTCCTCCAACCATAACCTCTATTCCTACATACACAAATCCAATTGTTACCATAATGATGCAACCAAAAAATTGTATAGCTCCAACCTTGTGTATTTCCACTAGGAATCTTTATAGTTTTGTGCACTCAAACATCATATCTCCAAATCAGTCAAATCTCACAAACTTGCAATATACTTGTCCACCTAACAAATACACACCCCACCATATCCCCCTCCATCCCAAAAAACAACAAATAATTTTGTTACAAACCAAATTTTCTAAAATGTCACATCCCTTCAACAAAAAAATAGCAATATTGAACCAAAAGAAAAATGGAGAACCTTCATAATATGTCAAAATAAACCCATTTTCATTAGAGATGTTGAAAACACAAGTTTAACACGGTATAGAGATACCTTTCTTTGATAAATACAATGGTAAACGAGACCCCAATAGTCATGTATCAACATATACAACCTTATGTAGTGACTTAATTTTTGAAAATAAGATCTTAGCTAAACTCTTTCCTAAGTCCCTAAAAGATATAGCACTGGAAAGCATTTTTTCATTACTGAATAATTCAATCCGCTCATTCAATGAGCTTTGTGATTCCTTTCTTTTTTGCAAGGTGTTCACCATTGGTCTCCTTGTGTTGTGCAATGTAGTTCTTTGGTTCATGACATGGCTCAAAGTTCTGTCTCTCATGGATTCATTAACTCTAGTAGTTGTATTGGGCATTAATAGGTTGATCTTTTGGTGCAACAACAACCATCTTTACAAGAATTGGTATTAGAGCCTAGGTCACAAGTTTGAGATCCTCACTTGCATTAGGGGGTATTGTTGCAAGGTGTGTGTCCTTGGTCTCCTTGTGTTGTGTAGTGTAGTGCTTGGGTTCATGACATGGCTTAATCGCCTCATGTGGATTCATTAACTCTAGCGGTTGTATCGGGCATTAATAGGTCAATATTTTGGTGCAACAACAACCATCTTTGGGTAAAAGCACAATGTTGTGTCACACTTTTAGCCATCTTATCAGCAAACCGAACTTAAGTATTTCTAATTAAAAATCATTTTTTGTCAAACATATGATCTAGTAAGATTCATTCTAGCTAAGTTAGATACTTCCACAACTTTTTCAACTAAAATTGTTGGCTAAAATTTTATGGAGCACCATTTTGTGTCGAATTTACCAAAAAAATAAAAATATTTGATAAACATGAAATTCGAATAACTCCTACTAATGTAAATAACAATTTTTAAAAATATATAAAATTACCCTTTTGTAGATCCATAAGTGTAGTTTTAAAAAATATATCTATTTTAATAGTTTAATTATTATTTATATATTATTTTTTATTTTTACTAAAAAGTATGTTATTAGCACAAAATATTAGGTTGATTACCATGCCAAGGAAAAATACTAAAACTTATTAAAAAAATTGAAAAAAATAAGGTGCACTAGATAAAATAATCTACTTCAAGATGGTATAATTTTTTTTTCCATTTTTGACAAATATTTAATATGAAAGTTGACACACCATGGAAATATTTTTTTTAGATTCACACAAATTTTAATATTTATTAAAATTGGAAAAAAATATATCCATGCACTAAAGTTTCAAGTTATAAATACACACAAAAAATTTGAGAAAAAAAATTACAATAAAAGGTTTGACATCTCATGCAACTTCATTTTTCAGCATTTTATCAACAACTAAATTATAGTGTTAATTTATTAAAAACTAGTTTAAAATAATTTTTAATTTAAAAAAAAAAATAAAAACATAAAATATATTAAAAACTACATATTTTACTAGTTTGCATCATTTAAAAATTCAAAACATATATGCCACTTTTAGTGATTCAAGTTTAAAAGTTGGATCAGTGTTAGTCATTTCCTTTATAAAGTGTGATACAACTTTGTGCTTTTACCCCTTTGCAACATTTATTAACCATTTACAAGTGTGCATTGGTCCTAAGATGGCCCTAATTGACTTAATTAGGTGTAACAAGCAACAAGGAGAAAAATTCAGATTTTATAGCACATTATAAATTGATTTACTTGTAAGGCAATATTAATCTTCCCGATGTTGATCTTCAAAGAATGTTCATTGAAACCTTACAAATGGAAACACATGAAAATCTTGAGTTGATGAAGTTTCCTCCTTTACACACTTGTGTATGGATCTCCACGATCATCAAAATTCAATTAGTCAATATGAAAATAAAAATCTTCTGAGTCGTGTTGAAAAATCTGAATTTGTACCTCACAATAAATTTTAAACATTGAAGAAGCTAAAAAAGGGTTTTATTAATCTGTGGTCAATCAAACCTCTATGTTGAGCCTCAAGTTACTGCAATAAATGCAAGCCCGTACCAATTTCAAGCCAAGGGTGGGAATTTCACCCTGCTCCTTGATTCCCTTCATTCAATTATGATGAAACTACTGAAAATTATTTTAATCACTTTACCTCTAGTTAGACCTATTGATACAACCAAGCCTTTACCTCCAAACCATAATCCAAATTCCTTTTGTCACTATCATCAATAAATTGGACATGATATAGAATAATTTTCATGTGTCTTAAACATCATGTGCAAGACCTCATTGATTCAAATCACATCTAGTTGGGAAATGTTAGTGATCAAGGGAATAAGTCTATTGCTCCACCTAACCAAAATTTACAAATCTTCACAAACCTAATGCTAGATCATTGAATCACCTTTGTAAAATCTAGTGAGGATGAGAATGATGTGATGAATGTTAATGATATAGAATGCATGACTAATGATGAGAAGAGTGATAATGACGATGATCCTCTACAAGGAATAATCGATATCATTTACATTCAAACTCATAAGGGCCAAACCACTTTGATACCTAACATATTTTTCACTAATGATGATGTACTTAGACACTTTCTTGATGGTCCTCTCTACATTGTTGGATATATCGATAACATATCAACATAAGGAATACATATTGATCTTGCATGTGTAGAAAATGTGATCATCAAGGAATTATTATTTGTGCAAGATATTTATCAAGATGGTTATAAACAATCAAAAGCATGAATCAAAACACATAATAGTTTTTCTTTCCCCATGATAGGTTCAATCACTCTTCCATTAAAATTTGGACCTAAACAATTAGAATTACATCATTCTCCATCATCCTGACATTAGACTTGTTCCATATGAAGCTAGGCTACTCATGGTTACACTCCATAAATGGTGCCCTATCATTTATTCACAAGTGGATAAAGTTTCTTGTGGGGAACGAGATATTTACAATACATCATAGTGGGTTGCATCCTTTGTATTCCCATGGAAAAATTTCATTGGATTTATTTTGACCTAGACCTATGGAACTTGTAAAGCCTTATGAATACCTTTTTTGAAGTCCTATGAAATGTTCAATATTACATAAGGTCCATGGTTGTTCCTAGGGTCAATGTAGAATTATCACTTAGCAATATTACTAGGTCCATGGTTTTTCCTCCTCCCAATTCCACCATTTATGAACCTATGGTTGAGCCACAAGACTTTCCACGTAATCAAGATAAATTTACTACAGTTACTCCTCCCATTTTAAACAAAATAAAACAACACAATAAGATGATTTTTTTTGTGCCTTCAAAGATCAAACAAGTCTATAGACCTAAAGAAACAACGGTTTCCCACCCCCTAGTGGTTCCTTCAATTCCTCCCTTATGGGAAGAAAAGAAACCAATTGTTGATAAACCAACTCCTACATCATCAAAACATTAATTTTTTTCTAAAATAAATTGAAATGCTAAAGAGCATAGGCATAGACATTGTGCTATCACTTGAAAATTGGAAGAAAAGAATAAATCAACACCACCCACACCTATGGAAACAAATAATGAATAAATCTAACCTCCACAAAAACAATAAATTGAATCAAAACAAGAGGTCAAACAAGATAATTCAAGTGCAATAATCATAAAACCTCCTATTGTGATCGATCTGGATGATGATGATGAGATTGTTAAGATTGATGAAGAAGTGCATAATGAGCTGAATTTTTTATTTTCCTCTTCTATGAGTTTAGATGGGACCAATTGTGATGATACTCATAATGGGAGTGACACACCACATGTTGAACCTAGTGATTCTCATAATATGAAACTTTTTTTAGTCCCTTCAGATAGTTATATTTCTTCCTTTTATGATGAGAAAGATCGGGATACTTGCTCTAGGTTGGTTCTCATGTGACATACTATTTTATCTTTTCTTTCTATGATAGTTGAATTTGCTTGCATGTAATGTGATCTACCATATTCTTTTGCTTGGCGTGTCTTTATATTTTTTATTTTTCTTTGGATGACCCTTGTTGCTTTGTTGATACAAAGATACAAAGTAAGAAAATTTGTTGTGACATTTTTTTATTTGTATCATCATTCTTCTATATGCCATAAAATTTATCATTTATTTGTCTTGTGTTTTCCTTTTAAGGATGATGCAAGGCATTAAGAAATTTAGTTCTCTTCCATTTTGACCCAAAATATTGTGTTTTTTCTCTCACCATGTGTCATTCTTCCTTTGTGTTCATTGTTCCATGAATATTTAGGTGATGATGACCATTTAGAGCTCTATAATATCACTATAGAAAATACATATGTTGACTCTAGATCTATGAATCCCTTAGTGTATCTTTTTATGTTGTTCATGGCATTATATCCTAAGGCAAGCCCTTATCATTATGTAGTTTATTTTGAAACATATAATTTGCATAGGGCTTTCCAAAAAATCTCTTTTTATTCTTTGTTGCACGACATTTATCATTTTCTACTTTAAATAATTTCTCACAACATGGTTTTTCACAATTTCTTTAATGTGGGGGCATACATTGGCATTATCAAATTGGATTTTTCTTGGCTTCACTTTGTTCAGGCGGTGAACCTAGTGTAAGCATTGGTATAACATTGTTCATTTTTTTGAGTGCACACCTTGTACACTCAGTGTGTTGTTCTCATCCTTTGAGCCTCACCTATTGAAAATAAGACTTAACTAGCCCTTGTGGGCATATTTTATGGACATATAACTTAAGCATGCTAGTCCATCTTTATATTTTTACCTTTGGGTTTCACCTAGTGAATATTGGACTTCACTAGCCCTTGTGAGTTTTTCATTTTTTCCTTTGGGACTCACATAGTGAACAATAGACTTCACTAGACCTTGTGAGAATATTTTATGGACATACAACATAAAATTTCTAGTCTGGATATTTTTCATTTTTACATTAGCTTTGACATTGAATTTTTGTGTACCTTGTATTGTACTATACATGTACATGTTCTCTTGTTCATTTGTTGGTTTTATATGAGATCATAGATCATGGGGGCTTGATCGTTCTCCTTGATCTCTTGTCATATTATCTTTTCAATAGTTGTATAATTGGACCTCCCTTGAAATATATTTCTCTACTTTCATGTGATTCTGAGCATGATTGCATACTCTCTCTAAAGAGGGGGATAAATTTAATGTAAAAAATTGTATACCTTTACAATTTTACATTATGTTTGGGTCCCTTAATTTATTGGACTTAATTAAACCTCTAATTTTTTGAATTATGCATTTCAGAGCCTTATTCTTACCATTTTCTGAAAGTGGAACCAACATTGAATAATTACATATAATTATTAAATTACTATGGATTATGCATTTCCTGGAAATTCAGGCTAGGACCTATTCACCCATGGATGAATGGGTCCCCTTCATGATCTAGGACCCAATTTAAAATATGTTTTTGATGGCCTTTTAATGATTAAAAATTAAATTGTAAGTGTCAAAATTATGTGTGTTCATGTTGTGAAGGCTAACAAGTGTTGTAGGTCTTAAAATTTATAAAAGAAAGTAAGATCTAATTATTTTGAAGAGATGTGTATGAATTATGTGACACCCCACTATGCAAACCCCAAAGGACAACAAAAACAACAAATACCACACATTTTTTTTTTCAAAGTAGAACAATATATAAGATGAACATGAACATATACTACATATAAGGAAATTATATGATTACAAATACTATTACATCCTCTCAAGTACACAAGATGACATTGCGACATCCTAAAATAATACCATAATGATAATGAATGAAACAAGATTGCATAAAGATAACATACAACCTTCCATGATAAAAAATATGAAAAAGACACATATAGTATTTTATTAATAGTTCAATATGAAGATTGTGGAGTATATTTCCATAGATACAACACATCAAATAATAGTTACCACATAAGGTTTACAAAGGTAAAATAATACATTATAGTCATTTTAGGAGTACATTACATCACTTCAGGAGTACATTGCATTACTTCAGGAGTACATTACACCCTATCATGTGGAGGAAAGGATACGCCAAATACAAGAATGTTACATAATTGAAGAGGCTCCAATAGAATTATGCTAGAGTCTTGGATCAACAACATCAACACGAACTTAGACTAGGGACCTAATGGGGTGCATAGCACGTTCCACCCAACCACGTGGACTCAAAAGACCACCCCCCATGCTAGGAGTTGACAAGAAAGATTCCCCATTCCTCAACCAAAATAGTCAAATGAACCAATAGCATGCTAGACTCCACAAAAAAGGATAACAATAACATAATATAACAACTGGGTAAACCCACATAAGTGGTGAACACTTTTGTGGAGGAAGGGAAAAGTCATTTTTTCCCTTTACACAAAGTGAAGGGGTTCAGCCGAACCCAACTGTTCGTTCGAACCCCTTTTTCATGTGAGCGGAAATATTAAAATAAAGGGGTTCGAGCGAACTGCGGTTTGGTCAAACACCACTTTTACCCTAGCTTCTCAAAAAATAGTTTTTTTTGGTAAAAAATTATCGTTCGAAGCTCAATTTGAATTTGAAAATGCAAAAAAATTCAAAAACCTAGCTAGATAATGATATTCCTTGGAATGAGCTATTCGTTGAATATAGTTTTAATATGATTTTCTTTTATTATGTATTTTATTTTTTAGTTTTATTAAACATAGGTTTTTCAATGAAAATCGAAATCTTTGGTCTGCACATGTGGAAAAAAAATAGATTATCAAAATAAAAAATTTAAAAATACACTGAGGCTGGGTATTGATCTCCTTGATCCATTAAAAAAAAAAAAAATGAATTTCAATTCATACAGAAAAAGTTATGTTGTATACAGTCCACATATGTCTGAATTGCAATTGGTTTGACTTTGAAACTTGATTAAGGAAAAAATATTCAATAAAAAAATATGAGACCAAATGCAAGTGATAGATATCATAGTTACAAATCTAAATTCGAAAAAATTAGAATTTTATCCTTCATACAAAAAAAGTTATGTTGTATACGGTGAACGTCACTTTTTAAAAATGCTGATTTCTGAAAAAACTAGTTTTCGTGGGAGATGGAAACAAAAGTGCAATCTGATTCCAAAAATTTTCAAAAAAATATTTTTAGAATCTACAGAAAAAATGTGATGAGACTCTAGTTTGCATCATTTCCAAATTCCTCACGGTTTAGCCACTACAAGAGCCCGAAAGTGAAGATCTAGTTAAAAATAATAATTGCAGTGTCTAGTTTGCCCAAAAATTATAAACCACTATTGTGGGATCACCCAACCCATTAAATTACCATCACATAGCCATAACAAAATAATGTAAGGTCCAACAAAGCCAATTTCCAATATTATATATCAACACTAAATAACCATAAGAGGTGCCAACAACAATAGGATCCCAAAAACCTTCAAATGAAAACCCAATATCAACCAACAATAAATATCAAGGGAACCTTTCGTTAGCATCAATCAAGTTGCCATGAGGCATGTGTGCAACACTAAAAAAAAATAGAACTTGGAGGCTTCAACAACAACAGCGAGAACCAATTACCTCATCAACATCAACAATTCAAACAACACTCCCAGAGGCAACCAAACAAGGGAAATAAATAGGTATTGTAGGACAGTTTCTTCACATGGCCTTACATGGATTAGCCAGGCAGCCTATCACAAGGTACCACCTCCATCTATGGCCAGGTTGCCTATCTCAAGGCGACCGCTCGATAGGGTGAATCATGCAGGACCACTTACCTTTCGCGAGGAGAAGGCAGTGATCATACCAACTAGGTCTTCTCATCCCATCCTTATCCTGTGAAAGCTCTAATGATATGGGTGAGGCTCATAATTAATCTTGTTTAGTATTTATCTACCCAAACACACTAGTTCATTAATTACATTATCACTTGTTTAGGAAACTCTTCCATGGGTTATCCTAATAGTCCCTTTGTGCATCGGACCCCCATGATGAGCCACTCTCCCTATGACACCAAATCTAAATACAAACAAGGGGTGTACCTTAGCTCACATAAAAATCAAAGTGTTCATAACTCACAACATGCGAGGCAAGAACCATCTTGCAAACCCATTCCATATCACTAAAAATAAGAACAAAGGAGGTACCTCCCACCACCTCAAAATTCAACACCATGGTACAAGGTAATGCCCACAAGCTCAAAATCTGAAATAGGATCAATGAATCACAATGGTCCAACCATGGAAAATCAACATAAAAAAAGTTTTACCATTGCCTCTAGAAGCGTAAAACATGAAATATTGACAAAATTCTACTGAAGGTAATTCAAGATCTTCGAGTTCCCAACTACCTCAAAATATACTACAAGAAAGTCATTGCATAAAATCTCCTTAAACATAATCAACACAAAAAAGAAATCACACATATCATTAGCCACAAAATGACTATATAACATTCATAATGACAAAACGACAAGAGAAGAGTAAAGGAGACAATATCAGAATGAGATCCTTATAATTATTCAAAAAGAAACATAATCAACTAAAAATACCAACAATACATTCAGCTAATAGGACATCTAAGGGAGACCTCAATTTTCTCCACACACGATACCTAACAACTAACAATTTGGCTTAAAACCAACTTTAACCAATTCAACAGCCACAACAACCATAGTAACCAACCCTTTTAGAAGATTATCAACTTTATGCAATATCGAATACAATGAGCAATAGCAAAGTTAATCAACAATATTTCCAAAGGAGACCAGACTGAACATCAATCACAAAATAATATTTCAGCCATGATCTCAACCTAGCTATTGCAAATGAGATCAACATTAAAATAGGGTATTTTCTTGATCAATTTAAAATATTATATATCAATATTACAAGATAACTCTAACATCCATGAAGTAATCATTCCAAATTCCCTAGTATTAAAGTTTCACTTTACAATAATGCAATAGAGGTTATTTGAAAGCAAAGATAATTTATGGTGTATCCTACCACTACATTTCACAATACTCTAATTATTATGCAATGATCCTTAATTCAACTAACCATTAATAAGTTATACAACTAGTAGGTAGCTATAAAGAGCAATGGTATTATTATCTCAAACTCCATCTTAAACATTAATTTCTTTTTATGAAAAAGAACACAATTAGAGAAATAAAATATTTGATTAGCACAATTGCAATTTCAAGTATATCACTAACTCCCTTATAATACCATTTATCCAAAGTCATCAAATTGGATCTAATGAATTGAATAATGCTTTAATATTTTCTAGAATATTTAAACCTACATTTAGGTTCCCAAATATTCTATCGCCTAAATGTCATGTATATCATCGATTAATGGCTAATTAATAAATAAAGTGAATTTTTTATTATTATTACTATTAATATTACTATTTTATTTCTTTGAATTTTAACTAACTAAATCCTTTCTAACATAACTTTATAAAATAAATGACTTAATGCAATATTAACTAAGTATAATTAAAACCAATCACTTTTATCATATATGCATGATTTTAAAGTAAAAATTAACGAAACATTAAGTAAAAAAATCATCACTAATGGTTTACTTATTTTCAAATTAGTCATTGCATGTAAATCTAAATAAGATATTTTATTTTAAATCTTTAGACAATTATTAATATATCAATCCAGTTTGGAGAAGAAATGTAAAATAAAAGACAAAATTTGAGAAATAAATAAATAATTAAGAATGAAGTCCTTATTCAAAGGACAATGTATTTCATTTAATCAATTAGTTTCCATAGACATAATTTCTGAATCTATAATTCCACCAATTACACACGAGATTTACAATTCAGTAATTAGCTAATTGTAAACGAATTCAATAAGCAATAATTAATCAATTAGTTCTCTGTCTAATTATTTATTCAACCATGAGATAATCACAACAACTCATATACATATAGGAATATATATATAGATAAACATATATACCTATATATATATATATATAAACATGCGTATTAAATATGTATTTGTTTTCTTCAATACAGTAACCACTATATCTATATACTTAAATATATTAGCGTCTATATACCAATATGATAAGTATAAGCCGGACTTATTTCAATAATATACAATCATCAAAACGCAGGGTGCACAAAATGGATTTGCAAGAAGTGGGTTTGATGTTTATGGCGAATATGTTTAGATTACCGCACTGCACCGAAATTCACCTCCAAGATTGTTGCAAGAGAAATTGTTCTAAGGAATGTGAACCATTCCCATTATTTTAATCAAATACAATTTTCTTGAGGAGAATTTTGGTGTTGCTAAATGAAACAAACTGAAAAGCAGGCTTGCACTGTAATAATGCGCCCAACTAGACTTGCATGCAAAATGCGTAAGCATAGGCAGGGCACGTGAACTGTTTAACAGAATACCTCAAAGCAATTGCGGCCTCAAGGAATTCCAGATTGCAGGATATGCACAGAAAGGATAATGTTGAAAAGGCTTAGGAACTTTCAAGCCAATGCAATATGTGATTGGCAGGTATAAAGCCCGATTTCACAACTTTTTCCAACATTCCTCTTTACCTACACCAAACAGAGAGTGATAGAAATGCAGTCTCATGAATGGGACACATTAATTGCAAAATGAGCACAAAATGGATTTTGCAAGGAAGCTCTCAAAATCTTAGAACTAATGAAGCACTCAATAACGCATCCTAACGTTGTAAGATTTGCTTGTGTTCTAGGTGTGCGTAGTTAGGCAGGTTTGGCGGATGAGGACTGCACATACTTCACACGATAGTACCCTTATTGAATTGCATAAATAGTTGATCATAAGGAATGCATGGTTGATTTTCATGCCCAGAATAGCTATGACGTCAGAGACAACCCAAACCTTACTACTAAGATGCCAATTAAGCCTGTGCTGCCTCTCACCCAGCTGCGTTGGTAGATATGTATGCAAGATGTGATACATAGACAAGGCACATGACTATTTGGCAGAGTGCCCCAAAGAAATGTGATCTCAAGGAATGCAATGATTGCAGTATATGCACAACACATATTTGATGAAAAGGCTTAAGAAACTCTCAAGCAAAATGCAATTGGTAGGAGTAAAACTCGATTCCCAGTCTTAGCTAGCATCCTAGTTTCTTGTGGCTAAAGGAAAACTTGAGACAGGTCATCGTCATCAATTACGCAAGAAGGGTGGGGGAGTTTTGTCAGATGTTGAAGCTGCAAGAGCCCTGGTAGACTCATATGCAAGATGAGGAAGCACAGAAAGGGCATATGAACGGCTTGACAGAATGCCTCAAAGAAAAGTCATCTCGTATAATGCAATGAATGTAGGGCAAGCACATAATGAGTTTGTTAAAAAAGTTTTAGAAACTTTTAATCCAATGCAATCGAAAGAAGAGGTTCATACCTTGCTATGTCATTCCTTCCTCCTCTCTTCTCCTCTAAAATGCAGAAAGATAGATAGGGTAACAGAAATAAGATCTGAAGCCAGAATTCTTCCAAGGAGATGTGTCTCTTCATAACTTCTCGTGTATCCCCCCGAAAACATTACCCCCGCTCCCTCGAACTCCAAAGCTTTAGAAACTTTCAAGAAAAATTCAATTGACAGGTGTAAAGAGAATAAAAATGCTCCAACCATGCATTGGACAAGTGTAAAGTAGATTTTTATGTTAGTAGACATGTGTACAACACGTAAAAGCATACAGAGGACACTTGAAAGAAATTCTAATAACCATGATCATCTATTGAAATTCCCAAATGCTTCCTTTTATTAAATATGGTATTTAATTTACTCAAAAGGTTGGAATAATTTTTTTATTTTATTGGAAAAAGTTATAAAGAATTACAAAGATCAGCAATAATGCTGAAGCAGAACCTCAAGAACATAGTCCCAACACTCAATAAGGAACAACAACATAGCTGTGCAAAGCAGCAGAACAAAAAAGACCCAGAAGTGAAGTATGATTCTTTACATACTTCTTTAAGTTTACCTTTCAATAACCGCAATTCTAACCCATTAGAAGTTCAATAAATAAATTAGTTAGCCGCCTTAAAAAATAATTCTGAACGATTCTAACTATCTCTAATAATTTACTCTAATTTACTTAATCCAATCTTTTATCCAAAATTAATCTCCACCAATTATTGTTGACATATTTTAAATAGCACAAGTAATCACATGGATTTAATATAATCCTCATTTAATAATTATGAAAGTAAATATTTTCAAATTCTCTTTTAATATAATTTATTCACTTCTAAAATCAAACAATTGTATTGTTGTTATTGTTTTTATTTTATTTTATTATTATTTTAATTGGAACATGTATTAGTATTATAGAATTAAAATTCTTAGGTACGAAAATCAACTACATTATCAAAACAAAATTGAATTAATTAAAAGATAATCATCTAAAACATATTAATTAGTAATTTCTTAATACATAGAATATGAATAAATTATTATGAATTCCTAAAATCAATCTATAATGATAGGGTAAGTAAGCATTCTATACCCAAATAGCGATCATTCAAACAAGTTTACACTCAATAACCAAATAATCCCTGACCTGATAAGCGATGGACTATGTTCTCATAATCAATCATCTTATGTGGTCATGATGATGAGGAGTGGTCTCACACTTAGTTTATTTTCTAATGGTAATCAAATTCAGTTTATTTTCTAATGGTAATCGAATTCACATAGTAAAATAGTTCTTAATTTTAATTAACTATTATAAATAAAACCACTAAGTACACGAAAAAAAAAAGCTTACTCAAAATTTTACCAAAGATGGTTGAACCGGAGGGACACTACAACTTTAATCCTTCAAGGAAGCCATTGAAGGGTGGTGAGTTGCAGTAAGTCTTCATTCATCATTTATTTCCTTTCCATTATCGATTTATCATTGACATTGCCATTGTAAAAGTGGGAGTACTATTTATGAGGCCTAACTAAGGAAAACCCTAATATGGCACCAACACTTTTCCCTGTATGTGTATATGTAGGTTACAAGTTGAAGAAGGATTGAAGAGATATTGAAGAGAAATTTTCATTGTGTCAATTTTCGTCATCATTCTTGCCAACCTATGAAAACTAAGTTATAGAATTTATTTCCATCATTCTGACAAGTTTGTAGATGGTAATCAACATCTCAAATCAAGAACCCGTTCACCTAAAGGAAAACCAGTCCCTCTACATGCATTAGAATCAAATTTTGGTGACAAGTGCATACCTTATAATACCTCCTAGATCTACTTGCAAATTATTGTTACTATCTGCGTACTTTCAAGAATTTTCATTTTCCATATTAGGTCATATAGTTCATTTAGTTTTAATGTTTGAAATCATTTCTAATCAGGCCCTATCCCCAAATAATTCACCAACCCAAGTCTGATTGATTCACCATTGAGGATGAAATTCTCTTGGCTTTGGGGTTGGTTATTTTGAATAAAATCTTGGGAAAGGACCCTGAAATCTTAGGTTCTCTGTAATAAGAGACTTAGGGTTTACCCTTTTTTCCATCCATTTCAATTAATAGTCTTGTCTTTCTATCTTTTGTCTTTTAGATATCTTTGAATATAAATTTTAATTGAATCCTCTCCTCGTTTTACCATATATTTAATTAAATCTTCCATTATTGTCACCTCATGTCTTATCTTAGGGATATCATGTGATAACAAGACTATATGATAAGGTAATTTTTTAATGAATTATCTTAGGGATATTAAGTTCTTAATAGAAAATTTGAAGTTCATTGATAAACACTTTCAACTCCTAATCCATTTTTTTATTTTCTTACCCTCATAGAAATGAATTCCATATTTGTTTAGAGTTATTTTATTTCCTACCCCCTTTTCGTGCATCCCATATCCATATTAGTGATTTTATAGTTAGCTAATTATATTTATCCCTTATCCTTTTGTACCAATGACATGGAAATCTCAAGAGTTCTTGCATTTCAATAATTTCTTCTAATTTACACTTATAACATTATAAATTGTCAATAATTACATTTTCACACTATGTTTGGCTACCCCTTATATGTTTGGACTTAATTATGCTTCTTATTTTCCTGTTTTATCATCATTTCCAAAAAATTAAGATAAAATTGGGAGCTTAAATTATTTTTTTATTTAACTACAATCTAAAATTCAAAATAGGCTTGGTCAAGGGCATACTCACCCTTGACCACCATATTTTCACCTAAATTTTAAAATTTAATTATCGATATTAATAATTTTTGTGAGAAATAAAGAAATGAATATAAATACAAGTCTGTCTTTTTGGTCTGTGGAACCTAATCAAACTTTGGAGTTAATATTTCTTGCCACTTTTCCTGATGTGATTTCGTAAAGAAAAAATTCCCTATTATTTTAATATATAAATTATTGTTAATTCCAAATGGAAATCAATTTCTAACTATGTAAAAATTAACTATTTACTTTCATGGATTGAAACACCAACATTCATGTGATGTTAATTTGATTGTATGAAGAATTTCATGTGTGGATGAAGGTAGAAAGTCACAAATTTTTTGAGGTATACACAATAGTGCATGAGAAAATTTTGAGCACAATTTCGATGTTGCACATTTAATCATATTGTTGCAAGTTATTTGTAAGTTTTTTTTATCACTAGAAGTTTAATAAAATTGGACTATTGTTGTTTTTTGATGTAGCCTAAAAAGGGGTGAATGATGTTATAAAAAAATTCTTGCATCTTTATGAATTCCATTCACAATTTTTGTCATTTCATTTTACATTTTCATTAGTATTTTAATTTCTCTATTGTGCTAGAAAATCCTAACATTTTTCAGCATTAGAACAACTAACAAAATTTTGGTCAATTGAGCATCCTAAAAATTAGTAAGGAAATTCAAGAGAAGAATAAGAAAAATCTTACAGTATTTTCATTAGTCAAGATTTTTATTAGCAATATATCATCAAGCTTATTTCATATCACAAGTAATATTTTGTTATGTTGTATGTTCATAATCTTTTGAGTACTAACACTTGCAGGATCCTCTATAAACAATCAAATTCTTCTTGTATGAGATGTACATAATGACTTTAGTCCATCAAGGAAAGAATATTTGAATGGTATGTTGCAACACTTTGGCTAACCTAAAGCATTCTTTATCAAACATTATCATAGCTATTGTGGAGGTGAAAACACTAAAACAAGGTTTGATTTAGGCAAGCCCCTATACGACACAACCATTTCTCTCATATCCTTTTGGTATGTTGTATATCTTAAGTGGATTTGGAGAATAATGAATACCTAATATCAAGATCAAACATTCAAGCACATTCATTTATCAAATTAAGACATGATTAATTATTCATCAATAGATGAATTTCTGAAGTTGAGTTTGATAAGGAAGCACCTAGAAATTTTAACACACTTGTAGATGTTCTAAGATTCCATAAACCTCAATTCTTAGTCTAGGGTGCCCATGCCTCTAACCATTAATTTTGAATTTGAGGTTCCTCATTAGGCCCTCTTATTTTATATTTTTAATTTTTATGTCAAAAGATTTATGTTCTAAATTTTCATCAATTTATTTCACTTGCATATTTAACCTATTTTATATTTATAAAATTGCACACATTTTATCAAATCACATCACTTCATTTCCTAATAAATTCCAAAGGTGACAAAACTGTGATTATTCATTCTAATTCTTCCTTGAGGATAATAGCCAAGTGGTCTTTTATGATAATTTTTGTGTTCCCCAAATGTTTTATGTTGAAAATTGTGATTTAGGCCCTACATCCCTTTTTACTACAAAATTTTTTAGTCAACCCAATGTATCTTACAATCGAAAGATTTTGACTTACATAACTATTGTCCTAAAATTTGAGTGAAAGTTTATGTTGTTTAATGATATTATTTTTCAAGGTGCATTGTATGTTATGTTAGACATTGAAAAAATTATATATTTGTATCTCATCATTTATTTCATAAACTTAAAAAGTGTTATATTTTCAATATTTGAGAAATAAATGTATTTATTTATAACATTTTACACTTTCAAAATTTCCATTTATCAAGTAATTGGAACATATTGCACTCGTTTTCTTACTTTAAAACATAAAAATTCATGCATGCATGTGCCTCATATCAAAAAATTAGGTTTTCTTACATTTCAAAAATTCTTCTTGATCTCAAACCTCAACCTATACAACCTCATATCCTTAAACATTGTACTACATTTATAGATCTTTAAAATTTAAAGTTTACAACCTTGGTCTAGTGTTCCCTCATCATTGTCATGAATTTTTTTTTCCAAAAATATGGTGACACTAACATCTCTAATTTTTTAATATAAATCTACTTTTTAGTTTAGTTAAATTAGTTAGTAATAACCACATTCTTTCATTATTCATATAGCATTGAATTCAAAATCAGAAATTGTTTCACTTTTGGCAAAGTAATTTCAAATTTTCTAATTTCTTTGGTAAAAGTATTTTATTATTTAAAATACTTGGTTGATGTTTCATTTTGTTCCTTTGGTAACACACCTCCAACAAAATATGGATATCATTTTTATTCCTCTCCCAACATATTGTTGAATGCATAAGACAACTAAGAGGGGGAGTGAATCAGTTTTACAACTTCAAAACCCTCATAAACATTCACATTCACATTCATTCAATTAACCCTTAATCTATTATAATGATTTATCATGAAAAAAAAAAATAGGAACTGAAACAACTTATCACCATACACAAGAGAATGCCGGATTTACGTGGAAAAACCGTGATGGGAAAAACCATGGTGAGGATTAGCTCACAATATAAGTAATATCAACACAAATTACCAAATCTTACTACCTAGAAAATGAAATACTCACAGCCAAAGGCTCACTACCAAAATAGAAAAGAAGATAGAGAAGGAATGTTACATAGAGAAAATATAATTTCCCCTCCTTGCCTCTAAGTAGTGGAATTGTCCATTATCCTATTCTAGAGTTCTTGTAGGCTAAGTGGATTTTGGTAAGGGAACTCAAAGCTAGTTTCTTTCTCTAGAGGTTTTTAGTGATTTGGGCAAGACTTTCTATTTTTAGTAGGGGACAAGTCCATCCCTTATTAATTATAGTAACTCAAATTGCTAATAATTTTTTATGTGAGTTTGGTGTTCTGAAGCATTTACTATTTTTAGTAGTTGCTAAAAATAGTAAGTCTATTTCTAGTAATTGGTCCTAGTCAAGGCTACTTCAATAGTGTCCTTTCTACTTTGGGCATTGGGATTGCTAATGTTTAATTTATTCATTATTTATTTCCTCACTTAATTATTTTTTTATAAAATAACTTTATCTTAAGTAAGGGGTTAGAGGGTCATAAAAAAGAATATTGGCACCTAGTTCAATAACTTAAGTTGCTTTTGAAGAAACAAAAGAAATTTTGTTGCCTATTTAGTGGGATACCCAAGGGAGACATAAGGGGAGTTAAACTATTTAATTAAAAAATACAAACGAGGAGAGGGGCGTAGCTTTATTGAGGGAAAGAATTTCAAACTTGATTCACCCTAATTTCTCCTTGACTCTATATAACCTCATTTTCAGCTTCATTTGGTTATCTCTTAGTTGGATACATAACTAGATGTTGTTGGATTTTATCCAAAGGTCTACTACTGTGTGTTGAGAACAAAAACCCTCTTCATTTTGGAGCTAGTCTCGGTGGTGAGAGACCAACCCTAGTAGGGTTTGGTGTGATTCCATTAAGGGGTCATCTTAAGCTTCACATATTTTTTATTTCTCAATGTTTTTGCAATGAAAGATGAATATTTTGAGTATTTTTGAAGAATTATTTTTGGGTTTTGGTGTGTTGAAGTGTGGTTTATTTTGGTTTGGTTTGGCATTGATTTCAAGGTGGTTTTCAATGGTTTTGAAACTATTTCTTATAATTTCTAAACATTACTTGCCAAGGTTAGAATTTGGAAATAAGTTCATAACTTCATTTGGGCATGTGATATCATTCTTGGTATTGTTCCTTTGGAATCCCCTCTCCTGGGTGCCTCATTTCATATATCCACTTTCATTTGTTTAAAGAAGACTAATTTTCTAGGGAAAATCACCCCTCCTAGGAGGTCACCCAATTTAGAGGGATTTTCAAAATCTAGACAGGTGTTGTTGTTGAAACCTAGAAAATTGAAGTGGGGTTCTACTATTTTTAGAAGATAGAACTAGGGTTTAGGACCTTTCCACTTATTTTCCTTATTTTTCACTCAAGGAAACCTTAGATATCTGAATCCAAGGATAGAATAAGGGAAATATATCTACAATAAGGTATCTAGGGTATAACTAAAGATTAAAGATGGGTTCATCACCAAGGAAGGCCTTTAGAAGACAAGAAAATGAAATTGATATGCAGACTTAAGTAAATGACCTAGAAATGAATTAAAATCATAATAGTAAATTGGAGATGAAAATGAGGTGCACTTGGAAACTAAAGAAGATTAAGTTGAGGTTTGAAATGCTAGAAATACTATTATGTGAGGTACACTAGGACTCATACGTCAGTATGGGAGATTTACTCCCAATTCACGGTTTAAGGCCGAAACTGAAATCTAGAATTACTAAATCAGGATCTACATAAAAATTCAAAATATTTTTACTAGGACTGATACACCACAATTGGAAATTTAGCCCTAGTATCAAGGTTTCTCCAAAACTTTAATATCCTCTAATGCTTTCCTATAGCTTCCCTCTTACCAAATCTTTGATTTTGAAACATTGAATTCTACCCTATAGATGACTTTCTATGATCTTGCAATATAGATGACAACTTTGAGAGCTTGACAACTTTTCTCCAATCTTTCTCTTCAATGGATCTTCAACCTAAACTACCTAGATCTGCAATCACAAATTAAATAGAGGGAAATTTTTTGTTTTGTTAGTAGATAGGGGTTTTCCTCAATCAAACCTCGTTTGAGTAGTTAAACCTTGAAATGAAATGAAATAGAATGAAGGAATGATGAATGAAAAAATAAGCTATGTTGCAACTCACCAAACCCTTGAATAAAAGGTTGCAACCTTGTATGTAATGGATAGCATGAATTTGGATCTTGAATTGACTGCTTGCTTGAATCATAGGAAACCTACATCACAAATGTTAGCTCAAAAACAAACATGATGCATGATGACTTTTACATGATTCTTGAATCTTGGATAATTCTCTAGAATGCTTGATAATAATCTCTTCAATGATCTTGTAAACTCCCGAATTCCCTTGTAATCATAAATTTTCCTTAGGAATGCCCACTCAACATGCTAGGAGAAAAATGAGTGAAGTAACCTTTTATTTATACTTGTTTATGCCGAATTTCCCAAGATTACAACACTACAAGCTGATATCAAATCTAAGAGAATAAAATGTCACCGAGAATTTGAATTTAAAATAGGTCTAAGCTAAGCATTACTCATATTCTAGGTGTGGTATATGAGTCCCATAAATCTAATATTGGGACACATTTTTCAAGAAATGTTTAATTTTATGTTAAATTCATATCTAGGCCCTAAAATCTATGTGGGACCCATACACCCAAGGTGGCGTATGAGTCCCATATCACTAAATCTAGGCCATAAAATTCAAAATAATTGAATTATGACTGGTCATTATATTTGTCAAGATTATCCTCATAAAGATGCATTAATTAAGGCTTGCGGATGCAAAAATAGGACTAAATAAGGCATAAAAAAGCCTAATTATAGTAGGGAGGGCCCAAAAAAGTTTGGAAATGTAAAGGGATACATTTTCCTAAACTATATTTATTCCTTACTTTAATGAGAGGATGAACTTGCTTCAAACCCACACTAAAGTAGACAGACTCACATCAAGAGGGATCCAAGTGTACCAATGCTTGTGAGATAGGTTGAGAATGATCAAGAGGGTTGCACAAGCCCCCAAGGAAGAAGATCCTATGGAAAAACAACATAGGCACAGGAGAAAACACATGTAAATAATATGTGAACCAACAACAAGATACAAGCATATACACCAAAGACAGAGAAGGGAAAATAAAAATAAAAGGGGCAGATCAATCTTTGACCATTTTTATCGCATGCTATGGATTAGATCTAAGTTGTTTTTCCAAAAAAAATTACAATTGAACACGATGTCCACCATGTAAACAAATACACGTTCACAAGGGCTAGTATAACCTCAAAACATCCACTAGTTGAGCCCTCAATGAGACATATGCACACGACTGATATGCACTCGCACTGACAAGAAAGTGGCTATGGGAAATGTCATGTCTAAGTTCATGGGCATGTGCGAGATCATCATGGAAAAAATAGGCCCTTAAGTGGCAATAAATTTCAAAAAAATTAGAGTTAGGCAACTTGATGTAAAAAATTGAATAAGTTAATTATATTATTTCAAAAATATGTAAGAATAGAATATGTTGAAAATTGAATGTACTTTCTAAACTACTAGGTTTATTTTTATTTTTTTAAATCTATTTGGTGAAAATTTAAAATTTCAATGCAATAGTATTTAAATTTTAGGGAAAAATAAGATGTAGGTGTCTGTCTGACAACCCTAACCACAATAGAATGATAATATTTTTTTATAATATTTTAGATATAAGTAGAAGACTCATGTCATGATGTGATGGATATTTTTTTGTAATTTTTTTCGAAGTAAATAATTAGTTATTATTTTTTTATTACAAATTTTAAAAAATATAAAAACTTGTACGTCTGACCACCTTAACTTGGTCAAAAATTCATGAAATTCAATTCTTTTTTTTTCAATCCTATATTATGTGAAACATAGAATGTGATGCATGTTTCAAATTCAAAAAATGTGACACCCTTTGAAATCTATAGATGTTTTTCAATCAGCCTATCAATTAGGACTTTAGTCACAATTCAAATAGATAATGAATTATAATTATTTATTAAATTCAAAGTAAAGCATAATTTATATTGGTGGAAATCTAAGAATATCCTTTAAAAACCCTTTTCGTTTCATGAATTTTGGGTAACAAAAAAGTCATTAGCCATGTGGGCCATCATATCACTTGCATATCGCCACTTTTTAGCCCATCATGATCCTACACATACCCATCTCCCATACATACAACCATACTAAAGCTATACCTCTTGATAAATTTGATAAGGTGCCACACAACATGAAAACAAGATTCATGAGGCAAGAAAAGCTTTGTATGCTTTAAACTCATGAACAAACAAGATGGCTCTATAAATTAATTTTTCCTTTAATATTTTTGGTTTTTTTCCCTTCCTCTTTCCTCAGCTTCGAGATGAATCCACAACAAAAGAATGAAGAATTCTCTTGCATAAAGGCGCACAATGCACCATGTGGTGGTTGCATGACTTTACTTACATAGTGCTTCCTTTCAAGCATAGTCTAGGGCACATGTTAGCTTGGTGAGCATTTTCTTTAAAGCTACTCTCACAAATATGAGATATCTTGCTAACTTGAGATGTCATCTATTCACGTCGGGTAGCCTGTATTGTTTGTGGAGTGATATCTTTAGAAAGATATTTTTGGGAACATGGTGGGTGTTTTTCTTTCAAGGTGGAACCTTTGAGTTAGTGTCATTGACTTCTATGGTTGATTTATCACATTTTTGTCAGGTTGTGTTAAAATCTGATTGTTTTCTGACAACTATCTTCACTAAAATATCTAAAGCCATTAATGAAGCATTCGGGACTTAATGAGCAAATATTGTCACGATCTAATCAAGATCTAAGATTGGATTATGGGCTATTAGGATCAAGCATCTGGTAGTTTATACTTCCGCAATGTTTTTGGTGGTGCTCTCTTCTTTTGATTATAAATAGGGTTGGTATCATAAGTAAAAAAGAAAAATTGCTTCAAAAATATTTTCAAAGGATATAGATCTTTGAGGGAGTTTTAAGTTTATCATAAGTAGAAGGTTTTATAGAACACTGCTATTTTTTGGCATGTTATGTTTTAATTCAAACTATCATCCAATTGGAATCTAACCTTTTCTTTTTAGTTCATATATTATTCAAGTTTGATCTATTTGGGAGAAATCTCTAAAATTGTGCATGCTATGGCCTTTCTCAAGTTTCTCTTTTATATTTCATTCATATTAAAAAAATTGTGTTAAGTTTTCTTTGATAGTTTAGCTAGCTATTTTTTATGTTGTTACACTTCTATGTTGAATGCTATCTTTCAAAAATTAGATTATGTCTATTGAACTTATCCATTTTTTGTAAAAGGTTTGCCATTTTGCGTATTATGCTATGAAGGAATAAGGGTTTTGTAAGTTTTTGGATATTTTTGTTAATCTTTAGATTTTTCTTATGTCAGATAGGACTTTAATGGGTGCTTCCCATAGGAAGATCTAAAAGATTAGATTGTGCCTTCTCTAGCCTTTGTAGCTTGTTCTCTTCCCAACACTATAGGGTCTATGGAATTTTGTGTCTATCATATAAGTTATAAGGAATAGTTAACATTTGAAATGTTGTAAAAGCTTTGATGCATCACCAGTTTATGTTTTATTCACATTTATTTCTACCTTTCCCCCCAAAACAAAAAGAAGAGTTAACTTTCTATAAAAATTTTGGAGGTCATTCAATAAGGTGCAAATTGGTCCCCCACTCATTGAATTTCCCATAAGGTTGTATGAATAGAAGTGTAACCTTTGATGATCAATAGTTATTTTCTTGGAATGCCCAATGGGAAAAAGTTTCTTCAAATGTCTTATTAGAAGTCAAAAATATTTCTTAAATTAGACCAAGAAAAGAGGCTGAAAATTTCATGCCAAAAATCCAAACAAGAGCATCTTCAAGAGGCCATTTCTAGTACTCGCAGGTACCTGCCTCGATATCAAGGTGAAGAAGACTTACAAGTTCCATATTACCTATAAGAATCAACAAGACAAGAAATGTTAGCCCATGATCCAAAGCTTTATCTACTCCACTAGGAATCTATTTTCAATGGATCATCTAGGTGCTCATGCTCCTAGAGATTTTGTAACCTAAGATAGTTGTATTCTGCTACAACCACCTACGCCCTTAGAAATATGGCCCACCATAACCGCTAATACTCTCAAAGTCATCCTAATGTTTTCTAGGGAGAATTTCAAGAGCCCCTCTGAACATCTCCAAGATATAATGGAGGTATTTAGAGTACATAATATCATAGAAGAGAATGTTGCTCTTAGGTTACTGGCCACATCTTTCAAAGTGAAATCTAAGGACTGGTATAGGTATTTAGCTTTAGGTTATATATGAACATGGTAGCAACTTGGAGAGAAGTTTTTTGAGCACTTCTCTGAAGAGGGAGATAGCTCATCTTTTCTATAGGAATTAATCACCATCAAAAGGGCCCCACAAGAGGCCATGAGAGACTTCAACACTAGGTTTGAAAAAGCTTCACAACTTGAAATCATGTGACTACTATGCATCTGACTGCTATGGAAATCTATTCTTATCTAAAGTCTTTCAATTCAGATATCGTGGTCATGATACAATCTATGGGAGGAGATATTCTACTCAACGCATACAATCTAGTTGTATGCATAAAAAATAGTTTGATCGGCATAAAAAATCTTCTACCATGTTTTTCGATGCCCATGTTCATGAAAATATCAGGCAACCCCTAGGAGGAAGCAATTTAGAGTGCCTCTGCTACACAAGCAACCATGTCAACTATACCACCATCTATGTAAGTATACCCTACAACACAACCAAGCACATCAGGCTCCTCTTTATTAGCAACAAATGTGAATGACATGAAGAATCTCATGTGGTCCTTTACAAATGAGCTAGTCCTCATCCGATGATAGCAAGAAGCGCCTCTAAAGGCTCCCATATAGACCTATCAAAGAGGACAATCCTCTTATCAACAAAATGCATATCGAGGAGCTCAAAAAGGAGGAGGTCAGCAACCAACCCTCACAAACTAGATAGTCCTAGTTACCATGCCACTTTAGACCCTTAGGAATAGTCCAAGCAAATGTTTAGTCCTAGGCTAGAAGAACCTAGCATAGGATGAGAACAAATGGTGCTTCTCATGTAATGATAGTCATATATGCTTAGGTATTATCCAAGGGGAAATATACAATAGAAGGTAGCAGAGAAGAGAAGATAGGAAATTTTCTTAGGCATGAAAGAATATCAGTCTCCCAAAATAGAGAATGCCCACTTTAGAGTTCAAACACAAGGAATGTCCTTAGGAAAAAAGCTAGATATCGCACTAGACCAAGCAATTTTCTCTTGGATGGAAGAATAAGGTGCAGTATTTGAAAATTATGCTCCAAAGACTAGTTCCACACCAGTACAATCGAAATACAACACAAGGTCCAAAATAAGGCTCACTAGAGAATACACACAACAAGCTCTACAATGTCTGTAGCAAGAAAAGTGAGCCATGTAGGCTTGACCCACTCAGCAATCGCAAGATCTACCATTTCCAGAAAAGAAGATAGACAAGGAACTAAGCCCATCCATGTCATATCAACCTCTCCAAAAGATGAGAGAGATACCACCATTCAAACCCAAGGTTTCACCAGTTAGAACACTCAACATAGTGGAATAGTTGAAGAAGGCACTCACTAGTGTATCTTTATGGGATGTTATATTGATTTTGGAACAAAAGATGTTTCTCAAGGAAGCACTAAAGAAGGAATAACAAATACCATAGATGGATGTGATTCCACCACATGATCAAGTTAAAGATAAAGAGCCTACATCAGAAACCTAGTCTATGAGAGCTACAACATATGTGCACATTGTGGATGATGCAAAGGTGAAAGAGGTAAGCAAGTCAAATCCCATACCTTTATTTTTAACACTTATTGTGGGAGATAAGTTTTTACACAATAACATGATTGATTCAAGAGCTATTACTACCATCATGTTTAAAGAATTGGTCACTGCCCTAAAACTGAAGAATGAACCTCTTGAGAAAGGGATCATGTAGTTAGATGGGAAGAAGGTTTCATTTTTTATCACATCAAGGATTCATATTTGAACCTCTTCTTGTGTCCAAGCAAAATAGTTGTGATAAATATTCCCCCAATATCTGGGATGTGCCTCTCAAGGGACTTTACAACAAAGCTTGGAAAATATTTGGTGCTCGATTGGTCTCATTTGCTATTGTGGACTAAGCATGGAGAAAAGATGAAGATATTGTTTGAACCCTTGCACCCAGAACATATAGCAGACAATGTGATCCTATTCTTTGAAGTAGCGCATACCTCCTTCTGAAAAGGGGAGACATATTGTGTAGAAATGTTAGAAGACGAGGAGGACAGGAGTGCTCCAAACCCTGAAGAGGAGCTCCTCCTCAATCAGTTTATTGACTCTGGCCCATTCAGGAACTTCTAGGCTACAAGATTAGGCACCTATGTGATCTTTCACGATGAACAAGTCTTCCTAAAATTTATGAAATAATGGGAAGAGGCTAGTGGACTAAGAAACAACAATATATGGATGTTATATTTTGATGGCACTAAATCCAAGGTTAGTTCTAGAGTAGGTATTTGATTGGCATCCATAACCAGATCAAAGACTCTCAAAGCTTTCCATTTCTAGTTCTCATGCTTGAATAATGATGCTAAGTATGAGGCCTTGGTCCATGGTTTGTTTGTCATCGATGGATAGGTATAAAAAGGGTAGGCGATCGCTAAAAATGTAAGAATGAAGTCTTGTAGACACAGAGTATGGGATTTGATTGAGAGATTTGAAGCTTTTAACATACACATTATCTCATGGTCCCAAAATAATGTTGTTGGTCATATGGCTTTGATTGGTTCAATTTGAGCAAACTTCTGAATCAACGACAAAGCAAAATATAGTATAGATCATCATCTGACTATTAATTCTTGAAAATGATCACAACTAGCAATTTTTTGAGGACGATGTTCAAATTTCCACTTTTTTTGGTAGAAATCAAAGAAAGCTTCTGACCACTCATAGCCTGAAGGAAGAGAAGCTACAAAAGGGAAAGTGATCTAATTAAAAGGTGATAAGCTCCCTCAAGGTTTTATTTCCTTGGAAAATATTTTTGATTGTGAATATGTGAGGAATAGCAAACAAAGATTCATTGTTGATGTGAAAGACTATGAAGATCTCGATGTTAGAAATGACAAAAAGTTAAAAGCTGGAAAAGACATTCCACTAAGGGATAAAGAGAGACTAAAAGGGCTTTATTCTAGATACGACGGGGTTGTATCTTGGACCTTTGATGATATAAGAGGATACAATCAAAGCATAATCTAGCATACTATTGACTTGGCCGAAGGCTCAAAGCCTATCCAAAAAAACAAAGGCTAGTCAATCCAAAAGTTGAAGCATTGATGGAACAAGAGCTCATCAAATTAATTGAATCAAGGATCATATACCTGATTAAAAATTCCACCTAGGTATCTAATCTTGTACCATTACAAAAAATGAATTGGAATATTTAGCTCTACATGGATTTTAGGGACTTGAACAAAGCTTTGCTAAAAGACTATTACCCTTTGCCCTCAATGTATCAAATTCTATAGACTATGGAGAGATTAGAGATGTTCTCATTGCTCAATAGTTTTTTGGGTTATAACTAGTTCTATATAAAGGAGGAATACGAACATAAAACAATATTCATTACCAAGTGGGGAACGTTCATGTACTCAAAAAATATCTTCAGGCTCTCCAATGTTGGTGCAACTTTTCAATGAGAAATGGATATCGCTTTCAAGGGGTTGATTAATTAGATTATCTTAATATATTTGGATGACCTAATGGTTTTTTCAAAATCAAAGGATGATCACTTTAATCATTTCAAAAAGGTCTTCTATAAATGTCAATATTTTAGGATTTCCTTAAATCCCCAAAAATGTATTTTTAGAGTGCCCCAAGGCAAGCTAATTAGTTTATTGGTATGAAAGGAAGGAATATATATATATACCAAAAGGATGAAAGCTATAATGGAGCTACTGCTACCAGTCAATCGAAGGGGATACAAATTTTTTTGGGGAAGATTAATTTTGTTAGTCGATTCATTTTAGACTTTGTAAGAATCACAAGACCTATCACACTAATGTTTAAAAATAATCTAGTGTTCAAATGGACTCCCACGAGTAAGAAAACTTTCAAGAAAATAAAGGAAGCCATATCCGTAGCCCTAGTGTTAACCTAGAATTATCCAAGGATTTCTTGCTCTATGTCTACAATGACCAACATAGCATAGCTTTGGTGCTCACCCAGAAAGATGAATATAATAGCAGAGAGCATCCCATCACATTCCACTCTAGGACTCTCAAAGGATATGAAGCCAGGTATAATTTTTTTAAGAAACAATATTTTGCTATTGTTAAAAGCCTCAAAAAATTCCAACACTTGGTATCAACCAACAAAATGACCATCATTGTCGCTCATCCCAATGTTTAGGAGTATATCACTAAAGGTGAAATAACTTAAAAGATAGCCAACTGGATTACCAAAATCCTATAATACAATTTAAAAATTTGACCAACCAAGCTGGTTTGGGGAAGAGGTATTTGTGAATACCATGTGCAAGAATTAAGCTCCCTGACAGAGGAAGAGATTGATCAAGCCTATACAAATCAGTTTGAGTCTAACGATTTGTGGTTGATGGATCAAACACGATCTATTGAAAGTGATAGTACTTGACTAAAAAATTTCCTCACAAAAGATACTACTACTGACTGGAAGGCATCAGGTACATACTAATTAAGGGGATTTTTTTTAGAATAAATTATGATGGTGTCTTGGTTTGTTACTTAGATAAGCCACAGGTAGAAAGAGTTTTAAATGAGTTCCATGGTAGTCTTCAAGGTGGAAATTTCTCTACCAAAACTACTGCTTTGAAAATAATGCTGGTGGGATATTATTTTTTGAGGCACACCACATGGTGTATAAATGTACTCAATGCCAATATTTCATTGGCAAGCAAAAGAATTTTTCCATAGCACTAAGCCTGATTGTAACTAAAGAACCCTTTACTTAATGGGCTTTGGATTTTTTCAGAATGATAATTCCTATCTCTAGTGCTATCCATAAATGGATACTTATGGAAATTGATTATTTCACAAGATGGATGAAGGCCATTGCTCTAAAAAATTGTACAAAAATAGAAATTTCCAATTTTCTTGAGGATTTGGTAGCAAGGTTTGGTTCACCAAAAAACTGTCATATTTGATAACACATGAGATTTTGTGGGTTATGGGATGTTGGACTTCACTCTCAAGCATGGGGTCTACCTCAAGACTTCATCAAATTATTACCTGCAAGGAAATGGGTTAGTAGAATCAACCAACAAGAACCTGATTAGGTTAATTAAATGCATCAGGTTGGAGTGCCAAAAGGAATGGCACAAGCACCTGCAAGCCACTATTTGGGCTGATATAAATATGCCCAAAAAAATATTGAAGGCCACTCCTTATGAACTAGTGTATCAAAAGGATGTGGTTCTACCTATTTCCATAGAAATTATGGCATTGTAGCTATTAAAGGCTTTGGAAGTTGAAGAAAGCAGCATAATGGAATTAAGGTTGGCAGAACTCCTGAATCTTGAAGAAAATAAGGAAAAATCGTATGAAGCCATGATCAAGTGCTAGTAGATATTCAAATGATGGTTTGATAAAAAGGCCTCCAACCCAAATTTCTAAGAGGGAAGCTTGGTTCTAAAGTACAATGAGTGCACTCCAAAACCAGAACAACATGCAAAATTTGAAATACTATGGAAAGGTCCCTTTTGTATTCACATGTGCAAAGAAAAGAACATGTATGAGCTAGAAGACATGGATGGAAATTCTCTAGATATACCACTAAATGATACTCATATAAATTTTTTCTATTATAGCACACAAGTTCTTCTTAAAAAAAATCACAGTTATGTACCATATGTAAAGTTTTGTAGAATACGATTATTTTTGTGAATAAGCCATAAGAATAAGATAGGAATAAGTAGAAAAATATTATATTATATCCATTGAAATATTTAGACTATAATATGTGTTTGAACCTCTAAGAGAAGCCTAAATCCTTCTCACACAAACCCAAAAATAGTTACATTGCAAAATTAAAAAGGGAAGCGATACACAAAAAGTAGTAAATTTGAAGCCTCCATCTAATGCTAAGAAATAAAAAATGCATTTCTTCATTATTTATTTATTCAATAGGGTGGTAAGGGGTTTGACACATAGCACATTTAGGATTAGTACGAAATGAACATCAGTCCTCTTTGCCACAACTATAAACCAAAAATTCAAAGTGTTTTTTCTAGACAAGCCTAGAAACACGCTCCATGCCATACTTCCTCAATAGGAAGGAAGCCATGAGATAGGATAGAGAGTGATTCCTCTTGAGATCCATGGTGTGAAAATTAGTAAGGAGGGGAAACCAGGACATGTCCTCCCCATAATCAACATTCCTGTGAAGGTCCATGGTGCTCAGAATGCTACCACTAGGGATATCCACTTGCACGATCTCGTCGAGCCCGCCCAAATATGTAGAATCAAACATGGCATTGCACAACTCAATTATCTAGGGCTTGGAGATGTCCAAGTAAAGAAGGGAGGCCATGAAGTAGGAGACAAAATTGGAGTTACACAATGACTAGTTTTCATCCTTCACATAATCCTTGTCGAGTACCCATTTGAATGCCACAACAGCGATGTGGTCATTCTTCTTCACCAAACACTTAATTCTATTACTGTTAATCCCACCCATGAATTAATATTATCGTCCTTATGGTAAGACTTGAATAAGGGTACCTAGGCCAGACAACATAGTGAAAAACAAGCTAAGGCTAGCAGAATTGAGGATACCATAGGGAAAGCTTAGTAAATAAAAGGGCCATTTCAAGTGAAATTTACACTAAGGTGGCATAGCTATTTATAGAAAAGGTGCACTAGCGAGCTCAACAAATGAAAAATCCATCTCCCGTTGGACAAAAATGGAGAAAATATCAAAGCAATTGAAGGAAAGATGTAAATCATACAAAAAATCTAATCCCAAGCCTTAGGAAATAAATTTGGGCATTAGGAGTAATGCTCGCATGTACCAATTTCTGCCATGTGTCCATTATTGTCATCAACACAAACTTTCTTGCTTATATGAAAATATGTTAATTAATGTGCTAAGTTCTGACAAATTAAATATGCACATCTTTTATGAGTACCTTATACTGCTTAAAGCACATTTCCCATGGATAAAAGCATGATTTCCAAGACAAAAATCTTATTTGTGAAAAAGGTAGTGAGGAGAATATACTAATTACATTCTTGTGGTGAAGTTGGCATTCTCAAGGGATATGGATCCCTAATCCATACATATCATCTTGTTTGCAAATTTACTAAACTAGTGGTAATGGTAGCACCTTACTACATGTACGTGCAATAAAATTGAATGCACCCAAAAGAAAATTTTTGCTAAGTAACAAAGACAACAAACAAACATTTCTCTAAAGAAGCTCTTTGCAAAAAATTTAGCACAACAATGGAAGAAGCATCATCTTCTAGTAGACAGGCTGGATTTTCATCTAAAAGACTAGGTTGTGCCAACATTTTTTGGAGGGATTCATATGCTAATGCCCTAGCATTGAAAGAGAATTTTTTTCCCATACTAGAACTATATAGGTAGGTGAACATGTTAAGAAAGAATTAGTCCTAGATTTCATAGAAAATATCTTTGACCCAAGGTTGGTGGTAAACCCTAAAATTCCTAGGGAAGGATCATTACAAAGAAAGGTCAAATATGGGGCAATTGAAGGTTTTGCATTACAACTTTGTGTTGCAAGTATGAATGTGTTTGGTGGTGTTGTCATTAATGTTGCAATTGATGTCAACACAGTTCAATTTATTGCAGAGAAAGGAATCAAGTGTTCTAGGTGGTACATGTATGGTTGAGATACTATAGAGATGTGAGTACATGGAGCTATCTTTATGGTGTTGCAAGTGTGTTGATATGAAGTGCTTTTGAGAAAATTAATAAATAGTGAAGACAACATTGTGTGTGTGTTCTGAATGTGCTCTGGTAAATTTCTATACATTTCTTTTGTGTTGATCCTATGCTTGTGTGGATCTATAGTGTTTTTTATGGGCATATTTGGATGCTATATCCTGAGTTATAGCTTCTTGTTTGGTGAAGACTGAAATTTGTGCTCATCAGTTTGTGAACTAGTTTGGTAGAGTTGTTTGTCTATGGACTGGGAGATATATTTCTTATCTACAATCCTCTAATGGGTTGTCTCAAATCTTGTGGATCTAGAAGAAGGTTATTAATGGTTTTATTCGTGTTCTAGAAAATGTGGTCATGGTTTGGTGCTTTGAAAGACTTGTTCTAGAGTTAATATATGTGTCTACATAGTCTAGTTGGACTCTTGGAAAGAGTTATGTGTATGAAGATTGTTGCAATTACTATGGATGAATCTGAAGACTTCTAAGAGGTATTCTAGTGTCTAGTGAAGCATTTTATGTGATCCATGTGTGATCATCTTATTGTGGATGCACGTACTTCAAAGTTCATTATTTTTTTCTTTCAGTTTGGCCGACCTAATCTCTACACATTACATCTAGAATAAGAATCAATTAAGGAAGCATGTGATTGATCCAAGATATTATTTTGGTTCCTAGTTAAGTATGTATTTGGTCCACTCTCATTCTTATCCACCGTGGGAATGTTGAGTTACCGACCTAATTTGAGTTTGTGAAATGAAGAATGTGTAGCCAACCTTGGAGAAATTTTCTAAGGTTAAAGATGGTATAAATACAAGTCAAGATGGTATGAATGAGATACCACAAGTGGAAGTTTGTGAAACAAGTGTGAGAAGAAGAGTGTAGGAAACTATGAATTAAGGCATCAATACTTCAATGTGTTAGATTCCTAAAAGTAGTGAGTTTATGGTCTATGCAATTATTTGACCAAGACTATGAATGTATGGAAATTTTTGTGGTGGCTTTTCTACTATCTTTCCTTGCCAATAGGCATTGAGCCTCCTAGACAGTGAGCCTTTGTATCCAGATAGTGAGTCCTTTCTGGGTAGTGAGCCTTTATATCTAGTTTTACATTACTATTATATTGTGAGTTAATCCTCACCGTGATTTTCCCTCATTAGGTTTTCCACGTAAATATGGTGTCTTTTTTATTTTCTTTATGTTATCTGGATTTTATTTTAATACTTAATAATAGATTAAAATGAATGTGATTAGATACAATTGATTCATCTCTCCTCTCATTTTTCTTGTGCATTTCAATAATTGGTATCAGAGCATTGGTTCCTTAGAGAAGAGCTTAATTTCTTGAGGAAGATCTGATGGCTAACAAATTGTCAATCCTTGTGTTTGATGGAGCTGAGTACAGTGATTAGAAAGTGAAAATGAGAGGCTACCTGATCTCTCTTGGTTTCAAGACTTGGAAAGCTATTGAGATGAAATGCATTGATTCGGCAAGTGGTCCTTCTTCTGGAGATGATATTTTTACCTATGAGTAAAATTAAAAATCAAGGTATGCTATCTATAGCACTTTATCAAAAACTAAGCAAATAAAATTTATTTCATTAAGCACTCCTTATGAAGTATGGGAAAATTTGTAAGATATATATGAAGGAAATGATAGAGTCAAATTATCAAAGAAGCTAATAGAAAAGTGTAGATATGAGAACCTAAAAATGGAAGAAGGTGAAGACATTGAAATCTACTTTCAAAGGATTGATATTGCAAAAAATGAATTTAAAAATCAAGGTAGTAATTTGATAGATGAAGATGTAATAGAGAAGATCTTGATGACCCTATCAAATAATTATAGTGACAAGGTCTACGCTATTGAGGAAATATATGACCCAAATAAATTCACTAAAGAATAGTTATTTGGAACCTTGATTGCATTTGAGATGAGGAATTTTGGAAAATAAAAGGAGAAAATAGAAACAAACTTGAAAGAAACTAAGATAGAAGATGATCCGGATCTAGTAATGGTTCAAAAGAGTTGGAAGAAAAATTTACAAGTTGAAGAAAGGTACCAATAAGTACAAAAGTATGTTACCCTTTAAATGTTTTAGTTGTGGAAATATTGGTCACTATTCTTCAAGATGTCCAAATAGAGCCATACACAAAAAGAACAGAGATAATAAAGACAAAATGAATAGAAAGTTCAAGAAATTGTATTATGTTCGAGAAGATGTTAGAATTTTTGATGATTAATCTGGTCTTGAGGATGAAAAAGATGAATGCTTATTTCTAGGCTTGGAGAATAAATCTATATCTACTAAACATGGAGGATGTGCAAGGGAATGTGGTCTGGAGAACAAGAAAGATGAGATAGAAGGTACTCTTGTTACTACCTTTCATGCTAGACAAGATGAAGATTACTAGGTAATTGATAGTGGTTGTTCAAATCATCTCATTGGAGATAAAATTAAGTTCACTAAACTTGAAAAGTATGATGGATGATTAGTCATTTTTGGAGATGATTTTGGTGCCAAGATTGTTGGAAAATATAGTACTGATGATGTCTATTATGTTAAGGGCTTAAGGCATAATCTCTTGAGTGTTGGAAAAATGTGTAGTAAAGGATTTCGGATTGTGTTCTAGGATAATACTTGTGAGATCATAAAAGGGTCCAAAATTGTGGTAGCTATAGGAAGAAGAACATATGGAAACATCTATCAACTCAAGATTGGTAATGGTCAATGTATTGTTTCTCAAGTTAATGAAAGTTGGATATGGCACTAGAGGATGGGACATGTAAACTTTGACAATATAATCAAGATTAGTTCAAAAGAAGTTGTCAAGGATTTTCCTAAAATCACAAATCCTACCAATACTATTTGTAGAAGTTGTTAATTGAGAAAACAAACAAGATGCAATTTTAAAGGAAAAGAACAATCAGCTACTAGAATGTTGGAATTGATTCATACAGACCTATGTGGTCCCACAAGAATAGGAATTCTTAATGGTGATAATTATTTTATGATTTTGATTGATGATTATTCTAGAATGACATGGGTTAATTTTATTAGGGAGAAATCTCAAGCTCTAGATAGATTCAAAGTGTTCAAGGAAATGGTAGAGAATGAAGTGAACCTAGGAATCAAATTTTTAAGGTCTTATAGAGGTGGAGAATTCACTTCAAGTGAGTTTAATGCATTTTGTGAAGAGCATGGTATAAAGAGATATTTTTTTGCTCCTAGAATTCCTCAGTAGAATGGGGTTGTGGAATGAAAGAACTAAAATATTCAAGAGGCTGCAAGGACTATGATGAAAGAGGAAAATGTACCTAATGTATATTGGAGAGAAGAAATCCACACTACTATCTATATTCTTAATAGAGATCAGATCAGAGGTAACATCACAAATACCCCTTATGAACTATGGACTTGAAAAATTCCTACTATTAATTACTTTAAGGTGTTTGGAAGTAGATGTTACATTAAAAGACATGATAAGAACCTTGGAAAGTTTGATGCAAGATGTGATGAAGGTATTTTCCTTGGATATTCAACTAAAAAAAAAGAACATAGATGATTCAATAAAATACTGAGAAAGGTAGTTGAAAGTGCAAATGTAAAAGTTGATGAAGATATGCATAGATCAGTTGAAATAAGTGAAGTTGAACTAGATGAACCTATCTATGGACAAGTACAAGAAGATGATAAGGAAGAGGAAGAATAGATTGAAGAAAAAGAGACTCCAGAATTTTCTCCTAAGACCCCTAAGTATGTATAGAAGAATCATCTTGAAGAATAGATAATTGGACATAAAAGTGAAGGTGTAAAGAAAAAAGAAAAGTGATAGAAGCCAAGGTAAATTTGTGTTTAATTTCTAAAATAGAACCTAAAATAGCGTGTAAAGCATGCAAAGATGAGAATTGGGTTAGAGAAATGAAAGAGGAATTGCAAAAGATAGAGAAGAATCAGACATAGATAGAGAAGAATCAGACATGGGAATTGGTTCCTAGACTAGTAAACAAGAATGTAATTGTTACAAAATGGGTGTTCAGGAATAAGCTAAATGAAGATGGTGAGGTAGTAAGAAACAAACCAAGGTTTTTATGCAAATTTTATTCATGGGTTGAAAGAATGGACTTTGAGAAGAAATTTTCCTTGGTGGCAAGAATGGAGGTCATTTAGATTTTTTTGGCATTTTTTGCTCACGAAGATTTTAATGTATACTAGATGGATGTTAAGTCTGTATTCCCAAATGGAGAATTGGAAGAAGAGGTGTACATGGAACAACCAAAAGGATTTTAGTTATCAAATAAATTAGATATGGTCTACAAGTTGAAATAGGGACTATATGGACTTAAACAGGCTCCCAGAGCATGGTATGCAAGGTTGCATAGATATTTCACATAGCAATGGTTCAACAAAGGCTCTATAGAAAACAATCTCTATTTCAAAGTTGAAGGATATAGAATGTGGATAGTGGTTGTGTATGTTGATGATATTAGCTTATGATGAAATGAGGGTATGTGCAAGAAATTTTGAGATGAAATGCAAAAATATTTTGAGATGTCTATGATTGGTGAGTTAAATTTTTTCCTTGGACTCCAAGTAAATCAGACTCATAAGGGAATATTTATTTCACAATCTAAGTATGTTAAATAATTGTTGAAGAAGTTTGGAATGTATGATTCCAAACCAGTCTACATGCCTATGGTGACTAGATGAAAACTGAGTAAGGATGATGATTCTCCTAAAATTGATCAGAGCATGTATAGATCTGTGATTGGTGGACTGATATATCTTACTACTACTAGACCGGATATCATGCAAGTAGTATTTTTGGTTGCCATATTTCAAGAAAAACCTAAAGAAATGCATGTTATAGTTGTGAAGAGGATATTCAAATATCTAAAGGGAACTCCAGGTTATGGCTTGTGGTATCCTAAGGATACTAATTTCACTTTTAATGGTTACATTGATGCATATTGGGCTCATTGTGTGGATGATAAAAAAAGTATAAGTGGTGGTACATTATTTTTTAGAAGAAGACTAGTTTCATGGTTAAGCAAGAAATAAGATTTATTCTCTTTATCCATTGTAGAGGTTTAGAATATTATAATAGCATCTTGTTGTACACAGGTACTTTAGATGAAGCAAAAATTGAAGGATATAGATATGATGTGTGATGATTCTATCCCTATCTTTTGTGATAATAAAAGTGCAATAAATATTTCAAAGAATCTGGTAATGCATTCAAGTACAAAACATATATCTATCATATACCATTTCTTGAGGGAGAAGGTGCTATAAAATGAAGTTACGCTTGAATATGTTCCCACAAAGGGTCAAATTTTATATAAATTTACTCAGGCTCTTTCGAAGGATACTTTTGAGTATCTTAGGGAGAAGTTGGGAGTTACTTCCCCTCCTTCTTTAAACCAGATGCACATGGAGGTGCATCAGTTCAGTGGATCTATAGATTCTTTATTTTTTTGGACTGATGATTGAGGTCTGCTCCTTAGAGGGAGTCAAGAGTATCATTGTTGTAGTATGAGATATGGGTGCACTCCTAAGGGGGATTGATCAAACTTTTATATGGCTGAATATTCATGCAAAAAAAAAAATTCTATTGATGTCAAAGGGGGGGGAGAGGTTCATGTGAAAAATCCTATCTATATCTAAAAAAGTTGAAAGGAAGAGAGAATATTTCCAAGGAGAACAGAGTGGAAAAATGGTTTGTAAGTTATCTAATCTGAAAAAAAAGGGAATAAGAAGCAAGAGAGTGTGTATGCTATCTTTGATGGTTTTTCACATCATGTGTTCCCATGAATGACAAAGGGGGAGATTTTTGCAAGTATGAATGCATTTGGTCATGTTGTCATTAATAATTTCATTGATGTGAACATGGTTCAGGTTTTTACAGAGAAAGGAATCAAGTGTTGTAGGTGGTACATATATGGTTAAGATACTGTAGAAATTTTGTGAGTACATGGAGCTATCTTTATGATGTTGCAAGTGTGCTGATATGAAGTGCTTTTGAGAAAACCAATAAATAATAAAGAGAGAGTTGTGTGTGTATTATGAATGTGCTCTAATAATTTTCTCTATATTTATTCTATGTTGATCATATTCTTGTGGGGTATTTTAGTGTTGTTTATGGGCATCTTTGGATGATATATCTTGAGTTATAGCTTTTGGTTTAATGAAGTGAAAGTTGTGTTCACCAGTTTGTAAACTAGTTTGGTAGAGTTCTTTGTTTATGAATTAGGAAAGATGTTTCTTCTTTGTAGTCCTCTAATGGTTTGTCTCAGATCTTGCGGATCTATAAGAAGGTTGATAATGGTGTTATATGTGTTCTAGAAAATAGACTCATGGTTTGGTGCTCCAAAAGACTTGTTCTAGAGTTCCTATATGTGTCTGCACAGTCTGATTGGACTGTTGGAAAGAGTTTTGTGTATGAAGATTATTGCAGTTGTTGTGGATGAATTTCACAACTTCTAAGAGGTGTTCCAGTGTTTGGTGAAGCATGTTATGTTATCCACATGTGATCATCTTTTTGTGGATGTGTGTACTTCAAATTTCATTGGTTTTTTCATTAGGTTTGATTGGTTTGATGTCTAAACGCTACACACATAATAAGCATCAATTAAGGAAGCATGTGATTGATCCAAGATATTGTTTTGGGTCCTTGTTAATTATGTATTTGGTGCACTCTCATTCTTATTCACCATGGTAATGTTGAGTCACTGACCTAATTTGAATTTGTAAAATGAAGAATATGTAGCCAACCTTGGAGAAAGTTTCTAAGGTTAAAGATGGTATAAATATAAGTCAATATGTGACTGAGATACCACAAATGGAAGTGTGCAAAAAAAGTGTGAGAAGTAGAGTTTTTGAAAGTGTGAATTAAGGTAGTAGTACTTCAATGTGCTAGATTCATGAAAGTAGCGAGTTGATGGTGTCTTCAATTCTTTGATCAAGGCTGCAAATGTGTGGAAATTATTGTGGTGGTTTTTCTATTATATTTCTTTGTCTATAGGAAGTGAGCCTCCTTCTGGACACTAAGTCCTATCTGTAGGTAGTGAGCCTTTGTATTTGGTCAGTGAGTCCTATCTATAGGTAGTGAGCCTCTGTATCTAGATAGTGAGTCCTTTCTAAGAAATGAGCCCTCTAGCAGTGAGCCTTTTTATTCAATTTTTCATTACTATTATATTGTGAGTAATCCTCACCATGTTTTTTCCCTCATTGGGTTTTCCACGTAAATCTAGTGTCTCTGGTATTTTATTTTCTTTATCTATATTTCATTTTTATATTTAATAACATTAAAGTGAATGTGGAATTTATTAAGATAAGAATTGAATGTGATTAGATACAAATGATTCACCCACCCCCCCCCCCTCTTAGTTGTCTTGTTCATTTCAACATTCTAAAATTTTGGTTTACCACAATTCATGTTCCCTATCATACACCCATGTCCAGAGCTAGTGGATGCATGTGCTAAGAGGTTTGACAAAGAAGAATGGGTTATAATCGATGGCAAGATAAGGGTTATAATGAAAATAGTGGACATCTGAGATATGTTATATATCCCTACAAGTTGGGGTTCCAAAAGCTTCAAGCAAGAAATAGTGGAAGATTTTTGGAGGACTAGAAGTAAATAATTGAATTTTTATGAGGATGAAACAAATGATAAATTGGAAATAAATCAAATCCTCTTCCCTCTATCACCCAAGAAGTTCAAACCATATGTACAAGACATTTTCACAATGTTGGCCTATATCTATGGCTATGATGATGATGAAAGGGTTTACCCTTTCTAGATGGGCTTAGCTTTCAAGATTAGGAGTGAAAAAAGCCAAAAAATATTTATATTTTGCTAAGGTAATAGTTGAAAGGATACAGAAAATTTTGAGAAATTAAGGCATTGACTGTAAATTCAGGTATTCTTCTTTCCTAGCACATTTGATCTTACATCAAAACTCTAAATTTCTTGGAAGGAATTTTTCACTTTTTAGGTTTGATTTAAAGGGGTCATACCAACCAATTTTAGTTTAGACCCATGTGATTTCAAAGACATGGGATTATTACTAGTTTGTGAATTACTTTGTGAGGCTAGTGTTCATAGATTTTTTCCCATGACCTCTCAGTTGTTTTTCCCTTGAAGTCTTGCAATGGATGAAAATATCAAAAACTCTTGTGGATTATTTTCAGAGAGATAAGTTTACCTTCTTAAAATTTCAAGGTTTTCTTGAGGAGCCTTTTAGGCTCCCTAAGTTTGTAATAGATAGAGTTTTCTCTTTGGAGGCATGTCATCAAAAAACTATTGCCAAAAAATCCTATGGTGTCGAAAGGCACAAAAAAATGCTTTACCCGATTCCCCTCACCATTGCCAATAGTCAGGTAACACTAATGAAAAGAAAGGAATAAGAGGTTTTTGTGCAGTTTTTGGACACAAGCCCCACTGAAAGTGAGGATCCCCTTTCTTCTCTTTTTGGTGTTTTGGCCCTTCTTTTCTGGGATTTTTTTTTTGCTTGCTTGGGTTCGTGCTTTAATATCCATTTTGCTAATTGAAGTGGCACACTTATGAAATTTATTGAAAATCCTGAGTTTTGATTGTGTTCTAGAGTTTTTCACAATTCCGGGAAAATCCACCTAAGTAAAATTCTCTCAGGTTTTCTTCGATGTCTAAAACTAATTGCCTTTTGGCCCGGATCTAGGAAAATCCACATGGTCTAGATTTCCCCAAAATCCGTTACCTTGTCGAATCCCCATGTTTTTCGTGGTCATGGTTGTCTTGTTGAACGCATTAATGGCGTTTGTGTGGAGGTTTTGGGGCTTTGATATATTGGATTTTATGAAGTAATTGATCATTTGAGTTTGTGCATTTTCTATCATTTGAGCTTGTGTCTTGGAGATTTTGGTGTTTTGCTAGATTTTGGACTTTTGAGGCCATTTGGACAGTGTGTTTGCATTTCCTGTGCATGGATTGTATCTTGCATGCATTAAATGGTTATTTGTTGGCTTCACTAGTTTCGGCCCTTATGCTTCCATGGTATGTAGATGTGCCCTTCTATCTGTTGATTTTGATTGCTTTTCTTCATTTTCTTGGGAGTCCTTCGTGATTTCTTGGTTTCATGGTTTCATCATTGAGCCTTTTGGGGTTTTCCATTGGTGTACCAGTTGGTTTGGTATTGAATCTTGTTTGGGCATTTGCTTGTGTTAGTTTTAAAATCACCATCCTAGTGTGTGAGCAAGTCGTGCTTGGTTCCTTACATTTTCATGGTGGACATTTAGGGTTCTTGACCTAGGGCAAAGCTAATCCTCTTCAAATTACTGTGAAGAGTGTTTAAATTCGTCTTTCATTCATTAGAGGTCCAGGTTAAGTTGATTTCAAAGTTCTAGCTTAGATCCGAAGTGATTTGAATCATTTTGGTGAAAGTAGTGAGAATGTGGAAAGGTTCGGGTTTCTGAGGTCCTCACGGAATTCCGCTTCCCCCGGATTTCCCCGACTTATCTCTTTCTTTCTTTTTCACCACCTTCTCCCGAATTTCATCGGTCTCACCAAAATTCATTCCATCCAGGTTTTCCTGATGTCCACAATCGGGTAGTTTTACCGACTTCATGCTTTAATAAAGTTATATCTGGATTTCGCCAAAATCCGTTCCATCTGGATTTTCCCGAATTGTTTGTGTCTCCTCATTTTCCTTGGGTTAGTTATAATTGTTGTTGTTCTTGCCAAAATCCGTCTCTAGTGGATTCTTCAGAGTTTTTTTGGAAAATGTTGAATTTGATGGTTATAAATGATTAGTTTATTGATGATGTATTTGATTGATTTAAGCAGCTTATGCTAAGTATTTCTAATGGTTTTCCTTTGTTTATTAATGGGTTTAAATGATATCATGGGATTGTGCATGCTTGGTTCACTGGAATCTGCTTGGTCTGAATTTTCCCGAAAATCCTCTCTAGTGTGGAATTCGCGAGGGGGGCTAAATCCCGAATCTTGAGATAATAATTTCCTGCACTTGTTATTTCTTTTTGATCTAATTGTGGTCATCTTCATGTGTTTGCAGGCATGATCGAGACAGGATTTCATTGGTCGAGGAAAGGGGAAGGCATTAGATTTAAGTGCAGAGGGTTTTGTCATCACAGATGCAGAAAAGGTAAATTTGGACATAAAGAGAAAAATTTCTGAGAGTAAAATCACCTCTATTTGGTCAGGAATCACGGATACCAATGTTGGCATGTGGGACTATGAGGAGTGCAAGGCTGATATGTTAGCACTAGGCCCTTCTTTGCTTTCCAAAAGAATGGTGGATTCTAGGTTGGCTCATGTGGTAGGTTTCCCTCCTACAGTACAATGTTATGAGCTGGTATTAGAATGTGCTCGAAATTATAACAGGGCCACACAATGGATAATTGGTCCTTAGGGTAGGATTCTGGCAGGATTTAATCATGTGTCCATTGTTGCAACTTTTGATATGCCTGATAGGTCCCATGTGGTAAGCTTTGATTTGGATGGTGCCAGGAAGCATTATGAGGAGAATATAGTTAAGTAACAATAGGTGATTAATTCTTGGTTGGAGAAACCTAAGTCCCATTTCTCCAAGTTGCCAAAGCAACTATTTAGGCTTAAGTTTAAGAAGGAATATTATAATGCCATCACCCTTCTCACCAAGTTAGTAGGATTGAAGAGTGTTGGTGTATTTTAGACATGGATGTTTAATGTCATTGCTAGAATGGAGTAGGGAATAGACTACCATTGGGCAGGAGTTATAAGTATAGTGATCCATGAATAGTTGTGTAATGTCTTGCAAACCAAGACATTCACCATGACCTCCTACCTAGTGTATTCATTGGCAAGACTTCATCCATACAAGGGATTGAGCACTAGGGGTATCTTTGGGAAAGATGCAATATATGAGGTGTATCCACAACTGCACCTAACTAGAGGGAGCTATAGGAGATCCAATGATGCCTTCACAATGTACATCACCAGATTGCTCCAAGGTGTAGGGCATATGAGGATATCCAATAAGGCAAAAGAATTAATTAGGAGATATGGAGGGTGGCTCATCCAGTTCCCCACCATCTCCTACATCAGGGTTGTTGGTTGTCAAAGGGCACCCTATAGATTCTCAAGGTATCCTACTGATCACATCATTTTTTTGAAAGTCACTAGGCAGATTTGTGACTTTGATATTATAGTGAAGGGAGATATGCATAAAGTAGGTTTTGGGAATGATTTTCCCTTAAAAATTGGAATGAATGAAGTATGTCCTTCTATCTAGTCTACTCATGCCTCTGAGGAGGAGATGAGTACCTTTGGCCTCTCTTTCCATTCCAAGAGGGTAAGGTTTGACATTACTGGTGAAGCACAAAAGAGGGCCAGTAGGGAATATAGCCACAAGGCTCATTTTGAAGATTATTGGGTCAACCTTGCTGATGAGTTTGAGGTAAGAAAGAAGAAGTTCTCCAAGTTTCCGGTGGATTTGATAAGGTTGTATGATGTGAAGGTCATCCTTGGCTAGGTAGAAGAGGACAAAAATGTGATCCAAGGTCATGTCTATGAGGCAGTAAAAGATAATCCAACTGGGGAAGTTGACTAGTTAGAGGAAGAAAATACTGAACTAGATCGGGTCATGACCCCAGTGATCAAATACACCAAGAAGTGGTTGAAACATAAAGTACTTGAGTTAGAGAGTGAAGGTGTTCAGTGCACCTATGATATGATGAGAGACTTGGAGTCTTGTTCTACTTATGAAGAATCAGTTGAACAGGATCCCAAAGGTAAAGAGAAGGTGGATTCTCCTTTCAGAGTCCAAGTAAGGGAGGTCCAAGCTGAGAAGGCTGCAGAGGTTAGTAAATAGAGGAAACCTATTGCTAAGAAGAGGAAGCATGCCTCAAGGAAAGAAGCTGAGAAGAATAGAAGAAGAGGAGGAGGTTGAGAGTGCTCCACCATTGATCAAGAGAAGAAGGACTATGAAGTTATCATAGATAGTGAAGGAGGCTCCCAAGGCTGATAAGGAGGCTGAGCCACCAGTAGTAGAGGTGGAAAGTTCAGGGGAAAAGACACAAGTTTACATGAGGAGATCAAGGACTCCTTCTCCAAGGGATACAACTGTAAAAGAGAATGTTTCAGTGAATATTCTTGTGGTTGAGCAAGTAAATCCCTCTATTCCTCAAGATACTGGTAGCATGCAGGAGGAACCAAAGAAATATGAGGATCCCAAAGACTTGGAAGAGGAAGAGTTTCAGTAGGGAGACCTCTTTAGGGTAGAGGAAGAGATTGATTATGTAATATAATCTCCTCTAGTGGCATATGCAGACTCACCTGTGAGGGAGCAAATGAACAAGTCTCCTAAAAGGTAGGAAGAAATACCAGCTAGGGATCCTTCACCAGTGTATGAGGTTGTGGAAGAGTAGGTGAAAGAGAAGGAGATCCCAACTATGGACACTCCTAAAAGTCCAAGTGTTGAAAAGGACGCAACTACTGGCCAACAAGAGCAAGGACAGGATAAGTAAGATGCAGTGCCTGTTGGGTCCACTATTTCGGATTGTCTTGAGAGAGGTTTGAAGAGAAAAATGGTAATAGTGGAGGATGCTCCTCCTAATTGGGATGCCCTTATGGCCAATATAGAGAAGGAAAAGACTAAGAAGAAAGCAAGGGTTGTGTCCCGAATTGAAAGGGATGGGTTAGGTAATAGAGTGGCCCACATTGCTACCCCTACTCCAAAAATGGATATAGACAATGTGACCGTCGAGGACTATAATGTGCAAATAGTTGACTTGGGGCATGCTACTATGGAGCAAGACATTGAAGAATATGAAGGCTCTAGTGTTGATTGTGGGAAGGTTGAAGAAAGTTGTGCAGACAAGGCATGAATTAGAGAGGGAGAATGAGAAACTAAAGAAATACTTGCAAGAGTTGATGAAACACTTGCAAGCCATTGGCTCTTCCTCCTCTGCTACAGGTTTCTTACCTCAAGAGATGATCTCAGTGTAGATACCGAAAATCGGTCTAGGCCTGCAAGTACACATTTCAACATAATTTTCTGTAGTCCGTCGTCTTGATTAAATAATGTCAATTATTTAATTGCATTTCTAACACATATTTACTCTATTAATTAAATACCCTTTTTAATTAATTCATTAATTCATAATCATCCTTTATTCAACTTAATTAATTAAATAAATCATATTTATTTAATTATGTTGTGAACTAATTAATTCTTTCCCCTTTATCTATCTATTAAATAATTTATTATTTAATTCCCCTTTATCATACTTTTCCAACTATAATTAAATATCTTTATTTAATTATTCTTTTAACCCCTTTTCATCTATAATGTTTCTTCTCAAAAGTGTATAATGATTTCGGGAGGAGGAATAATGATAATGACAGGCCATTTTATAGATTTTGTGTTTTCAAATGATCAGCTCAGATTGAAAGAGAGATTGATGAATGCCATGCGATGAGTTATGTGACAGATAGAACGCGAGTTAGAACGTGAGTTCAACTATAGGTAAAGACTAAATTTAGAACATGAGTTAGAACATGAGTTCCAATCTTCATCTTTAAAAAATAAAAGAAATAGACTTTGTATGCAAAAGCCAAAGTTAGAAGTTGGAGAATAAATGCATGATAAATGCATGTGAATGCAAACTTGAGTTATTTAATTAAATAAAGATATTTAATTAATAAATATAGATCATGCATATGAGTTGGAACTAGTTAATCAACTAGTTGTGATGGAGAGTTCTCTCATAGAGATAACTCGAGTCAGACGATAAGTGCATGTAAGAGATAACTGAATGTTAGAGGAATGTGACATAATTAATTAAATAATGAATTAAATGTTAATTTAATTCAACATTCGAAATATGAGACTTTTAATTAAATAAATAAAGTAATTTATTTAAACAGGCCATTTTATAGATTTTGTGTTTTCAAATGATCGGCTCAGATTGAAAGAGAGATCGACGGATGAGATTGATGAATTCCATGCAATGAGTTATGTGACAGATAGAACGTGAGTTAGAACATGAGTTCAACTGCAGGTAAAGACTAGTTTTAGAACATGAGTTAGAACATGAGTTCCAATCTCCATCTTCAAAAAATAAAAGAAATAGACTTTGTATGCAAAAGCCAAAGTTAGAAGTTGGAGAATAAATGCATGATAAATGCATGTGAATGCAAACTTGGGTTAGTTAATTAAATAAGGATATTTAATTAATAAATATAGATCATGCATATGAGTTGGAACTAGTTAATCGACTAGTTGTGATGGAGAGTTCTCTCATAGAGATAACTCGAGTCAGACGATAAGTGCATGTAAGAGATAACTAAATGTTACAGGAATGTGACATAATTAATTAAATAATGAATTAAATGTTAATTTAATTCAACATTCGAAATATGAGACTTTTAATTAAATAAATAAAGTAATTTATTTAAATAGGCCATTTTATAGATTTTATGTTTTCAAATGATTGGCTCAGATTGAAAGAGAGATCGACGGATGAGATTGATGAATTCCATGCGATGAGTTATGTGATAGATAGAACGCGAGTTAGAACGTGAGTTCAACTGCAGGTAAAGACTAATTTTAGAACATGAGTTAGAACATGAGTTCCAATCTTCATCTTCAAAAAATAAAAAAAATAGACTTTGTATGCAAAAGCCAAAGTTAGAAGTTGGAGAATAAATACATGTGAATGCAAACTTGAGTTAGTTAATTAAATAAAGATATTTAATTAATAAATATAGATCATGCATATGAGTTGGAACTAGTTAATCGACTAGTTGTGATGGAGAGTTCTCTCATAGAGATAACTCGAGTCAGACGATAAGTGCATGTAAGAGATAACTGAATGTTAGAGGAATGTGACATAATTAATTAAATAATGAATTAAATGTTAATTTAATTCAACATTCGAAATATGAGACTTTTAATTAAATAAATAAAGTAATTTATTTAATTTGGCTGTTGAAAAGGATAAATGAATAATTAAATAATAAATATTTAATTATAGATGAAAAGGGGTTAAATGAATAATTAAATAAAGATATTTAATTATAGTTGGAAAAGTATGATAAAGGGGAATTAAATAATAAATTATTTAATTGATAGATAAAGGGGAAAGAATTAATTAGTTCGCAACATAATGAAATAAATATGATTTATTTAATTAATTAAGTTGAATAAAGGATGATTATGAATTAATGAATTAATTAAAAAGGGTATTTAATTAATAGAGGAAATATGTGTTAGAAAGGAAATTAAATAATTGACATTATTTAATCAAGACGACGGACTACAGAAAATTATGTTGAAATGTGTACTCGCAGGCCTAGACCAATTTTCGGTATCTAGAGTTTGCCCCTCTTTGATACAATGTTGGTACAACGTTGTGTCAAAGAAAATATGCCCTGGTCGTGCCCTTGTATGAAACAAGTTAGGGTATACCCCAGTGAAAGGGAGAATGATGAGGAGGTAGTGGTATGCCCCCTCGAGAGGATAGGTGGGTTTGAAGAACATGAGTGTGCTCTCGAAATGGATAGATAATGGTGGCGAAGATGCAAAAAAGTAGAAATGTTAGAATGGATGATTTCAGAATGTTAGTAAGAAATAATTAATGTTGGTTAATTTGAGAAAAAGACATAATCTTCGATATATTGCCAAATACGCTATACTTGCTTGTTATCATCATTGGGTGGACATGACACAAATGGATGGTACACACTATGATATGAGATAGACCATAGTGTACAAAATCATCCATCTGCAAAAAATAGACAGTCGTAGACAAGGAGTGTCTTAATTCAGAATAAGGACAAGATACCCCAATCGTTTGGTCAAGACAAACCATAGACAACAGACAAATAAAAGACGGGTCATGAGACGTCATTACTCCTCTAAATCCATGATAGGACATCCTTGAGGGAACTATTAACATGATTCAAAAAGCCAAAGTTTAAAAGACAATTGACAGACAGCAACCAAAGAAAAAGAATCCTGAGACGTCGTTGCTTCTCTAAATCCTTCAAGGGACATCCTTGAGAAAGCTAGTAATAGGATCTTGCACAAATCGATAAAAAGATAAGACAAAATAAGATATAAAGTCATAAAGCCAAATAAATGTATTCGCCAAAACTTGATCTTGTGGGATTGTTTGATGTTGATGTTTGACATAGCCTAATGTGAGAGAATGACACATACCGCCTAAGATGTTGAATCTGGTTTCGACTTGGTGACTTCTGTATAAGACATGACAAACACTGGTTTCAGTAAGACACGTGTCATATAAGACATTGGAGTCTGATGACGTTGAGGTGACAAGCCACATGAGACTATGACAATTTGATGACGTTTGTTGACAAGAAAGACATATCTTTCTAAGACATGGGTTGATCACTTTGACAATGTGTTTGATATTGACTTGATGACAAGTTGAGTGTGTGCGTGTAGACAGTGTATGACATGAGATGATACCTTAAACTATGATATGCAACTTGTGTGATAGTGATTGTGAATGAACCCTAATGGACTGACCTAGTGTGGTCTCGGGAGCTCATCAATTGATTAGCCTTGCCTACGTTGTACACGCAGAGACCTCGTAGTTCGACACAACCAATGACTTTGAATATACAAAGAGTCATGATTTAAATGTGTGTGATACATGACAAACCTAGACTGACAGACCTAATGCCTCAGGGGCACATTGATTGATGGCCTTGCCTATGTCCTAGTCGTAGAGGCAATGTAGTTCGACTATGACTACTACTGACTTAACATGACTGACTTGACATTGTTTTGTTTTTTTGGTATTTTCTGACATGTTTTGATTTTTTTGGATTTTTGAAGTTTTCTAATGTTTTTGTTTTTTTCAAGACATTTTCTGATGGTGCGATGCTATGTACAAGGTGTTCATGGAATAGAACAAGGATTTGCCCCCAGTCAGGAATAAGACTTGCTAGATGGAATGGATCATATGATGGAATGGATGTTTAGATGTCAATTGTTCCAAATGATGGATAGGACAACCATTTATTATGGGTGATGGTGAAAAAGTCTGATTAGAACGATGGTAGATGGAAGAGCGAGCTTGAATACACATGGCGCCTGTTTGCCAGGTTTTCACCATGGTACTTATCCATAGCACCACCAAAGTGGTTTTCACTAGTGGATGGATTTATTTCTCTTTATTGTTTTGATTTTCTCAATCTTTTTTTTTTTTTGGTGTTACAAAAATGCCTGTTTGCCAGGTTTTCATCAAGGTAACCATTTTTTTGTATTTTTCCAGATTAAGACACGGATTCTCAGAAGCTAAGCATAGAACCTCTTTAGATGCAGACTGTTGATAGGTGACAATAGTGGATCTCCTTCAGGAGTAGATAGCTGGTACACTCCTGACCCAAAGGCTCCTGTGACAATGTACGACCCTAACCAGTTAGGCTCAAACTTTCTTGGTTTCTCTTGTTCAGCTTGGTTCTTCGGATTCTCCATTAATACTAGGTCACCAATGTCAAAATATCTATTGAGAACCTTCCTATTGTAGCTCTGACGAAGACGATTCTGATATGCTTGCAAATGATCTAATTCTTTCTATCTTCGTTCATCCAGTAATTCAAGCTCTTGTAGCCTAGAGACACGGTATTCTTTATCGTCGACATGACCCTTCAAAGATACCCTTAGAGAAGGTATTTCAACCTCTATAGGTAAGATAGCTTCAGACCCGGATATGAGGGAAAATGGAGTTGTGCCGGTGGGAGTGCGGATGCTTGTGTGGTAAGCCCATAAGGCAGGATTAAGCTGTAGGTGCCAGTCACGACCAGTGTCATTGACAGTCTTTTTAAGGATTCTAACAACGGTTTTATTAGATGCCTCAGCTTGGCCATTACCTTGTGGGTAATGTGGGGTGGAAAAATGATGCTTGATGTGGAATTCTTCACATAAATGGTGTACTTCTTGGTTCTTGAATGGGTGACCATTATCTATGATTATGGATTGTGGTACACCATACCGACAAATGATATAGTTTAGAATAAACTTAGATATTTTGGTGCCAGTGATGTAGGTCATGGGAATGGCTTCAATCCACTTGGTGAAGTATTCGGTAGCGGTAATGATGAATTTGTGGCCATTGGATGATGGTGGGTGTATCTTACCTATGAGGTCGAGTCCCCATTGGGCAAAAGGCCATGGTGAAGTAATCAGTCGAAGCTCCTGTGTTGGCGCTCTTATCAAGTCTCCATGTATTTGACATTGTCTACATGTCTTCACAAAGACGTATGAGTCTTTCTCCATAGTAGGCCAATAGTAACCTAGTCTCATAATCTTATGGGCTAAGGTTGGACCACTCGAATGGGATCCACATATACCCTTGTGCACTGCTCGCAAAGTTGTTTGTGCTTCTTCAGTGTCGAGACATCTCATTAGGGCGTTGTCTAACGTGCGTCTATATAGGGTTTCTCTGATGATGGTGTAGTTGGTGGACTTACGAATGAAGGTTCGATGTTGGTTATTGGACAAGTCTTGAGGTAAGGTTTGATTTGTTAGATAGTCAAATATTTCTTTATACCAAGGAGATGTAGGACCAACAATGGTACACACCATCATAGTATTAGGGATATCGTAAGCAGGGACCAATAGTTGTTCAGCCAGAAACTTGAACTTAGGCACGTTACTCGGAATATCCAACAAGGAACCCACAGTTGCCATAACATCTACAGCTTTATTTTGAATGCGTGGTATTTGTTGAAAAGTTATGTCCTTGAAATATTGTTTGAAACTTTCAGCCATTCTCTTGTAAGGGGCAAGCTTCTCATCCTTAGTTTCGTACTCATCATTTATCTGTTGGATTACTAGTTGAGAGTCACCAAAGACATGTAGGCTCTTAATGTTCCATTGTGCTGCCATTTTCAAGCCTATCACTAAGGCTTCGTATTCTGCTACATTGTTTGTACAAGGGAAAGCAATCCTGAATGATTTGGGAATGGTATCACCTTGAGGTGTGACAAATAAGACACCAGCTCCTGAACCATGATTTGTATGTGACCCATCAAAGTACAGTTTCCAGTCAGTTTTAATGTCAATGTTGAATAGAAATTCATCTAGAAAATCTGCCACTAAGGGATGATCTACTTTTATAGGTGCATCAGCTAACTGATCTGCAATCACCTATCCTTTTATAGCCTTCCTCTGGACATACTCAATATCATACTCACTAAGTATCATGACCCATTTAGCCAATCGGCCTGTTAAAGCTACCTTACTTAGAAGGTATTTGAGTGGATCAATTTTTGCAATTAACACTATTTATCGATTGAGCATTTAGTGCCAAAGTTTTTGGGTAGCAAAAACTACCACAAGACAGGCACGTTCTATGTTGTTGTAATTCAATTCATAGCCCACTAAGGTATGACTGATGTAATAGACTGCTCTCTCATGACCTTGATCATCTTTTTGTGCGAGAAGAGCCCCTAATGCCGACTGAGTTGCTAAAATATATAAGATCAAAGGCTTTCCTTTTGTAGGTGGCATTAAGACTGGTGGAGTTAGCAAATAGTCCTTGATTCGTTGGAATGCTTCTTGGCATTTAAGAGTCCACACAAATTGTACTCCTTTCTTGAGTAGATGTTGAAATGGATGAATCTTATCTGCCAGTTGTACTATGAATCGCCTAATTGACTGTAGTCTGCCCTGTAGAGTTCTGCGTTGTCCTATGCTGACTGGAGGAGGCATTTCTATGATAGCTCTTACCTTCTCTGGATCTACTTCAATGCCTCTTCGAGAGATGATATACCCTAATAGTTTCCCCGATTTGACTCCAAAGACACACTTCTTCGGATTCAACCTGACATTGTAGTTCTCTAGCCATTGGAATATCTTATTTAAAACCTTTAAGTGAGCTTCTCTTGTTTCTGATTTTGCTATAATGTCATCGACGTAATCTTCCATGAGAATGTGTACAAAGTCATGGAAAATTGTAGTCATTGCGCTTTGATAAGTAGCTCCTTCGTTCTTAATCCCAAAAGGCATAACGTTCCAACAGTATGTGCCCCATGGACACGTGAAAGCTATCTTATGTTGGTCTTTAGCTTCTATTTTAATATGGTTGTATCCTGAAAAACAATCCATGAGGGATAGCATTTCATACCCCACTATAAGATCCACTATCATATCTATATTCGGAAAAGGGAAGTCATCCTTAGGACATGCCTTGTTGATGTCTCTAAAGTCTGTGCAAATTCGAATGCCCCCAATTGGTTTAGTCATGGGTACAAGATTTGATATCCAATCTGCATGGTCTATTGTCCTTATGAATCCTACATCCAAGAGTTTCTTTAGTTCTGTCTTGACCAATAGAGCAATCTGCGGGTGCATTTTTCTTAACTTTTGTTTGACTGGTTTGATGCTTGGCTGCAATGGTAAATGGTGCAATATTAGATCTGGATCCAGCCCAGGCATGTCAGCATACGACCATGCAAAGTTTATCTGTCTCTTTTGGAAGAAGTCCTTAAACTCAGGTTTTTCTGTCTCTGTTAAAGAAGCTGCAAAATATACCATCTTTGGATTCTCTTTGTACCTATGTTGACTGCAACTGATTCTTCTACTAGCATCGGTGACTTTTCCTATTCAACAGGGAGAATATTTAAACCTCTATCCTTGGGTGCCTCAGGGAGGTTTTCACCCTTGGATACATCCTTTATTTTGACTTTTTCTTCGTCCAAAGGTGCCTTTCGGTTTTCACCTAGGGACTCATCATTGTTCTTTTCATTGTCTTTTTTCTTTTTATCCTCATTTTTGTGACTAGAGGTGTAAATAGACTCCCCAAAATATGCTTTATCATCCAAGTCTATGGTAAAACCAGCTTTATGATCCCCTCTTGGTATGCCTTCACGAAGTCCCATGAACTCAGCAATTGCTTCGTCATTCTCGAATGTGTCTAAGATAGGTTTACCTTGTTGATCCCAGTCTATAAGTTCGGGATATATGAGGGGCATGTCATCATCAGAGTTTTTAAAGGTAGCCGCTGACAGGGTGAATAGTGAATGGTTGACATGGTCGTAGAAGTTATGGACTGACTCTTGCTGGGTCTTTTCCTTATGGGTAGGTAAACATTGATGTGGGACCATTGCCTGGGATAAGTCATTAGAAGATGGTGGTTCAGGTGTCCAAGATGCATGATCGAGTTTTTCCCAATAATAGATCTTATGCCATTCTTCTTTGGACAAATGTTTCTTAGGATAAGGACTAGATGGTTTGGGTATAGGTTTCACGTTTAGGTCCAATTCTCCAAATAGTGTGTCTATGTTCATGGTGCTAGTAGATGAAAGGGAATCCCATTCACCATCGCTTGAGTAAGGGGATTCATCAAAGATTGGAGGGTTGTCATAAAATGGGGGAGGTGGATCATGAGATGTCTCGGTGTCTGCGTAAGCACTCACTTCCTCTTGAAACAGTGACGAAGTACTAGGAAACCCAATTCTAAGCGGTTGACACCCTAGCCCTAAGTATTTCGGTCGTGGGTGGACAGTAATCGGTTCCATCCTTCCATTTTGATGTAGCCCTAACCCATTGTGCCCATCATAGCCTTCCTTTTACATTATCTTAAAGCCTTTTCCATATTGGTTCTTAGCTATTTGAATAGACAGGGAGGGGGTATTCATGTTCTTCTTGATACAACCAGGAATCACTGTCGTTGTAGGGGGAACATTGAATATGACTATTGACTGTATTCTATCTACCATAGGTAGGCCATATGCCTTAGGTGAAATCAGTTGACTGACATAGTATGATTCCTCTATACGATACTCGCCAAAGCCCTTGTCTTGGATTTCAAGTTTAGGAGTAGTTGATGGAGGTGTGAATGATTTGGACTTAGTGAGATGTGATGAGTCAATGTATTGGGATGAATTGGATGATGAAACTTCTTGATTAACTGGTACTTGGCATTGTGGAATTTCCTTTAGGCTTGTACAATACTGAAACGGATCTGGATCACCATCAATAGTGATCTCGGTGCCATTATGTGGAAATTTGAGACATTGGTGATACGTTGAAGGTACAGCTTTCATTGCGTGTATCCAAGGTCTACCTAACAACAAATTGTACGGAAGAGTGAGATCCAAGACTTGGAAGCTGGTGTTCATGATTGCTGGACCAATTCTGATAGGGAGTGTGACCTCTCCTTTGGATGATCTTTCCTCATCATCGTAAGCCTTGATGACTATACTCTTAGAGGTATCTACGCAATCTTCTGAGAATCCTAATGCCTTAACCAATTTTAGGGTACATAGGTTCAAACCTACTCCTTCGTCTACCAAGACTCGTCTGACTTTGGTTTCATGGACTAAGACTTCAAGATGTAATGGGTCATTATGATCAGATTTTTCTGTCGAGTAATCCTGTTGGGAAAATGTAGCATGGTGCGAATTGGTTAAATATCCCACCATCTCTTCGAAACAATTGACATCTAAATCAGTAGGGACAGTTGTGTTCTGCAAAGCTTTATCGAGAATGGCTCGATGCTCAGGTGATAAGGTCAATAGTTCCAAGATAGATATTTGCGCAGGGGTTTTACTCAATTGATCAAGAAGGTTGTACTTGAACTTGGAAGCTTGTGTAGATGGCTCAGAAGAAGGACCTGGAATAGTGATCTTGGTTCTGCGTGTGTTGACACTACATTCTGGAGGCTTCTTAATGGTGAAGGTATCGACATGCTCATCTGCAGCACGGAGGCTATTTATAATCTTTCCTTTTCCATAGTCAAAATTGGTGTTTGCGTAATTGGTTGATGGATCAGTCTTAGTTCCGAACCGGAGGCTTTTCCTTTTGTGTGGTCATGTAATGGGTCCTTGAAGACCTTATGATCACTGTTCTTGGTGTTTTTCTGTCCACCGACCTCTATGGTTCCGTTCTCCACAAAGTCTTGGATAATGCCCTTGAGTTGGCGACAATTTTGTAGGCTGTGTCCTTTTATTTGATGATATTCACAATGGGCTTTGTCATCCCACCAGGAAGGTTTAAATTGTCTAGGATCATATTCTCTTGGTTCCAATGGTTTGATGAGATTGTGTTTAATCAATTCTTTGTAAATAACCTCGATCGGTTGTCCTAGAGGAGTAAATTCACGTGTTGGAAATCTTCTTTGAGGTCGTTGTTGCTGTGAATTTTGGAGATAGTTAGCCGTTTGATCTGGATTATCCATTGTGTCTTGATTTTGGTTGTATCCTCTCAGTGTGATAACTGGCCTTGTATATATGTTTTTAGCATCGACAATGCCATCATTTGTAACATTCTTGTTTCTGGACCAGAATTGTCTTCTATCATTTGGTGCATTTTGATTTTGGACAATAGGATTCCTACCTGGTACCTTTATTTCGCCTTTGTCAATAAGGCCTTTCTCAAGGATGATGCCTTTTTGTACCAAGTCTAGGAATGAGGTACAACAATGTACTCTTAAATCACTCTGTAGTTTTGGATTGATGTTCTCTAGGAATATCGTGACCTTTTGTTTCTCTGGTATCTCAACTGGACATCTGCTAGCTAGACTTCTCCACCTCTGAAAGAAAGTGGTGAAAGTTTCGCCATCTTCTTGTGTCATGTGGCACAAGGTTGCTATTGTTATCTCATTGTCTATGTTGAAGGCGAAATGTTCGACAAACTTTTCAGCTAATTCTCCCCAAGAGCGTATACCATATGGTAGTTTAGAAAACCATTCCAGTCCTATCCCAACAAGGGTTCGTGGAAATAGTCTCATCAAATATGTGGGGTCATATGATATGTCCATGCATGCTATTGAGAACTCCCTAATATGTTCTAGAGGATTCTTTTTTCCATTATACTTAGGCAAAATCGGTATAATGTATCCATGGGGAAAAGGTGTCATGTAAAGCGCTTTGTCAAATGGACATGGACATAAGTCTTGTGCTGAGATAGTTCGTTTGCCTGACATAGACATATTATCCATTTATTGTTGGAGAGTTTGCATTTGATTCTGAAGGACATTGACTTGTGTCAAGGACATGGTGTTGGCGTTGTTTGGATCAATGTAGACGTTCTGATATGCCATGTTTTGCAATGGGTTGTGATTTGGTGAAGGAATATATCCTGTTTGAATAGTCCGTTGTGGGATAGGAATATATCCTATTTGAATGGTTTGACTTGGGATAGGAATATTCGTACCCGCCTTGGATCTCTTACCAATCGTGTTGGTGCCAAAGGGGTTGGATGAAGTTGCTCCCGTCGTAAATTGTAAACCTTGTGTTATGTTGAAAGGGGTTGTGTTTACAATTGACGATGTCTGAGTTGGTATGCCAGTTGGTATTGCTGCGGTGATTTGGGGCATAGAACCACTTGATGTCACTGTTTGCATTGGTTGGGTAGATGTCATTTTCAATGTGTGAACGTCAAATCCTGGTGGTAGTGTGGCACCTTCTACTAGCAATTTTGCTAGATAGCGTTGGGGATCATTTGCCAAGCACTCATCCATGAAGGATGCAAATTCAGGATCTTGGACTGCAGACTCTATTGCGGACTCTATGTACAAGAGTGAAATTCCCTGTTGATTGGTACCATGAAGCCTCTAGTATCCAACCCAGAGGGAGAAATGTAGATGGAAGATTATGACATCAAATCTGTGGGCCTTGATTTAAGTGAGGCTCTCCTACATGGAAAAGTTATTTTTTCTAAAGCCACTTAGAAAGTAATCTACACTAATTATGAGAAGCTGGAAAAAAGATTGAAGAAGAACAATGAAAAGCTGGAAAATGTTAAAGATAAAGTGAATATGCTAAAGGAATAAATCAAGGGAAAGGATGTGGAGATGGATCACATAAGACAGTTATAGATTCACTAGGGTGAAGCAACTAATTTGCTCGAAGAGGCCCAATGTGAGTAGAATCAAATTTATACTGAGATATAAAAGTTGAAGGGTGGGGTTGCTACTGAATGTGGGGTGAATGAAAAATATCAATACATCCAGGATAGGATGGATAGAGATGTGACCAGATTAGATTCTATATATGATGTGCCACAAAAGGATGTTCAGATGCTAGATCAACAAAAGGAGGATATACATAAGGAATTGGATACTGTTTGATCTTAGGCTTTCGATGATATCCAAAAGGCCCAAGAAGAAATAGAAAGGGAAAAAAAGAAGTAGGAAGTTGAGTCTATTTTATAGACTCACAGCAAAGAGGTTAGGAATCTAATCTCTGAGCTAACAAATGGCCTCAAGGAGAAGATCCATTTGGAGGAGAACTTGAAGGCAAGGGAATCTCAATTCCATGAGGAATTGACTATGGTACAAGTATCCAAATCCTCTCGATTCTAAAAAGATTGATATCCATGCATTGGGATAGGATCATAGTTGCAGTTGCCGCCTTGAAGCTAGTCTTTTAGTTTTTGAGCGATGCTCAAGAATTAAATGAAAAGGTTGGCCCGATGGTCGACCAAATTCTAAAAATTTATGCTCCTTGGGCCGCAGAATAAAAAAATCTAATCTCCAAGTTATGTAAGGCCACCAAAGAATCTTTAGGAGATGTAATAATTCCTTATCAAAAGGTTTCCTCAAGAAAAGAAACTGAATTCGTCAACTGCCACAAGGTCATGTCAAAAAGAAAAGATCGATAGGCAGTGTTGAATAGGAAGGTCAATGATATCAAGAAGGAGTTCAAAATTTTGCTCGATTCTTGATTACCCATCGTTTTCTCACTAGATGGAGGAGTTCTATCAATTGAGCAAATCACACACGCAATCAAACTCAAAATCTAGACTTCCACAACACTCCTAGGTCTAAGCCCATCACCGACTATTGAGGAAATTAAGGAGATCCTTCCCCTTTCTTGGCTTTATTACCACATTGAATTTGTTTCATCAAGGTGGGAAGGAGTTTATTTCAAGGAAGTCCTTGAATTGGATCAAGAATACAAGATTCTACATACCCTCATCTAGCCCATTGATTTGGATTGGGATGTCTAGCACTCAGCCTTCCTCAAACTCTAGGAAATACCAAAGCTCTAGGTTTGTGCCTCTACAAGCAAAGACCCTGTGTAAGTCACTAGAATTTTAAAGAAATTTTTCCTTTCTTTTAAGTTTTTCAGCCTTACTCTTTTTTCAGCTTTAGGATGAATTCACACCTAAAGAATGAAGACTACTCCTACATAAAGGCACATAATGTTCCACATGGTGGCTGTGCAGATTTATTTACATAATGTTTTCCTTTCAGGCATACTCTGGTGCATGTGTCATCTTGGCAGGGATTTTCATCAAGGATACTCTCACAAATATGAGATTGCCCACTCGCTTGACACGTCATCTATTCTTGGTAGATAGTTTTTATTGTTTGTGGAGTGATCTCTCCAAGTTGAATTTGTCAGGAACATGGCGGGAATTTTTCTTTAAGGGTGGAACCTTTGAGTCAACTTCGTTGACTTCTATCATTGATCGATCATTTTTTTTAGACTATGTTAAAATCCAATTATTTTTTGACACCTATCTTTGCTAAATTATCTAAAGCCATTAATGAAGCAGTTGGGACTTAATGAGCAAAGAGTGACATGATCTTATCAAGATCTAAGATTGGATTATGGGTTATTAGGATCAGACATTTGGTAGTTTATTCTTCTAGAATGTTTGTGGTAGTGCTCTCTTCTTCTAATTATAAATATGGGTTTGTAGCATAAGTAAAAAAGTTAGAAAAATTGCTTCAAAAATCTTTTTGAAGGATATAGATCTATTAGGGAGTTTTAAGTTTCAAAGAAAAAGAGGGTTTTATAGAACACTATTATTTTCTGGCATGTTATATTTGAATTCAAGCTATCATCAGATTTGCATCTGACCTTTAGTTTTTAGTTCATATATTATAGAATTTTGAGCTATTTGGGAGAAATCTTTGAAATTGTGCATGCTATGGAATTTATTAAGATTCACTTTTATATTTCATTCCTTTAAAAAAAATTGTGTTATGTTCTCTTTGATAGTTCAGATAGCTAATTTATATGTCGTTAAGCTTCTATGTTGAATGCTAGCTTTCAGAAATTGGATTATGTCTATTGAACTTTTCCATTTTTTGTAAAAGGTTTTGCATTTTATATATTATGTTGTGAAGGAAGAAGGGTTCTATAATTTTCTAGATATTTTTATTAATCTTTAGATTTTTCTTATGTCTAATTGGACCTTAATGGGTGCTTCCCATGTGAAGATCTAAAAGACTACACTATGCTTTCTCTATCCTTTGTAGCTTGTTCTCTTCCCAACAATGAAGGGTCTACAATATTTTGTGTCTATCATATCAGTTATAAGGAATAGTTAAGGTTTGAAATGTTGTAAGAGCTTTGGTGCATCACCATTTTTATTTTTTATTCACATTTCTTTCTACCTTCTCCCCCAAAACACAAAGAAGAGCTATCTTTTGATAAAAATATTGGAGTTCATTTATTGAGAGGAAAATTGGTTCCCCATTCATTTAATTTCCCGTAAGATTGATGAAGAAGCATAAACTTTCATGATCAACGTGCTCGATAGGAAATAAAAGTGTGTTATGTAAGGTGGCCATATAGCATATATTGTAAATGCAAAATAGTGTTCAAAGGATTTTTTCTTAGTTCATGTAAGGTATTAACTTAGGGAACATTGGGCCTAATGTCTCCAAGAGAGGACCAATCGAAAAATAGAAGATTCATAAACTTAGGGGATTCAATGTGTCACATCAAGCCACTAAGAGGAATATAATATGCTAAGAGAGATGACACTCTTGAGGGGCATCACACCCAATATCACCACAAAGAGAAAGATGCATTGCATGAAGTAATAAGACTGCATAGTGAAACATGGTTTGAAAAAGACCAATGGCAACATATGCCCCCACTTTAAATAAATTTCTAAACACCATGTTGTGATAAATTACATTAAAGTAGAAAATAATAAATTCTAATGGTAAAGAGGACACAAGAGTTTATTTGGAAAGCCCTATGCCAAGTCATATGTTTCCAAACGAAGCCATGTCATGATAAGAGGTTTCACCCAAAATGAAATCCCAAAATCACATAAGGAATCTAGGGATTGGAGGTCCATATGTCTTTTCTACAAAGTTTTTAGAGAACTCAAAAGTATCACCATTCACCAAATACTCGTGGAAAAAGAAGAATGACATAAAGAGAGTGAAAAAAAAGAAAATATTTTGGTTCAACATGGAAGAGACCTAAATGTCTCAACACCTTGCATCATCTCCAAAAGGAAACAACAAGACCAATAAAAGATAAATGAAAATATTTTGGGTCAACATGGAAGAGACCTAAATGTCTTGATGCCTTGCGTAATCTCCAAAAAGGAAAACACAATACCAATGAAATCATAAAGTTTTATGACATAGAGAAGAATTTAGATGCAAATAGATGAATGTCACAAAGAGAGATACATCAAACATAATATTACAAGGAATCACATTATTCACATGCAATTATATAAAATAAATATGAAAAATAAAATAAAGATAAGACTAGTAAGGCACATGTGATTCAACCTATTAGTAGGTCGCCTACATCCCAATAGTATTCATCATATACAAAAGGTAGAAAAATAGCCAAAGGGACAATATTAATTCATGAACAAGGGTCATTACCAAGTTCAAAACTCTTCCTAGGAGAATTGTTGTTTAATCTCATAAAAGAGGGAAATAATGTATTCAACTCATTATGCATTTCTTCATCAAATTTAGGAACCTTAACATCATCATCCAAGTTAATCACAATAGGAGTTCAAATGATAATGTCTAAAGAAGTATTTAGCTCTTGTTGGAGTTGTAGTATAGGATCTTTTTGTTTTGGTGGAGAGGGAGACTCATCCTGTATTTCTTCAGTCAAGTTTGTATGTTGATTTTGTTTGGTGTTTCCTTTATTTAACCTTTGAGAAAGAGAATGATGTCTATGCCTATTCTCTCAAGTTTTTCTATTTATTTTAGTATGATTTTCAAGTTGCTTTTTTGTAGGGCCAAGTTTATCAATGACAAGTTTATTTTCTTTCCTAAGGGAAGGAATGAAAATAAACATTGTAGTTTGATCAACCACTTTCTCTTTATCTTTGTAATTTTTTCTTATCTTAGGAGGCATGACGAGATTTTTTTTGCTATATCTTGGTCTTTTATAGGAGATATGAAAGGAATATGTCTTAGGTTTCTCTTGGTTATTTGGAATGTCTTTTGGGTCAATCATGGTTTCATCAAGAATAGGAGGCATAGTCATAAGTTGAGGAATTTTTCTAAGAGATAGTTTTTCTATGCATTTCAACTTTAAATTTTGATAGGATTTGAAATATAAGTCTTCTCGAGGTTTAATAGGTTCCATAAACTTTGGCCAAAAGAAATCTAATGAAAATTTCCCTTCAGAAGACAAAGGATTAAATCCATTATGGTGCATAGTGAAAATTTGATTATCAAAGGGAAACTTTGAGCATTTATGCACAGCCAATGAGACAACTCCCATGGAGCATAGCCATGGATAACCAAGCTTCACATGAAATTCATTTGATGTCGAGATGATGGAGAATGAGATGTCTAATTTTTTTGGTCGTAGTTTTATAGGAAGGGTGATCGATCCCATCATAGGGCAAGAAAAACCATTATTTTTTATCCATGATTTTGGTTTATCATATATTTCTTGATATATTTCATACATGAGTAAGAATTCTGCGCTGATCACATTCTCTCCATAGACATGATCAATTAATATCAATTATTAGGTTTTTCATTGATTCAACTAGCTATGTAAAGAGCGATACCAGCTGCATTTCTAATAATATCTTTAGATGAGAAAGAACTTTCAAGATAATTTTTAGTTCACCAAAAAGAAACGTAGTAAAATGAAGTGGGGTTCTAATCTTTTCTAAGATAGAACCAGGGTTTAGGACCTTTCCACTTATTTTCCTTATGCTTCACTCAAGGAAACCTTAAATATCTTAATCCAAGGATGTAATAAGCGAAAGAGATCTACAATAAGGTATCCTAGGGTATTACTAAAGATTAAATAGGATTTCACCAGCAAGCAAGGGCTTCGAGAGACAAGAAAATGAAATTGATATGTAGACATAAGTAAATGATCGAGAAATGAATTCAAATTACAAAAGTGAACTTGAGATGAAAAAAAGGTGCACCTGAAAACTGAAGAATCTTGAGTTGAGGTCATAAATTCTAGAAATATGGATCTATAAAGTACATTGGGACTCATATGCGAGTAGGGGTGATTTATTTCTAGTTTTGGGTTTTGGGTTGAAACCAGAATTTGGAACTGCTTAATCAGGATCTACATAAAAATTCTAAAAACAAGTATACTAGGACTCATATGCCACAAGTGGTGACTTAGTCCTAGTATCATGGTTTATTCAAAACTATAATATCCTCTAACAATTCCCTATAGCTTCCCTCTTTCCAAATCTCTAACCCAGAATCACTGAATTCTATGTTGTAGATGACAACTTTGAAAACTTGACATTTTTTCTCAAATCTTTCTCTTTAATGGATCTTCAACCAAAACTACCTAGATATGCAATCACAAATTAAAGAGAGGGAAAACTTTATTTTTATTAGTGGATAGGGGTTTTCCTTGGTCAAACCTCGTTTTGGTAATCAAATCTTGAAATGAAATGAAATAGAATGAAGGAATGATGAATGAAGAAATAAGCTATGTTGCAACTCACCAAACCCTTGAATAAAAGGTTGGAATCTTGTATGCAATGGATAGCATGAATGGGGATGTTGAATCTTGAATTAAGGCTATGGATCTTGACTTGAATGCTTGCTTTCAAAATCATAAGAAACCTACATTAGAAATGTTAGCTCAAAAACAAACATGATGCATGATGACTTTGAAATGATACTTGAATCTTGAATAATGCTCCAAAATGCTTGATAATTAACTCTTGAATGCTCTTGTAATCATATATTTCCTTAGGAATTCTCATTCAGCATGCTAGGAGAAAAATAAGTGAAGTAACCCTGTATTTATACTTATTTATGCCAAATTTCTTGAAATTACAACACTACAAGCCGACACCAGATCTAGCGGAATAAAATCCTACAAAGAATTGAAATTTAAAATAGGTTTATGCAAAGTCGGACTCATACACAATTTTTGGTGTATGAGTCCCATTATGCTAAGCTTGGGACACATTTTTCAAGAAATGTTGAATTTTATGTTGAATTCAGATCTAGGCCCTGTTAGAACCAAAAATTCCTAGGGTTTTCCTATTATTTTCCATAAAATTCTATGAAAATCATAAGTTTTTTTTCCATTTAAATCCCATCATTAGCCTATCTTTCTATAATAATTCATTTATTCCCCCTTCGAAAGGCCTAAAAAATGATACTTATATTATATTGCTTCATAAATTTTGAACCTTTAAAGGCCTACACTTTTTACCGCTATACCACAACCTTTTGCAAAGTGGCCCACAGTATAGTGGTTGATGAGTAGTCATAAGAGTTAACGGTTAGTAAAGCAGCTAGTAGAGGGACCACCGCAGTATCGCTAATAGTTAATTCAGACACTGCGGTGGCCACGGTAACATCTAGTGAAGGGTTTGCAGATAGCCAGTTGGAGGATAGTAAACAACTACCGCGCAACTGATAGGGGTCTAAACATAGGCTGCGGTGACCATGGTGGATGGAGATAAGCAGCAGAGGAAGCAAAAAAGACAGTCACCACGATACCGTGGGGGGCTCCAAAGATGACCGAGGTAACATGGTAGTGATTAATAGATGGGAATATAGTTTTTGCCACCACACCACATGCGGTCAATTTATTGACTGTGGTATTGCGGTGGCAGTGAGATAATCGACACTATAAATAGTAAGCAGCGGAGGTTGGTGATTAGAAAGTGTTTACCACGGTACCGCCGACAGTTAGGAGGCTAACCATGGTGACTACGGTAGATGAAGGGAGAACAGTTAGCGATTTGTAGAACGGTTACCGTAGTACCATGGGAAGGCAAGGGGGAAGCCGCGGTGATCGTGGTGGTGGTCAGGTAAATGGCGGAGGCAACAACGATGGTGGTTAATGAATGGGATACCGTGCTACTATGGATGGTTAAGGAGGAGACCGGGGTGGTGTGGTAAGCAACAAGCAGTGATCATAACAGTCAGTGAATGGCTACCATGACACCGCGATGGGGTAGAGCAAAGACCGTGGTAAGGCGGTAAGAGGTGATAGTGGGAGATGGTAGGTGGGGCAAGTCAAAATTTGACCAATCTTGAACAGTAAGGATAATAAAATGCTACAAAGGAGAAATATTAAAATGCAGTAAAGGTACATGCAAGAAATGTATTAAGGGAAAAAATCAAAGCAAGACTATGTAAAAAATATTTGATTTTCTGATTAGGCAACTGATCAAATATTTTATTTTTTGTCACAAAAATACAAACATTTGTAACAAGAATGTGAAGGGTCATGACCCTTGGAATGTATTGTCAATAAGAGAGTTGAAGGAATTGAGACAATAAAGGATGTAATTAGACCCACAAGTGCTACAAGTGAACCAACAATTTCTACAATTGGGAGTCAAAAGTGTTCCAGATACATCACCGAATGGGTCATCATATAGTGAGGATGAATACACAAATTCCAGGAGATCTTGGACACCAAAAACACCACATGATACAAGTAAAAACTCTGGAAACAAAGGTAATGTACTTTATTCACTCTGGGTTTTCCTTGGTCAAACCTCGTTTTGGTAATCAAATCTTGAAATGAAATGAAATAGAATGAAGGAATGATGAATGAAGAAATAAGCTATGTTGCAACTCACCAAACCCTTGAATAAAAGGTTGGAATCCTGTATGCAATGGATAGCATGAATGGGGATGTTGAATCTTAAATTAAGGCTATGGATCTTGACTTGAATGCTTGCTTTCAAAATCATAAGAAACCTACATTAGAAATGTTAGCTCAAAAACAAACATGATGCATGATGACTTTGAAATGATACTTGAATCTTGAATAATGCTCCAAAATGCTTGATAATTAACTCTTGAATGCTCTTGTAATCATATATTTCCTTAGGAATTCTCATTCAGCACGCTAGGAGAAAAATAAGTGAAGTAACCTTGTATTTATACTTATTTATGCCAAATTTCTTGAAATTACAACACTACAAGCCAACACCAGATCTAGCGGAATAAAATCCTACAAAGAATTGAAATTTAAAATAGGTTTATGCAAAGTCGGACTCATACACAATTTTTGGTGTATGAGTCCCATTATGCTAAGCTTGGGACACATTTTTTCAAGAAATGTTGAATTTTATGTTGAATTCAGATCTAGGCCCTGTTAGAACCAAAAATTCCTAGGGTTTTCCTATTATTTTCCATAAAATTCTATGAAAATCCTAAGTTTTTTTTCCATTTAAATCCCATCATTAGCCTATCTTTCTATAATAATTCATTTATTCCCCCTTCAACAGGCCTAAAAAATGATACTTATATTATATTGCTTCATAAATTTTGAACCTTTAAAGGCCTACACTTTTTACCGCTATACCACAACCTTTTGCAAAGTGGCCCACAGTATAGTGGTTGATGAGTAGTCATAAGAGTTAACAGTTAGTAAAGCAGCTAGTAGAGGGACCACCGCAGTATCGTTGATAGTTAATTCAGACACTGCGGTGGCCACGGTAACATCTAGTGAAGGGTTTGCAGATAGCTAGTCGGAGGATAGTAAACAACTACTGCGCAACTGATAGGGGTCTAAACATAGGCTGCGGTGACCATGGTGGATGGAGATAAGCAGCAGAGGAAGCAAAAAAGACAGTCACCACGATACCATGGGGGGCTCCAAAGATGACCAAGGTAACATGGTAGTGATTAATAGATGGGAATATAGTTTTTGCCACCACACCACATGCGGTCAATTTATTGACTGTGGTATTGCGGTGGCAGTGAGATAATCGACACTATAAATAGTAAGTAGCGGAGGTTAGTGATTAGAAAGTGTTTACCACGATACCGCCGATAGTTAGGAGGCTAACCATGGTGACTGCGGTAGATGAAGAGAGAACAGTTAGTGGTTTGTAGAACGGTTACTGTAGTACCATGGGAAGGGAAGGGGGAAGCCGCGGTGATCGTGGTAGTGGTCAGGTAAATGGCGGAGGCAACAACGATGGTGGTTAATGAATGGGATACCGTGCTACTATGGATGGTTAAGGAGGAGACCGGGGTGGTGTGGTAAGCAACAAGCAGTGATCATAACAGTCAGTGAATGGCTACCATGACACCGCGATGGGGTAGAGCAGAGACTGTGGTAAGGCGGTAAGAGGTGATAGTGGGAGATGGTAGGTGGGGCAAGTCAAAATTTGACCAATCCTGAACAGTAAGGATAATAAAATGCTACAAAGGAGAAATATTAAAATGTAGTAAAGGTACATGCAAGAAATGTATTAAGGGAAAAAATCAAAGCAAGACTATGTAAAAAATATTTGATTTTCTGATTAGGCAACTGATCAAATATTTAATTTTTTGTCACGAAAATACAAACATTTGTAACAAGAATGTGAAGGGTCATGACCCTTGGAATGTATTGTCAATAAGAGAGTTGAAGGAATTGAGACAATAAAGGATGTAATTGGACCCACAAGTGCTACAAGTGAACCAACAATTTCTACAATTGGGAGTCAAAAGTGTTCCAGATACATCACCGAATGGGTCATCATATAGTGAGGATGAATGCACAAATTCCAGGAGATCTTGGACACCAAAAACACCACATGATACAAGTAAAAACTCTGGAAACAAAGGTAATTTACTTTATTCACAGCAAAGTACTTTTGATGAGTATATTCAAATTGAAGAAAGAGGCAAAAATCTTGTGGATGTCTTTTTTAACATAAGGAGATATAAGGGAGAAGATGTAAACTCTCTATACAATAGGATGATAGATATTTTTATGCAATTACCTCCTCATTTTAGACCAAGAAGACCCACAGTTTTGTCACAACTTCTAAGAGTATTAGAACCTGAATTAGTTTATTGTCCAGAATCATCAAAACAATGTGCCTTGGATGCAGTGAATAAGCTTATTGATTCCATACTTGGGATGAGGTATGTGGATACCACCAATAGTGCTTCAGAGGCTGCATTAGAAAATAATATCATGTTGTTTGATAATGAAGATGTGGAGATTTTCTCTTGCATAACAAATTGTGAGTCAAGTTGTGAAGATGAAATAGTGGATGTTGACCTTCAACAGGATGATTGTTGCAGTTATTATGAAGATCAAGAAGAGGTTGGAGACATGGTTGAAGATATGGAAGCAAAAACCTATTCACTCAGTATTGAGCAAGTTTCATATTTGTTAACTCTAGAATACTAGAAGTATGCACATGAAGATGATTCCAAAGTTTTGGTTCTAGCCTACATTTGTTTTGATAGTGAAATTAATGATTCATATGACTCCATGTGCATCTCTCCCAGCGAGGAGGAATTCTTTGAAGATGATCAAAGATCCATGTCTATCCAAGAAGAGGTATGTGACTTGAATAATTTTGGCCTGCAAGAGAAAGATATTGGTTTGCATATCATTAATGATGAGTGTTCAAGTTTTATTAATTCAAGTATGTATACAGAAGATTGTATGGATCAAATATATTTGTCAATATCAATGAAAACTGGTGATAGGAAAGAAATGGAGAGTAATTTGATTGTTTCAAAAAATATTGATGAGACAAAAAAAATTGATTTCCAAGAAAAGCGTTCAGATTTTTAGGTCCCAGTGCAGTTGTAGGCAAATTCAGCAACATATGACAGTGAGCATGCCTATGAATGTTTTGTTGAAAGTGGATACACTTTGTATGCTGAAGATGATAAATATTTTTTATATGATAATGAGAATGATGAAATGCAGAATGGTAAAATGAATATGAATCAGGTTGAATGCAATGATTCCTTGAAGGTTTTCAATGGTAGTACATGTTGTAGGGCAGGTGGAACAAATAGTTTCAAAAGAAACCTGATGAGCTCTAATCAGAAAAAACTCTATGATAGAGGAAAGTGCAGGTTTTTATTTTTGGGGTGGCTTGGGGCCATTCCTTGTGGTTTGATTTGTGAACCATAGTAGGTATAGAGGATTAAGGATTTCCAGTTCATGGAAAATTCTTAGAAATGCCTCTTTAAATATTCTCTTCCATGCACAGTAGTTTAGGATTTTCAATTTCTCTATTTTGCTCCATTTTCCATCTCTGCCCTTGTTCATTCCTTACATCTACCATGGCTTTCATTTTTCATATCATTTACTCGGTCTGCTCTACCAAAGAATTTTGGATTCTTGCAATGATTTTGCAAAACCACTCATCCCTAATAGGAGCCACTATTAGAACCAAAACTTTCCATAAAAATTGCTAAGGTTTTCCAACTATTTTCCATGAAAATCTTGAGTTTTTTTTCCATTTAAATCCCATCATTAGCCTATATTTCTATAATAATTCATTTAATCCCCCTTCAAAAGGCCTAAAAAATGATACTTATATTATACCGCTTCATAAATTTTGAACCTTTAAAGGCCTACACTTTTTATCACTATACCATGGTCTTTTGCAAAGTGGCTCGTTGTATAGTGGTTGATGAGCAGTCATAAGAGTTAATGGTTAGTGAAGTAGCCAGTAGAGGGACCACCACAGTACTGCTGATAGTTAAGTCAGACACCATGATGGCCATGGTAACATCTAGTGAAGGGTTTGCAGATGGCCAGTCAGTGGTTAGTAAATAGCTACCATGCAACTGCCAGGGGTCTAAACATAGACCGCGGTGACCGTGGTGGATGGAAATAAGTGGCAGAGGAAGTTGCAAAGACAGTCACTGCGATACCACAAGGGGATCAAAAGATGACCAAGGTAACACGGTAGCGATTAACATATGGGAATATAGTTTTTACTACCACACCACACACGGTCAATTCATTGACTACGGTATCGCGGTGGCAGTGAGATAACAGGCACGATAAATAGTAAGCAGCAGAGGTTGGCAATCAAAAAGTGTTTACCATGATACCACCGACAATCAAGGGGCTGACCACGGTGACTGTAGTAGATGAAGGGAGAACAGTTAGTGGTTTGTAGAATGGCTATCGCAGTACCATGGGAAGGTAAGGGGGAAGCCGCGGTGATTGCGGTGGCTGTCAAGTAAACAACGGAGGTGACATCGATGGTGGTTAATGAACGGTCTACCACTCTACCGCGGATGGTTAAGGAGGTGACCAGGGTGGTGTGGTAAGCAACAAGTAGTGAGCATAATAGTCAATGAATGGCTACTATGACACCGTGATGGGGTAGAGTAGAGACCACAATAAGGCGGTAAGAGGCGATAGTGTAGGTGGGGCTGGTCAAAATTTGACCAGTGTTGAACGGTAAGGATAATAAAAGGATACAAAGGAGAAATATTAAAATACAGTAAAGGTATAGGCAGGAAATGTATTAAGGGAAAAAATCGAAGCAAGACTATGTAAAAAATATTTGATTTGCCAATTAAGCAACTCATCAAATATTTTATTTTCTGTCACAAAAATACAAACGACTGTAACAGGAATGTGATGGGTTGTGACCCTTGGAATGTATTATATAAATCTGCTATAAAAATCAATTGCAAGGGGTTAGGAGTTAGAGTAGGAAATAGATTTTTAGTCTAGAAATGTAAATAATGATAGACCTTTTTTGAAGTAGAGCAATGGATGAGTTATCTTGAATTGCTGAAACCTTCCTATTTTTAGTTGTTGTGTTGCAATAATATATATTTATTATTTAATTTTCTCCAACATGAAGTCCTTTAATCATTTAAATCAATATATCAAGCATATGTTTGATTTCCTTGTGTGATTTTTATTTGCTAGTGTCTGCAAGTTAGAATTAAATTCCTTCAAGTAAGTCGCAATGATTTAGGATTTCTTTTGGATTGTTGAAGTAGAATTTGATAAGAAAACATTACAGCCTTATTTATATAAGTCATAAATAAATGAAATTATATGCCAGTCATGAGATCTCATTTTATAAAGTGCCTAACAACTTGAATTAAACCATGGAAGGAAACACACACAATTCTTCTTAATTTTTACTTCATTGCCCATGTGGACAAAAGGCACTGATCTGCCTCAACCCAGAGATAAAATTTCATATCAAACAATTTATTCAAAAACCTTTCATTTGTGTAGTAGGAGTAGGAGTAGGTGTAGTAATTTTATCTGTCCACTACCCTTTGCCATTGTGGATAGATTGATCAACCAAGAGTCACATTTAAAAATCTGCATCATTCATTAGGTACACCCACCTTGGTCTAGCAGAACCTAAAGAGAAGAAGGTTCAATTGCACCAATTGGCCTTGTATGTTGGCCAAAAGCATTGTGAGATCTTGGCAACCTCTCGTGGTTCAAACCTACATTTTTGAGACCCAACAGTCCTCGAAACCTAGGTAGGACCTATATGCCCAAGGTGGTTTATGAGTCATAGATCACTAAATTTGGGCCATATAATCCAAATTCACTGAGTTATAATTGGTCATTAGATATGTGTCAGGATTATCCTTGGAAAACTGCATTAATTAAGGCTTGCAGATGCAAAATAGGACCAAATAAGGCATAAAGAAGCCCAATTTTAGCAGGGAGAGCCCAAAGAAGTGTGAAAAAATAAAGGGATACATTTTCCTACACTACAATTGTATAGGACACTCTCTGCCCATGTGGGAGATTGAGAAATAGGTTTTTATGCTAGTCTTGTAAGGAGTACATTGGAATTTTTATTAGTGAATGTTGGTGTAAACTTTGTATATGTTAATGTTGTTGATAGAGTTGTTTTCAAGGTTTGTTCTAATGTTATCAAATCTGTTTATGTATTTTTAAAATAATAATTTTAAGATTTTATCAGATGAATATTATAAGAAGTGACTTCTATTTTGAAAAGTAGATATATTTTCTCATTTTCTCTTCTTTATGCTGTCAATTACATGTATGCATATGTAAACATGAAATACACAAGAAAACCAAACACAAACATCATAAAAACTAGTGCAAACACCAAACAAGGATATTTTTATTTCTAAGACAAAATCAAGCGCAATCATTATAGTGGTATTAGAGTGTAATATTCTAGCCAACTAGTGGATGATGCTATCCTATGAGCCTCATTGATAGAGAAAGAAGGTACCATGAGATATTAAGGAAAAATGAAGAGGACTTTTGAGAAAATTGACCTTTTATGGAAGAGTGAAAACACTTAGAATTACATTCAGTTGAATCATGATGTTCTGAAAACATGGGTGAAAAGGGTGAAGAAGCTAAAAGAAAAAATTTTGAACTAGACAAGGTGAATCTTCTCTTGGATGTAATGGCTAGAGGATACCAAGAAACCAAGATTCACATCTTGCATATTTAATTGAGGGCCTAAATCAATTGGGATTCAACAATGGAGGTAACAAAGATATTAATGGGAAAGGAAATGACATAGGCCAATGTGGAGGGGTCAATTAGCACAATAAGTCAGCCATGGCTAGGCCTCTTATGTCCATATTTGCACCAAGGGTAGAGCCACAACCCAATTAGGAGTTAAGCTTAGTTGAGATGCAAGAAAATTTTAGACAAGATTGGATAGATGCAGGGCTTGGTTTCCAACATGACATATCACTTCATAGGTATAGTGATCTCATGATTAAGCATAAGCCCAATAGGGTCAATAGAGAGAAGAATAATGAGCTTTGCAGGAAGGTTGGGAAGCTCAATTTTCCTTACTTTGATGGGTCACAAAATATTTTAGTGGGAGCTTGTGTCCAAAAGTTGCTCATGAGTGGTGGCACCATGGGATGATTACTATGAGACATTCTCAAATTACCTCCTATGTAGATTTCATAGAGATATTGATAGAGAGATTTGACAAAAAGGACCTAGAACTTCATTTCAAGGATTTTCCGTAGCTTAAACAATGGGGTACAATGCATGCATATTCTGCTGATTTTAATAGATTATTAGTTTTGGTGACCAATATTTCTAGTAGGAAGCTTGTAATTCTCTTCATTGATGGGTTATCTAGTCCTCTCAAGGGTTGGATTAATTATTTTAACCCACCTTCTCTTTAGAAAGCAATCAAGAAGGCTAGAGACATGGATACCTCCAAGAGTAAATTTCAAACCAAAGGATTTATGCATAAGAAGGATAAGGAAAAAAATACTAGCATAAGGGAAGCTAAAAAAGCCAAGAAATTTTTTACTAGGATTAGTAGTGAGACATTAAATGAACTAAAGAAGAAAGGTTTATGTTTCCATTGTAGAGAGCCTTGGTATTAAGGACATAGGTGTACCGCAAAGGGGAAGGTGTGCCAAATAGAGTACTATTCTATTGAGGAAAGTGTATTAGAAAAACCAGTTCAATAATCTGATTTAGAGGAAAGTGAAGATGAAAAGGCTTCATAAGAGGTTGGAAAAGAAGAGGACAAAGATGGGAAGCTTTCTCAATTACATAAATTTCAGAAGTATGGGTCTCTTCACATTAGAGGAGTACTTAAGGGGAAACATATGGTTGCATTGATTAACACAGGGAACACACAAAATTTTATTTGTTAGGGTTTGGTTTCTTATAGAGGCCTTCAAACACAGGAGGTGAGTGTTTTTCAAGTAACAATAGTAGATGGATATACAATCAACTTCACTAAAATGGTCCCATAGTTTAGCTTTCAATTAGGGAACTATGAAGTCAAGGATGAATTCTACATAGTTAGTATTAGTGACATTGATGTATTGATGGGGATATAGTGGATTGATTAACTTGGTGAGATCACTTGATTTTCAGACCATGGAGGTGAAATTTAAATCAAAGGGGAGAAATGTGGTCTTTAGGGATATGTCAAATGGAGGACTTTGTGTGGTATCTTTCAAACATATGGAGAGAATTTTCAGACATGATCAGGTTGACTGGCTAGTGGAGTGTGTGATTATGCCTACATTTCAAAAGAGGTTAAGAGGTATTATCCACCTGAGATACATGAGCTTCTTTACAAAAGAAGCAAGGTATTCAGTGGAATTCCTCCAAGAAGGCCTCCTAATAGAGGCATTGAGAATGCGAAAGAAGTAGAGGAAGGATCTAAACCTATGATCAATACCCCCTACAATCATCCTAAGAGGCATAAGGATGAGATTGAGAAAGATATTGAGGAGCTTTTGGAGATGGGGCACATTAGGCCAAGAAAGAGCCCATTTGTTTCTTCATTTATGTTGGTGAAAAATAAAGATGGAACCATGCATATGTGTGTGGAATGAGAAGAATTGACCAAGAAGAAAATTAAGAATAGGTACCCCATCCCACACATTGATGAGATAAATGGAGTAGTTCATTTCTCAAAAATAGACTTGACATAAGGATATCATCAAATAAGATTCAAAAAGGAGGACATGGAGAAGACTGCATTTAGATGCCACTTTAGCCACTTTGGTTTTTTGGCCATGCCTTTTGGTTTAGCGAATGCACTAGCTACTTTCCAATCATACATGAATAAGGTGTCTAGAAAATAGTTATGTAAGTTTGTGTTGATCTTCTTTGATGACATCCTTATTTTTATTAGATCACGGGAAGAGCATTTGAGGCACTTCGATGAAGTGTTGGGTATTCTTTAGAGTTAGTCTCTTATTGCAAAGGAGTCCAAGTGTGAGTTTGAGATGACCGAGTTGTTGTATTTGGGGAATATTATTAGTAATAATGGTGTTCATGTCGATCCTAATAAAATTAAAGAAATACTTGATTGGCCTCCACCCACTAATCTCACCAAGCTCATCAATTTTTTTTCGCTTGTATGGCTTGTACAAAATATCTTTTAAGGGCTTTCACAAATTGCTTCGCCTCCTACCGATTTAACTAAGAAGGGGACCTTCTCTTGGTCTAAATAAACACATATATATTTTTATTATTTTAAGAACTTGATGAGATTATGTCCTATATTGATAATTCTTGACTTCTCTAAATCATTGGCACTTGAATGTGATGCTTCAGGAGATGGTATTAGATCTATCGTCATGCAAAATAAGCACTGAATTGCATATGAGAGTAAAAAATTGAGAGGGAGTTAAAAAAATTATTCTATTTACGATAAAGAGATGTTAGCCATAATGCATTATTTTGCTATTACAGGTAGTTTCTTGTTGGGGGAAAAATTATTGTTAAAATTGATCATAATAGTCTAAAATATTTCCTAAATCAGAAATATTTATGTGAAATACAACAAAAGTTGGTTAGAAAAATCCAAGCATATGATTTTGACATTGAATATGTCAAAGGTAAAAGGAACGTGGTGGCTAATATACTATTTAGGACACCCCATTTGTGTGTATTTTCTAAGATAGCAATAGATTGGAAGGACAGGATACAAGCTAATTATACCAAAAATGCCCTTACCAACAACATTCTAAATGAGACTTTGCATCATGAAAAATATAGAGTAAGGGATGGTTTGATCTTCTAGAAGAAGAGGATATTATTGGTCCCTAAATCAAAGATAAAAGAAAATATTTTTTAGACCTTTCATGACACTCCAATGACTAGAAATCCAAGATTTTATAATAATTACAAGCATAACCATGAGATATTCTCATGGAAAGAGATGAATGGGGATATTACCAAGTATGTTTGTGAGTGTCAAGTGTGCCAAAAAAATAAAAAATGAGCACACTTACCCTGTTGGTCTACTACAACCTTTTCCCATTCCTACTCAGAAGTGGGAAATTATTTCAATGGACTTCATTGCAGGGCTTCCCAAGGTGCAAGGGAAGGATTTTATCTATGTTGTGGTAGACGGTTCAACAAAAAATTCTCATTTTTTTTCTATATCAGTAGGTTATAAAACATTACACTTGGCATACTTATTCTTTAAAGAAGTGTTTAGACTTCATTGGGCACCAAAGAACATTATTAGTGACAGGCACAAATATTTCATGAGATTGTTTTGGTAGGATTTCTTTAAATTATGTGGTACTGAGTTGAATCCTAGTACAAGTTACACCCCCAAATAGATGGTTAGTTTGAGATAGTCAACAAATGGGTGGAAGGTTACCTACAAAACTATGATTTAAGACAATAGAAAGTGTCAATGAAATGGTTACATTTGGGGGAGTTTTGCTACAACTCCACATTTCACATGTCTATTAGGATGTGACCTTTCATGGCCTTGTAAAGTTATGAAGATCCTAGCTTCATTGATTTGTTATTTGGTGATTATAGGGTGCCTAGAGCTAAGGTATTCTTATAGGAGATACAAGACATTATGAGGTCATTGAGAGAAAACATTCAACATGCACAAAATCAACAATAGTTGTACACTAATGAAAACTATATAGAACAAGAGTTTGAGGTGGGTGACATGGTTTATATGAGATTACATCCATCTAGATAGTCCACTCTCAAGAAGAGTGGGGTAGAGAAGTTGAATCATCATTTCTTTTGTCTTTTTGGAGTCATTAAGAGAGTTGGGGAGGTGGCTTATGAGCTTGAGTTACTAGAGGCGAGTAAGGTGCATAATGTTTTTCATGTGTCACACATCAAGAAATTTCTTGGAAATAATGTGAATCCTTCAATAGTGTTGCCCCATTGAATGAGGAGGACAATTTGTTGCTTGTTCTAGAGGTAGTGGTTGATCTCAAAGTGTAGACCATTAAGAGGAGAGTTATTACAAAGTACTTGGTGAAATGGTGGGATTTACTAGCTGAGGATTCTACTTAAGAGAGAGCAGATTTTACATCCTACATTTTGATTGCTTGAGAAAAATAAATATTAGGAAGGGAGGACTGTAATGTCGCCTCCTTGCCTCTAAGCACTAGAGTTGTCCATTATCCTTTTCTAGAGTTCATGTAGGCTAAGTGGAGTTTAGTAAGGGAACTCAGAGCCAGTTTATTTTTTTGAAGGTTTTTAGTAGGGGCCATATTCATCACTTACTATTTATAGTAAGTCACATTGCTAATCAAGATTTATGCCAGTTTGGTGTTTCAAAGTATTTATTATTTTTAATAGTTACTAAATATAGTAAGTTTATTTCTAGTAACTAGTCCTAGCCAAGGCTACATGAGTAGTGTCCTTTCCATTTTGGTCATTGATATTTGATAAGGTTTGATTATTCATTATTTATTTCCTCACTTAAGTAATTTTTATAAAATTACTTTATCTTATGTGAAGGGGTCAAAGGGTCATAAAAAAGTAACTTGGCACCTATTTCAATAACTTAAGTTATTTTTTAAGCAACCAAAGCAATTATGTTTCCTATTTAGTGGGATTCTTGAGGGAGACATAAGGGGAGTTAAATTATTTAATTAAAAAAATAAAATGAGGAGAGAGGCATAGCCTTTTGGAGGGAGATCATTTCAAACTTAAGTCACCCTAATTTGTCCTTTACTCTATATAGCCTCATTTTGGCTTCATTTGGTTATCTCTCAATTGGCTACATAACAAGATTCTACTAGATTTTCCACAAAGGTCTACTACTGTGTGTTAAGGATGAAAACCCTCTTCATTTTGGAGCTATTTTTAGTGATGAGAGACCCACCCTAGCTGAGTTTGGTGTGATTCCATTCAAGGGTCATCTTGTGCTGCATATATTTATAATTTCTCAATGTTTTGCAAGGAAAGATGAATATTTTGAGTATTTTTGAAGAGATTTTTTGGTTTTTGGTGTGTTGAAGCATGGTTTCATTTTGGTTTGGTTTGGCATTAATTTCGAGGTGCTTTTCAAAGTTTTTGAATTTGTTTCTTGTAATTTCTAAACATTACGTTCTAGGGTCAAAATTTGCAAATAAGTTCATAACTTTATTTGGGCATGTGATATTGTTTTGGATATTATTTCTTTGGAAGCCACTCTCCTAATTACATAATTTTATGTATTCACTTGTATTTGTTGAAAGAAGATTGATTTTCTATGGGAGATTACCCCTCCTACGAGGCCACACAATTTAGGGTGATTTTCAAAATTTATGCCCATTGTTGTATAGGCCACTCTCTGCCCACATGGGAGATTGAGAAATAGGTTGTTGACACTAGTCTTGCAAGGATTACATTGACATTTTCATTGGAAAATGCTGGTAGAAGCTTTGTATGTTTTAATGCCACTAATAGACCTATTTTCTAGGTTTGTTCTATTGTTATTAGATCTATTTATGTATGTATAGAAGACAACTTTGAAGATGTTATCAAATGAATAATGTAAGGAGTGATTTTTGTTTTGAAGAGTACATATATTTTCCCATTTATCTTATTTATGCTATCAATTACATGTTTGCATATGTAAGCATGAAATACACATGAAAAAAACATAATCATCATAAAAACCAAGTGCAAGCAACAAATAGGGATAATGTTATTTCCAAAATAAAATTATGGGTAGTAATTATAGTTGTATCAAAGCACAAATTTTCTTTTGAGCCAATGGGTGATGTTATCCTATGAGCCTTACTGAAAAAGAAAGAAGGTACTGTGAGAGATTATGCATAACGTAAGAGTTGTGTGAAATTAGATCTTTTTGTGGAAGAGGGACAACACTTAGAATCATATTTAGTTGAATCATCAAGTTCCAAAAACATGGGTGAAAGGAGTGAAGAATCTAAAAGACAAAATTTTGAACCAAATACAGTGATGATATTCTTGGATGCAGTGGTTAGAGGACACCAGGAAACCAATCAGTGTCTAGAATAGTTGGTTAAGGGGCTAAATGGATTTGGAGTCAAAAAAATAGGTAATAGAGATAATAATGGGCAAGGAAATGACATGAGTCAACATGGAGGATCCAATCAACATAATAGGGAATCCATGGCTAGGCATCTTATGCCCATATTTGTACCAAAAGTAGAGGCACAACCCAATCAAGATTTGATCTTAGTTGAGATGCAAGACCAATTTAGATAAGATTGGATAGATGCAACACCTAGTTTCTAGCATCACATATCATTTTGCGAGTATATGGATCTCGGGATGAAGCAAAAACCCAATAGGGGAAATAGAGAGTAGAATAATGAGCTTTGTAGGAAGGTGAGGAAACTCATTCTTCCTTACTTTGATAGGTCGGGAAATATTTCAGTGAGAGCTTGGGTCCAAAATTTGGGCACCTATTTCACTCTTAATCCCCATGTCAAAGTTAGATTCAATACAGTATGATTCTATTCACTTGGATGGGGTTGCTTGTGAGGGGTGGCACCATGGGATGATTACTATGTGACATGATTAGATTACCTCCTATGTAGATTTCATAGATAGATTGGTAGATAGGTTTAAAGAAAAGGACCTAGATCTGCAATTTAAGGAGATGACATAGCTAAAAAAATGGGGTACAATGGATGCATATGTTGTTGATGTGCAACTATTATCAGTATTTGTGACTGGTATTTCTAAGAGAAGGCTTGTAGTGTTCTTCATTGATGGGTTATTTGGTCCTCTCAAGGGTTGGATTAAGGATTTTAACCCACCTTCTCTTTAGGAAGCAATCAAGAAGGAAAGAGACATGGAAAATTCCACCTCCAAGAATAAATTTCAGACAAAAGGATTTGTGCATAAGAAGGATAAGAACAAAAAACCTATCATAAGGGAACTTGAAAAACCCAATAAACATGTTACTAGGATTGATAATGAGACATAAAATGACCAAAGGAAGAAGGGTTTGTGTTTCCATTGTAGAGATCCTTGGTCTCAAGGACATAGGTGTACCACAAAGGAGAAGGTGTACCAAATAAAGTACTATTATACTAAGGAAAGTGCATCAGAAAAATCAGATTAGTAATTTGATTTAGAGGAAAGTGAAGAGGAAAAGGATTCAAAATAGGTTGGAAAGGAAGAGGAAAAATATGGGAAGATTTATCAATTACACAACTTTCAGAATAATGAGTCTCTTCACATTATAGGAGTACTTAAGGGGAAATAGATGGTTGCCTTGATTGATAGAGGGGCCACATAAAATTTCATTGATAAGGGGTTGGTTTCTCATAGAGGAATTCAAACACAAGAGGTGGGTGGTTTTTAGGTGATGGTAGCAAATAAATTTACAATCAACTACACTAAAATGGTTCCACAGTTGAGCTTGTTATTGGGAAACTATAAATTCAAGGATGACTTCTATGTGGTTAGTATTGGTGACACTGATGCATTGATGGGGATATAATGGCTTCATTCACTTGGTGAGATCACTCTTAATTTTCATACCATGGACCTAAAATTTAAATCAAAGGGGAGAAATCTAGTCTTGAGGGGCATTTCAAATGGAGGACTTCATGTAGTATCTTTCAAACATATGGAGAGAATTTTAAAAGATGATCGGGTTTAGTGGGTAGTGGAGTTTGCAATTATGTCTATGGTTATAGAAGAGAATGAGGGGTCTTATCCACTTGACAGATAGGAGTTGATTTCCAAATTAAGCAAGGTATTTAGTATCATTTGTCTAGCTAGGACTCCTAATAGAGGCACTGAGCATGTGATAGAGCTACAGGAGGGAGATAAAAAAATTATCACTACCCCTACAGGCATCCTAAAAGGGATAAGGATGAGATTGAGAAATTTATTTAGGATATTTTTGAGATGGGCCACATTAGGCCAAGAAAGAGCCCATTTTCTTCTTCAATTATGTTGGTGAAAAAGAATGATGGGACCATGTGTATGTGTGTGGACTATAGAGCATTGAAAAAGAAGAAAATTTAGAATAGGTACCCCATCCCAAGCATTGATGAGCTACATGGAGTAGTCTATTTCTCCGAAATAGACTTGAGATCAAGATATCCTTAAATTAGAGTTAGAGAGGAGGACATCAAGAAAACTGCATTCAGATGCCACTTTGGCCATTCTGAGTTTATGTTCAAGCCTTTTGATTTGATAAATGCACTAGGTACTTTCCATTCATGCATGTGTATGGTGTTCAAAACACAATTATGTAAGTTTTTGTTGATCTTATTTGATTATATCCTTATTTTTTGTAGATCATGGGAAGAGAATTTGAGACACTTAGATGAAGTGTTGAGTATTCTTCAGAGTGAGTCTCTTTTTGCAAAGGAGTCCAAGTGTGAGTTTGGGATGACTAATTTTTTGTATTTTTGGAATATTATTAGCACTTATGGTGTTCATATTAATCTTGATAAAATAAAAGCAATGCTTGATTGGCCTCCACCCAATAATCTCAATCAGCTTAAGGGATTTTCAAATATTTTTTCCCCACTTACTAATTTGACTAAGAAGGGGACTTTGTCTAGGTTTGAATCAACATAATTTTGTTTTATCAGTTTAAGAAATTGATGATCTCATGTCTTCTATTGGAATTTTTTTTCTTCTCTAAACTACTTGAGCTCGAATGTGATGCTTCAGGATATGGTATTGGGGCTATCATGAAAAATAAGCACCCAATTGGATATGAGAGGATAAAATTGAGAGGGAGAGAGAAAATTTATTCTATTTATGATAAAGAGATGCTAGTCATAATGCGTTCTTCGGCTAAGTATAGGCAGTATCATATTTAGGGAAAATTTATTGTTAAATTAATCATAATAGTATGAAATGTTTCTTAAATATAAAATATTTAAGTGAAAGACATCATAGGTGGGTTAGTAAACTCCAAGAATATGATTTTGACATTGAATATGTCAAAGGGAAAAGGAACATGGTGGCTGATGCACTTTCTAGAATACTCCATTTGTTTGTGTTTTTGAAGATAGCAGCAGATTGGAAGGAGAGTATACAAGGTAGTTATGCAAAAAAGGCCCTTACCAATAGCATATTAGATGGGACTTTGCATGATGAAAAATATAGAGTAAGGGATGGTTTGATATTCTACAAGGAGAGGATGTTGTTGTTCCTTGAATCAAATATGGAAGATCATATTCTTAAGACCTTCATGACACTCCAATACCTAGATATTAAAGATTTTAAAAGACTTATAGGAAGATCTGTGAGAGATTATCATGGAAATCGATGAAGGAGGATATTACCAATTATGTTCATGAGTGTCAAATGTGCCAAATTTTTTTTAAAAAGCACACTTACCTTATTGTTCTACTAAAACCTTTGCCTATTCCTACTTAGAAGTGGGAATGTATTTCAATGGACTTCATCATAGGGCTTTGCAAGGTACAGGGGAAGGATTATATCTATGTTTTGGTAGACTGTTGTACCAAATTTTCTCTTTTTTGCTATATTATTAGGTTATACATCATTATAGGTGGAAAATTTATTCTTTAAAGAAGTGTTTAGACTTCATGAGGCACCAAATAACATCATTAGTGACATGGACAACTATTTCATGATCTTTTTTATAGGATTTGTTTAAATTTTCTAATACTGAGTTGAATCCTAGCATGAGTTACCACACCGAAATAGATGGTTAGACTGAGATAATCAACAAATGGGTGGAAAATTACTTATGAAACTATTTTTTAGGATAGAATAAAGTGTGGGTGAAATGGTTTCCTTTGGGAGAGTTTTTCTAAAACTCCACATGTCACATGTCTATTACGATGTCACCTTTCATGGCCTTGTATGGTTCTAAATCTCCTAGCTTCATTCATTTACTATTTTTTGATTGTAGGGTTCCTAGAGCTAAGGACTTATTATAGGATAACCAAGACATTATGAGTTCATTGAGAGAAAAAATCCAACATGCACAAAATTAGTAGAATCTTTATACTAATAAACACCATATAGAGTGAGATTTTAAGGTGGCTAACATTGGTTTATTTGATATTGCAGCCATATAGATAGTCCACTCTCAAGAAGAGTGGGGAAGAGAATATGAAGTATCATTTTTATGGTTCATTCAAATTCACTAGGAGAATTGGGGAGGTGGCATATGAGCTCAAGTTACCATAGGGGAGTAAGGTGCACAATGTTTTTCATGTGTCATACCTCAAGAAGGTTCTTGGACATAATTTGGCTCCTTTAGAAGTTTTTCCCCCATTAGATGAGGAGGGAAATTTTGTTTTTGTTCTAGAGGTAGTGATTGATTTCAGAGAGCGGACCATTAGGAGCATAGTTATCAGAGAGTACTTAGTGGAATGGTGGGATTTACCAATTGAAGATGCTAATTGGGAGAGTGATAAGATTTTATAGCATCCTACATTGTGATTGCTTGAGGAAAATAAATCTTTGGGAGGGAGGACTATAATTTCTACCTCCTTGTCTTCGATTAGTGGAGCTATCCCTTAGCCTATTCTAGAGTTTTTGTAGGCCAAGTGGAGTTTGGTAAGGAAACTAAGAGCCAGTTTCTTTCTATGGAGATTTTTATTATTTCAAGTAGGAATTTATATTTTAGGAGGGGCCAATTTCATCACTTACTATTTATAGTAAGTCACATTGCTAATCACTTTTTCTGTCAGTTTGGTGTTTTGGAGTATTTATTATTTTTAGCAATTGCAAAAAATAGTAAGTCTTTTTTTGGTAACTAGTCTTGGCCAAGGCTACTTCAGTAGTGTCCTTTCTAGTTTGGGCATTTTGATTTGCTAAGGTTTGATTTATTCATTCTTTATTTCCTCACTTAAAGTCATTTTCATAAAATTACTTTATCCTAAGTCAAGGAGTCAGAGGGTTATAAAAAAGCACCTTGGTTCCTATTTCAATAACTTAAGTTGTTTTTAAAGCAACAAAAGAAATTGTGTTGCTTATATAGTGAGATTCCCAAGGGATACGCGAGTTAAATTATTTAGAAAAAATATAAAATGAGGAGAGGGGTGTGGCTTTTTGGAGGGAAATCATTTCAAGCTGAGTTTCCCTAATTTCTCCTTGACTCTAGATAACCTTATTTTGGGCTTCATATAGTTATCTCTTAGTTGGCTACATAATAGGATGTTGGATTTTCTCTAGAGGTCTACTTTTGTGTGTTGAGGATGAAAACCCTCTTTATTTTGGAGCTGGTTTCAGTGGTGACAAACAATCCCTAGCTGAGTTTGGTGTGATTCTATTTAGGGGTCATCTTGAGCTTCATATATTTTTGATTTCTCAATGTTTTTGCAAGGAAAGATGAATTTTTTTTATTAGTTTTGAAGAGATGTTTCTTGGTTTTGGTGTGTTGAAGCATGGTTTTTTTTTTTTTTGGTCTGGTGTTGATTTCAAGGTGGTTTTTAGAGGTTTTGAAGCTATTTTTTGTAATTTTTGAACATAACTTGCCAAGGTTAGGATTTTGAAATAAGTTCATAACTTCATTTGGTCACGTGATATCATTCTAGGAATTGTTTCTTTGGAATCCCCTCTCCTAGATGCCTCATTTCATTTATTCACTTGCATTTGTTGAAAGAAGACTGGTTTTCTAGGGCAGATCACTCCTCCTATGAGGTAACCCAATTTAGGTTTATCTTAAGAATCTAGGCCTATTATTTTATAGGCCTCTGTCTACACACATGGGAGATTGAGAAACAAGTTTTTGATGTTGGTATTGCAAGTAGTACATTAAAATTTTCATTCGTGGATGTTGGTGAAAACTTTATATGTGTTAGGCTACTGATAGAGCTATTTTCCAAGTTTTTTATACTATTGTAAGATATATTTATGTTTGTGTAAAATATTGATTTGAATATTTTATCTAATGAATAATTTAAAGATTGAATTATGGGTATGTGCAGGATCATCATGGAAAAAACAGGCCCTTAAGTGGCAATAAAAAGACATAAAATTAGAGTTAGACAACTGGAAATAAAAATTTGAATAAGTTATCTATATTATTTCAAAAAAATGTAAAAAATCAAATCTATAGAAAATTGAATGTATTTTCTAAACTACTAGACCTTTATTTAAACAAAAAAAAATTATTTGGTGAAAATTTGAAATTTCAATGCAGTAGTATTTAAATTTCAGGGTAAAAATAAGAAGTAGGTGTCTGTCTGACCAACCTAACCACAATAAAATGATAATATTCTTTTATAATATTTCAAATATAACTAGAGGACTCATGTTCCGATGTGATGCATATTTTTTTATAATATTTTCCCAAGTAAATAATTAATTATGAATTTTTTATTACAAATTTTAAAAAATATAAAATCTCGTCTGTCTAACCACCTTAACTTGGTAAAAAATTCATGAAATTCAATTTTATTTTTTTTAATCTTGTATTATGCAAAGCATAGGATGTGATGCATGTTTTGGATTGAAAAAATGTGATACCATTTGAAAGTTATAGATGTTTTCCAATCAGCCTATAAATCAGGATGTTATTCGTAATTCTAATAAAAAATGAATAATAATTATTTATTAAATTCAAAGTAAAGCATAATTTATATTGGTGGAAATCTAAGAATCTCCTCTAAAAACCCTTTTCTTTTCATCAATTTTGGGTAAACAAAAAGTCATCAGCCACATGGGCCATCATATGGCTTACATATCGCCACTTTTTGGCCCATCATGATCTTGCACATACCCATATATTTTTAAAATTAGATATATTTTCCCATTTCTCTTCTTTATGATATCAATTAAATGTATGCATATGCAAACATGAAATACATATGAAAACCAAATTAAACATCATCAAAAAAATAGTAGAAATAAAAAATAGGGATACTATTATTTCTAAAAGAAAATCAAGGGAATTCATTACAAAAAAGAAACTCAATGCAATAAAGAATCCACCATAATGTCACCAACACCTTTGTAGTCTAACTAATGAATTGTAGACACCTTCTACTCACTACATTCAATAATCTAACACATAAAATTTCATATTTCACTTCTCAAAATTCACAATCTAACACTTTGTAATTCACATCACACTTGTCTATCTCTTCTATCACATGATATTTAAATAAATCAACTCATATTTATACCATCTTCAACCCTGAAACTTTCTCCAAAGTTATCAATGCATCTAAAATGTGCAAATTCAAATTAGGTTAGCACCAAAATATTTTTGTGGTCGAAAGAAATCAAGGTGGAAGAAAAAAATCTTTAGCTATGACCTAAATATACCCTTGCATGCCATACCATACTTCCACAAACAACTAAGAATCTTTGCAAGTAGTGTAAACACCAACGTCAATTGATACCTATGTAAACACTATTAAAAATCAAAGTACATGGTTCCTCTATTCTATCTGTACCTCACATAAAACAAATGTCACTTGAACACACTTTGAAACATTCTATAAATGTGCTAAAATAAAAAAAACTAATTTGCAACAACTTTCACCTGAAGAATGTATGCACCCAATACATCCATATAACTTTTCCATATACTATAAGTTAAGAAACCATCGGTGAAAGCACAAAACCTCAAACCACTTCAATTGAAGAAATATACCAATACTATAAACACTCCTTTAGATCCACAAGACCTGAAACATAGCTGTGGAGAAATACAAAGAACAAAAATTTCTCCCAAACACCTATGCAATACATAGTTCACACACTGCTGAACACAAATTCTTCTACACAATGATCTAGCACACTAAATTATATATATAACACATTTAACCATCTCTTATTAACATACCTAAAATGCATAAGTAGATCTTCAATCTAGAAGAAATGTAGAGCAACACCAGAACACAACCCTGCAACACAAAACACCACTATAACACACTATTTCCTCTTTTTATCAAATTTTCTCAAAATCACTTGGAACCCAAGCAACAAAAGAAAATCCTTGTCATCTTCAACACTTCCTTAATACAACTAAACCATCAACAACACAACCATAGATATCAGAAATGTATCATAGCAACACTAGAGGTTGACAGTAGTAGATTTACTAATTACAACATAATGTAACTAATCAAGGCATAGACAACACCAACTTCTCATACACTTACAACACTCTCTCATAAAATTGAAACCAACATGACAACATAATATTGTTTACATCAATGACAACACCAATTTATCATACTTGCAACAATCTCCACCTTTTTCATTGATGGAAACACATAATGTGAAAGACCATCAAAGACACAACAAATATGATTACCAACGTACTAAAAATCTTCAAATTATTTCTCCCCCTTACTCAATTAGCTTACTTTTTATTTTTAACATGACTTTATCTCCCCATTTGTAGATTTTATTTTTCACATGTTTCTCTCCCTCTTTGACATCAATGGAAAATGACAAAAAATTTATATCTTATAGGTTTCTCCTTTGACAATAATCAAACCACTCACAACTTCCCTTCAACATTCTTTCCTTTACTACTTTGCATACACCCTTAGACGCTCAGACCAAACTAAACCCTTAGATTGCACTGCTAGAAAGTATACCAAATCCTCTTTCTGATGATATCTCGTTTGTCAAATTTTGATACTCTGGTGATAAGTTTGAAAAAATGAAAAAAAGGCCTATATTAGGCACTTAGCAGGATAAATAGGAGAAAGAAATAAGCCCCTCTGAGCTTACCTCTCAGTCCTTAATGTGACCTTCGTGCAAGATGAGGAAAAAAAATAGGCAGCACCCGAAGTGGTGATGAGGTGGCAGAAAACGGCGGCACTGCTGGTGGAAGGTCTTCGTTGGTGGAGGAAACAAATCACGATAGCCAAAAAAAATCAACGGTCCGTTAGTCGATGGGCTTTGGCGATGAATGGTTGGCGAAAAAAATGGAGGTCGGAGGAGGGTCCTGCAAGGGATGAGAGGTCATCGGCGACAAATGAATGACAAGCAAAGAACAACTAGCAACGTACTGTTAGAGTAATTGGACATTTACTTTATTAATTAAACAATATTTGTTTAATTACATAAAGTTTCCTTTTAACTCTTTTTCACTTAAGCTAACATTAGGTGCATAATAATTAATTACTTTATTAATTATTATTGTGCAAGCCTAGGGTTTTCCTTTTTAGGGTTTTCATCTATATGTAGTTGAAAACTATCTTTTGTATCATTATTCATTTTACATTTTAGGTGAATACATTGCTCCACATTCTTGAGCATTTCTTTTGTTGCTTCTCTTTGTTTCTCCTTGTAACAGTTTATTTGCTTGCAAAGATCTTTTGGACTTCTATGGTGTTGTATCTTCTCAACTCCAACATGGTATTAGAGCTTCAGATTTGCAGCTACTTGTTCTTGTTTTGAGATTTTGCATTGGAAGCAAATCTAGGGTTCTAAGTTTTTTTTGGGTGGATTCAGCATACTCGATTTTTTGGGTTCACTTTGGGCTCAAATGGATAGTGCCATTGGATTCGTAGTGCCCAAAAACCCCTAAATCGACTGTCAAATTGTCAATTTTGGTTACAATCAATTTGGAAGGCAAATTTTTTTTGCCCTAGGGTAGTACGGAGCAAAAAACACACAAAAATAGGAAAAAATTTAAAAAAAATCATTTTTCATTGGTTATTTTGTGCAGCCAGTATTAAACCACCACGCCGCTAGATCTCCACCTGGCGGCCACCGCCCAGCCATCGCCACTGGGAGCTACCACCGGCCGCAGCTAAGCGGCCACCGCCGCCCCTGCCGGCCCGCCACCCGGTCTGCTCCGCCCGAGCACCACCTGCTCGCCATCAGCTGCACCGCCTACCACCAGCCATGCCGCCCACACACCACCACCTCTTACGTGCCCACCCCCGGTCTTCCATGTGCCCTAGGGCCGCCGAATTTTAAGCCCTTGAGGGCTATTTTTTTCTCTCCAACCCCCTATTATGTCATTTTTGGTTAAATGGGCATAACTTGGGCATCCTAGCTCCATTTTTCGAACAGGAAGATGCGTTGGAAAGCTGAGAAAGGCACCAATCTGATGGTGTAGAAATATTTTTAATTTTTTTACCAGTCAAAGTGAGGTCTTCTTTCTTCACTTCTGGGGTCATAGAAGATGCAAACGGACTCCGTTTTTCAAACTTGAATAGGCTTTGGAAAGCTCTCAACATGCTCTATTCAGTGATTTGATCTATTTTATCAGAATTTTCATCAGGTACATGAGAATTTTTTTTGAGGTATTTTTTGCTTATGCATTACTTCCTTCTTCTCAGTTTGTACTAGGGTTTGGGTTTATCTTTTGTGGGGGGTGTTTTTTCTCTTGCTTTCTTTCATTTATATCAAAAAACCAGAACACCAAAACTCTCAAAAATACAAACCCTTCTGCATCTTCTGTCTACTCTAAAAGATCACATAATAATAAAAAACACAAGCAGGTACAGATGCAAGGTTTCATGGCAGACTCTTCAGTTGAGCTACTCACATCACATAACTATCACACTTGGAAGTCTCGTATGATGAGGCTACTCAGGTCATGAGGGTTATAGTTTTGTTTAGATGATGTTCATCCTTAGTTGCAGCGTCCTTTTGATATTATGCAACACAAGAACAAAATGGATGAGGCTATGGGTTTGTTATGCATGCATGTTTCAGATAGTCTTTTGTTTCACCTTGATGCTTTGCTCACTCCTCGAGCCATGTGGCTGAAGTTTGAGGCACTTTTTGGGGCCGTTAATGAGTTCCACGCATTACAGATTGAGGCAGAGCTGAATTCATTGTTACCTAATTCATTTCCCACTATTGAAGATTTTTTGAACCAGTTCAAAACTATCCGTACTATTTTACAGGGTTGTGGGAAGAACAAGACAGACATAGAGTGCATTTCCTTGATTCTTTTGAAGCTTCATGGTCCATTTCAGATATTTTCTTCCTCCTTCTACTCCACCATGGATGGTTTGGGTGCCAGTTTTACCATGCCTTCCTTTGATTTATTTTGTGAGCGATTGTCTCAGGAACAGTCTCACCTTTCTCAGATGGATATGCTCTCAGGTTCAAAGAGCAAAGCATTGGTTGCTCAGTCACCGAAGGGGAAATAGAAGTAGAAACCGAGTCCCAAGAAAGATTTTGTAGGTAGTGAGCATTCCTCCAAACCGCCTCCTAAGTTTGATTCTAAACCACCATTTAATCCAAAACATGGGAAATCTTCAAAGTCTGGTGAGTCTTCCTCCAAGACTAAGGAGAAATCAGGAGACACTTGTAGTTTCTGTGGCAAGCAAGGTCATCCAGTTTTCAGGTGTTGGAAATGATTAGAGACTTTAGAGGAGGCCATGCAGCAACATCACATCTCCTCACCTCAGTCTTCTTCTTCTTCCATGACAGGGAAGGGTCATGCTCTCACTACACACGCATCAACCAATGGGTCCACTTGGATTTTAGACTCTAGTACTTCTCACCATATGACTCACACTCAGCAATTGGTCACTTCTCTTGCCTCTTGTGGTACTTCATAGATTACAGTGGGTGACTCTTCACAGCTTTTCATCTTGGGTTCAGGTTCTGTCTCTTTGGATGGGGGCACTCTACAGGATGTTTTGGTTGTTCCTAACATTTCGACAAACCTCTTGTCCATTTATTAGATTTTCCACACTGGCTCTAGTAAGACAATTGAGTTCTCACCACATGATGTTGTTATTCAGGACCTCCATGATTCTGATTTGGTTATGGCTACTGGTAGTGTTGATACTGCATCTCATCTTTACAGATTTGATGGATTTTCACCTTTTGAGGTTACAGGTTCATCTCTTATAGCACATGTAAATTCAGTGAGTCAGCTTTGGCATGAGCGTTTGGGCCATGTCAATTATAGATATCTTTAGCAGATGAGTACACAGTCATTTGTTCTTGGTCTTCCACGAATTTCCTACACTAACGGTGTTTGTCATGGTTGTGTGCTTGGCAAGCATCACAAGGATCCCTTTTCGAAGGGAAGTACCACTTGTGCTTTGGCACCCTTGGAGTTGATTCATAGTGACCTCATGTCATTTCCCACTCCTTCTTTTCCAGGGGCCAAGTATGCACTCACATTCATTGATGACTTCTCCAGATGCACATGGTTGTACTTTCTTAAGTACAAGTCTGATGTCTTTGATTCCTTTCGTGTCTTCAAGACATTTGTAGAGAAGCAGTCTAGTCTTTCCATCCGGCGAATACATATAGATAATGGGGGGGAGAATGTGAATCAGGCCTTCAGAGATTTTTGCACTGAGCATGGTTTGCAGCATCAATTTTTTGTTCCCTACACCCCTCAGTAGAATGGTATCGCTGAGCAAAAGAACAGGACTTTACGGGAGATGGATAATTGTATGATTTAGTCCAGGTCCATGGATTCATCTTTTTTGGGCTGAGGTAGTCAATTGTGCCAACTATATTGAGAATCGGATGCCTCACAAGGTGATTCGACATATGACTCCTGAGGAGGCTTGGTCTCATGACAAGCCTGATATTTCATCATTTCGAGTATTTGGTAGTGAGGCATGGGCTTTTATTCCTGATGCTCAGAGGAGAGCTATGGAGCAGAAGAGTCGACCCCTCATATTTGTCGGCTACTGTGAGGATGTTAAGGCATACAGGTTGTTTGATCCTAATACCAGAGAGGTCTTGTTTCAACGAGATGTTCAGTTTGATGAGCGCCTTCCTCCAGTTGATACCCTATCTCTAGTGTCCACTTCACTATCTACTCCACCCACAACAGCTCTTTAGGATTATTTTGAGGATTCTGATGAGGATATTGATGATCCCCCATCCCCACCTCCACTTGCTCCACCTCAGAGGCCCAAATGGGCTCGCTTTACTATTGAGGCAACAGGATCTATGGCCGGTGATCCTTCAGACACTTGTCGCACTCATTCTCATACTATGGGTTCTAGTCTTTTGACTTATCCTCTTTTAGAGGATCCTCAGAGATTTTCAAAGGTGACAGGTCACCCTAAGTGGGATAGTGCCATGGATTAGGAGTATTCTTCTTTGATGAGGAATAATACATGGGATCTATGTCCTCTTCCTAAGGGCAGAAAGATGGTTCGGTGCCGATGGTTGTATCGCACCAAGTATGCTGCTGATGGTTCTATTGATAAGTACAAAGCATGTCTTGTTGCGAAGGGTTTCTGATAGGTTGAGGGTATTGATTACTATGAGACATTTACCCCTGTCGCCAAGATGAATTCTATTCCCTTTGTATTATCACTTGCAGCTTCTAGAGGATGGCTCATTTTTCCGATGGATGTGAAGTGTGCCTTCTTACATGGTGACCTATAGGAGGAGATCTATATGGAGCAGCCTCAAGGATTTGTTCATGATTCTTCTTTGGTTTGTAGACTTCAGCATTCATTATATGGTCTCAAACAAGCCCCTCGGGCTTGGTATGAGAAGATGGACTCTTTTTTGCTCTTCACTGGTTTCACTCGTTGTTATTCTGATCACATGGTCTATATTCAACATCTTGAGGGTGAGATCCTAATTCTTGTGCTATATGTTGATGATCTTCTCATCACAGGTAGCTCATCCTCTATGATTCGACATTCTCAACTAGCCTTGATGGAGCAATTTGAGATGACAGATCTTGGCCTTCTGCATTATTTCCTTGGTCTTCAGGTGATTCAGTCTTCAGAGGGGATCTCCATTTACCAGCAGAAGTATTCTTTTGATATGCTTCAGCGCTTTGGCATGCTTGATTGCAAGCCTGCCCCCACACCTTTTTAGTTAGGGGTTGTTTTGACTACTACTTGTCCCACTCCTTCAGTAGATTCTACACTTTATTGGCAGTTGGTTGGTAGTTTGTTGTACCTGACTCACACTCGTCCTGATCTTTCCTTTGCGGTTGGTCTTGTCTCTTGATTCTCACATGATCCTCATGAGAGTCATTGGTAAGCTGCCAAGCGTATTTTGAGGTACATTCAGGGCACCACTTCATATGGCATTCACTACACATTAGGGGATCCTCACATTGTTGGCTACACTGACTCAGATTGGGCTGGTGATGTCAATGATCGGAAGTCTACTTCTAGCTTTGTTTTTTGTCTTGGCTCTGGTCCTATCACATGGTCGTGCAAGAAGCAGACTGCTCATGCATTATCATCTATAGAGGCTGAGTACCAAGCTGCTATGCTCGCTAGTTAGGAGATTTTATGGCTTTTTCAGTTGATGACTGAGTTTGGTTTTCCTCCTGATAGTCCCACTATTCTTTGGTGTGACAATCAGAGTGCTATACACATTTCGTGCAACCCGGTGGAGCATCAGCAGATGAAGCACATTGAGCTTCATATGCATTTCATCAGACAATTGATTCAAGATGGTTCTCTCATCTTGGAGTATGTTCCCACTGCCGAGTAGGTTGCAGACATCTTCACGAAACCTTTTGCATCTCCGCACTATCTTCAATTGCGCTCTATGCTTGGGGTGAAGGAAGTTGTCCTTGGGGGGTCTTTATGAGGCCTTCCTTCCTTCATGGTTCTTTCAGCATGTTGTTCTATCTCTTTTTGGAGAGGAGTTTTTCCCACTAGGTTTTCTCCTTTTCTCTATTTCATAGAGATTTCATTGTACTTGGGTACCTGATCTGGCCTTCTTGTCAGGACCCATTGCTTTTGCTTTCAGTAGCTTCTTCTAAGTTTTAGCTTCTCTCTATGTCTATCTTAAGGGGGGGTGATAGAGTAATTGGACATTTACTTTATTAATTAAACAATATTTGTTTAATTACATAAAGTTTCCTTTTAACTCTTTTTCACTTAAGCTAACATTAGGTGCATAATAATTAATTACTTTATTAATTATTATTGTGCAAGCCTAGGGTTTTCCTTTTTAGGGTTTTCATCTATATGTAGTTGAAAACTATCTTTTGTACCATTATTCATTTTACATTTTCAAGTGAATACATTGCTCCACATTCTTGAGCATTTCTTTTGTTGCTTCTCTTTGTTTCTCCTTGTAATAGGTTATTTGCTTGCAAAGATCTTTTGGACTTCTGTGGTGTTGTATCTTCTCAACTCCAACACATACGAGGTCGGTGATGGGTTGACAGTGTACTTGATGGGATGGTTGACAATAGGTACCTCCCTCTATGATTTAAATGAACCGACCAAATTTTTTCCTGTAGACTTTGAAACTATAGAAAAAACCAACAACAATTTTTGCATGCAGATTTTGAATAAGTTGAAATAATAATTTTTGAATATTATCGGATGACAACTCAAAAATTGATTTAAATACTGATCAATAATATTTATTCTGCAAAAATAAATATGCATATTTTAAAAAGAAAAACCTTAGATGATGCCAACGATATAAAATAATTGTAGGTTGATCTAATAATTGTTTCTACAAACTATATCAAAAGCCCTAAATAATAATTTTTTATTGCCAAACAATATGCGCCCAATTTTTTTAAATGAAAATGGCCTGTGACCAAAATTTTTTTTGCCATAGAGGATAATTGATAGGGAGGATTTTTTACTGCAAATTTGTACGGATCATACCAATTGATTTTGCAAACCTTTAAATACCTTTGATGGCTCCTGGGTTGATGAATCCAAATTTGATGAATGAATAGGTGATCTTAGGGTTTCGAGGCCTTCTAAAGACAATGGTGAGCTTGGATCTGACTCAATCTATTCTAGAAATCATCTTGGTCCCCAAGTGGATTCAAGTAGCCTGCAATGGAAACCTTCAAGCCTACAATGAATCTCACTAGCCTAAATTTCTTGATCCTGGGATTAATCTTCACTGGAATGGACCTGATACCATGTTAGAATAATAGATGATGAATCATCCTATGAAGTTGTGCACACTTCAAAGGATCTTTCCAAGAATAAATTCAACCACAAGAAAGTGTTCCAACTAAAGGCATGCAAATTAGAGATTCTATTATGAGATATGAGATATATTACAAGTGAACATATGCCTAATTATATAGGCAAGAGAAAAACCTAGAATGAACAAGATGTTGCCAAGTGTCTAAATCACACTACATGTGACAACATACAAACCCTAATAGCCTACCTAGGGAATGATGACCTGATTGAGAAAATTTCTAGAAAAGACAACTTGTTTTCTAGAAGGAATCTTATCTCCTGCAAACATGGAAAGGGGAATTACCACATTATTTATGATTTATCTGATAATGCAACCTAGGACTAAAATAATTAAATAAAGACCTAAGTTAACTTATGCTAGTGTAATAAATAATTGATTACACTAACATGCACCACCACTTGTACTTTTCCTATCATTAGTGCAACCAATGCAATCTACACCTTTGTAAGCACTCAAGGTGAAACTATTATCTTTTGAATACAAAAAGGCATAATCTAGAGTTCCCTTTAAGTATCTAAATATCCTCTTTACCGCTACTACATGTGATTCTCTACGATCTTCTTAAAATCTAACCACAATATAGATTTCATGCATGATATCTAGTCTAGTGGTATTTAGGTATAATAGTCCTCCAATCATTGATCTATATTTTCTTTGATCAACCTTAGGAGATTCATCATTCTTTCTTAGTTCACAACTAGTAACCATAGGAGTACACACCGGTTTAGAATCTTCCTTTTAAATTTATTCAAAATTTATTTGACATATTTTTATTGTGAAATGAAAACACCTTTATGTTTTTGATTGATTTGTAACCCAAGGAAGAAATTCATTTCCCCAAACATAGACATCTGAAACTCATTTTGCATCTCCTCTAAAAACTTCTTACACATAGCTTTATTGAATCCTTCCTATATCAAATACTTATCCAACCTTGCATGCCAAGCTTTGGGAACTTGCTTCAATCTAAAGACCATATCCAGTTTGTTTGATAACTCAAATCCTTTCAGTTGTTCCTTGTATACTTCTAATTCTCCATTCAATAAAGTGGACTTCACATCCATTTGATAAAATTTAAAGTCCTTATGTGCTACAAAACCTAGAAACATCCTAATAGCCTCCATTCTTTCCGCCAAAGAAAATATATCCTCAAAATCTATTCCTTCTACTTGTGTGTAGCCTTTACACACAATCCTTTCTTTATTCCTTACCACTTTTCCACTCTCATTTAGTTTGGTTCTAAACAACTGCTTATATCCAATTATGTTCTTATTTGTCTATCTTGGGACATGTTCCCAAGTCTAATTCTTCTCAATCTATAGTATTTATTCTTCCATAGAATTTATCCAATGTTCATCTTTGCATGCCTCAATCACATTATTAGGTTTAACTTCAAAAACTAAACATAGATTTACCTCCTCTTAAATAGATTTTTTTCTTGTCAGTACACCTTTGTTGTTGTCTTCAATGATCTATTCTTCAAAATGATTCTTTTGTATATAATTAGTGGTTTAAGGAGTCATTTTCGAAGTTTCTTCCTCTTCACTCTACACTTCATTTCCTTGGATTTTTCTTCTTTTCTCCAATTAGGCTCACCCGATTCATATCCATCTACAATAATTGAATTCTTTTGAAAATATTCATCAACTTTGAGACTTTCACTCTCAACAATATTTCTCATTCTTTTTCTGTAACACCGATAGTATTTTCTTCTAGTAGAGTATCCAAGGAAGATACCTTCATCATACATTTCATCAAAATTTTCTAAGTTTTCTTCATCTCTTTTAATATAACATTTTCTTCCAAATAATTTGAAGTACTTGACCATAGGAATCTTTCCATACCATATCTCATAGGCAGTCTTTGTGTTGTTTGCTTTAGCTTGAACTCTATGAAGTATATAAATAGTAGTATGAATTTCTTCTCTCTAGTAGACTTTTGATATGTTAGCTTCTTTCATTAATGTTCTTATAGCTTCTTGAATAGTCATGATTTTCCCTTCAACAACTTCATTCCATTGAGGAGTCCTAGGGATAGACAAGTGCCTCTTTACACCATGATTCTCACAAAACATGTTAAATTAATTGGAGGTGAACTCTCCACCTCTTTCAAACCTCAAACACTTTATTTTCATATCTATTTCATTCTCAACCAAAAATTTAAATTATTTGAACCTATCTAGTACTTTAGATTTTTCTTTAATAAAAGTAACCCATGTTAGTCTAGAATAATCATCAATCAAAAGCATGAAATACCTATCACCTTGAATAATTCTTACTCTTGTAGGACCACAAAGGTATGTATGTGTAATAACCCATCCTAAATTAATTTTTAATTAACATTATTGTATTAGACACATGAATATATTCCAAATTAAAAAGACATATCTAGTGGCTAAAGTCAATCATAGCTACACATGTCCATTTAAAATGAGTCAATGATTCATATATTCACTTCAAAAATAAAATTACAATATTAGGTTTGACTTGGCTCCTAAGGCCACAAATTCATTACATTGTACACTTTAAATCAAATACATGGATGTATTACATCAAGTTACATCTTATACTAAAATAGTCTTGTAAAAAACTAAGGTCCCTCTTTCACGCTCACCTCCAATGATGGATGAGAACATCGTTGAAGCACTTTACTACCAAACCATGAAGCTTACGCTTCCATAGAATTCTTCAAACTTTATGAATGCTCGATCCCACATGAAAAGTGTAGCAAAAGAACAATTTTCAAGGTGGAATTTGGTGCATGCCCATGCATCAACATGCAATTTAGATCTACAAGCTAGAAAAGAAAGTTAAAGATCTATGTTAGGAATGGAAGAGAGTGATATCACAGAGTTCATACATAAAAATGAACTATATTACTTTTCCAAGCATAATAAATGTGTTACAACAACAAAAAATAATAGGTTCTGGTAAAGAAAACCTATACTCTCTGAACTCAATTTCGTAACCCATCCTAAAAGGTAACTTTTTACTATACAATATCTCATTACAACTATCTACTCTCTAGCAGCATCTATCCTAAGGTTCTCCAGTCAACTAAGGTATCACTATTTCATTCAATTATTAGAATATTCTTTCACATATGTCTTTAGAAGAAGAATCAAATTACTAATTTACTCTCTAAACATAAATCATATTTGTGATTCAATAGAGTAATTCAACAATCAGTCATATCATCCTTATGACTGTTTTATACTTTTCATCAATAAACATTTTCTATTTAAAAATGAACTAAGAACAAAAGAAGTTATGTCACAAGTATGTGTATGTACATAGACCAAGTCTATGTGCATAGACATGTATGTGCCTACTCAAGTTTCTATTTACATATGAACATTCATCATTTAAATAGAACAAGTACTATTTCCTACTCAACAATTATAAGACAAGCTATTTAAATATGAACATTCATTGTTAAAATAGAACAAGTATTGTTTCTTACTAATTAGTTATAAAACAAGCTATTTTAATATGAACATTCACTATTAACAACTATTCAAAGTTTTTCCAACTAAATAGTTTAATGAGCAGGGCTATTTTTAGCTACAAAGACAAATTAACAACAAAACTATGTCATTTACAAAAGATTATTCATTGTTTACATCACTACTTGAAACAATTTTAGACTAAATAGTTACATTTAATGATAGAAAAATGTCCTTTTCCATTAGAACACTCATTTTTTGCAATTAACTATTGTTGTTTCAAGATATTTAGAAGCTAAATGGAAATATTATATTTATTTTTTCACTTTTTAAAAATAGAACGGGTTTTCCATAATGAACAAAAAATAAACAATGTTGTTTTTCCCGTAACAAATATTATCTACAACTTCTCATTTTTCAATTTCCATGTAAGCAAAAAGATTTTTTCTAAGAAATCAAATAGCCCAATTTCACAGATGAAAAAAAATGCCTAATATTTAGATCTTGAACACTTTCATCACTAAAAATTTGATGAGAAATTTTAATATTAAATAGAGACTAAGTACAACATGTATGTCGATGAACAACTTGAGAAAATATTTTGATCATGAGATTGGCATAGAAGTTTTATGTTCTAAACAATACTCATGCCTATTCAAGCTACAACAAAACGATCTTAAATTTCTCTAGATTTGACCAATCTCATAGGTCGAGTGCTCTATTTCTTAGCATCAAAATTTATATTCAAAATTTCCCTTATGGAAATACTATTTTATACCATGCATGCAGTAATATTCAACATGCAGACTTATGTCTGTACCATTTACACATTTAGGATTCAACCCTACCATCTTCTAGATTGACCCAAGCAAGGCTTGCATAATCTTAAACTTATATTCATTCGATCGTTCCTATCACACCAGGTCAATTTCACAAAAAAATAATAATATACATTCATATGCAAAGCTCTAAAAGAATTTGATAAATCCCCTTTTTATTGTCGACCCATTTGATAACAAGTATTAGTAAATATACAAATTAAATACAAAATATAGGGAATTCATGCCCTCCCATAGGATCATTATTGGATCCCTTTCAAAGAAAATTTTTTATAAACAATACAGTCAATCAAAATGTATTCTGATACCCTTCGTAACCCCTAACATCATCATGCAAAATAGAGAGGATGGTTGTGCTATTTAAGGCTATTAAGCCTCAGCCTACCTCTACAAATAGTTGTGAAGGCTCTAAAATAATATGTTTTCTATACTAAGCAAGTTGTAGGCCATGTGACCTCCACAAGTTGGTTGAAAAAACATAATACATTTGGCTCAAGGCCAATTCAAACATAAAATAGTGACTCACATTTGTATTGTGCTATGAAAACACTCGATTTAAATGAAGAAAATACTTCAAGAATGATTTAATAATGGCAATAATAACAAGTCGATTACCAAAGGAAATCAATTTACCCCCAATTCAAGCTTTTGAGATGTTTCCCTCATATTTTTTCCTTGTCGCGAGTCCTTTTTTTTTTTTTTTCCCTTTGAACCCCTAATTTATTCTCCTCTCTTTAATATTTTGCCTGGATATCCTTTAAAAATTTAAACACTATCTTTTTGCATGTTTTTGGGCGTTGGCATTATTGCTTGTTGCTGGCCACTACTTGGTCAAATATTTTCATTAAACTTGTGATAGTCCACATCCTTCATGGGATGCCTTGGTGATTTTTCATTGATTTCAAAAAATCTAATTAAGAATATATCAGTTATCGAATTTGAATTCGATATGAATTTAAATGTGTACATATATATGTATATGTATGTATATATATATGTAATATATCTATAAACATATATATATCTATATCTATATGTATTTAAATGGTTTCATTCATATTTACCATGTTTTTAAATAATATATATATGTATGTATGTATGTATGTATTCATGTTTATTTACATACATGTACATATATATATACATTCTTATGAAATTATTTTTTTGGAAGAGCTTTTAAGTTCCATATGCTATTATTTAAATTAAGAAAGGAAATTTTAATCTCATCTTGAGCTTCCATATACATAAAATAAAAGAGTATCCTTTCACTTATTTTCACATATTGAAATCTCTTATCCTTTTTACTCATTATTTTCAATACTTACTTTTTTTTTCTTCAAAACACAAAGTTTGAGTAGACAATTTAATCTACAAGCCATTTATTTTCAATCACTGAAACATTTCAAGTCATGAAATTATGTTCTTCTATATATGAAAAATAGTTCAAATGCAAATCATCATGCCATTTATGGTGTGTGCACCTAGATTCCAACTAGCTTACCATTCGATTTGGCTGAACAATCTCGCTTCAACTGTGTTCTTCTCCTTCAATTTGCCACCTTGCAACTGCACACACGTGCACTTGCAACTTTATTAGTAACATTCAATTCTTTATATCATATAAGATGATTTCAAAAGGTTTTCAAAGTCAACATTAGTCAACTTCTTTCATTCAATCTTTGAAAATTCCAAAATTTCCATTTAATATTTATTGAATTTCTTCAATAATTTAATTTACCATATTATAATAAATATGCAATAAAATTGGGTTATGATATTATTCATCTCTTGGAAGAGACATCGTCCCAATGTTTAGTAAGGTGAAAAAAAAAATCATATCAATTTAGAACATACATGTCTATTTCAACATCATAAAAATATATGTCTACTTCAACATCACATAAGAATATATGTCTATTTCAACATCACATCAAAATATATGTCTATTTCAACATCACATAAAAAAATCTATTTTTATTTCAACATCACATCAAAATATATATGTCTATTTCAACATCACATTAAAACTTAAAGCATGAAATATCATAGTATCTGAATCCAAAAATTGTCAAAAAAAAATTATTGTAGTTTCTTTCTCAAGAAAGAAAATGTGGAAAAGAGCATTCTATTTCATCCACATCCTCCCAAGTAGCACCACCCTCTGACTAATGGTCCCATTGGACCTTAAATTGAGCATTTTCTCTACTCTATAACTTAACATTACATCTATCCAGGATTCTAATGGGCTCCACTAGCACCAAACCTAGATCCTACACTTCGAAGGATTTCCTATCAAGCACATGAGTCACATCAGGATGATATGGATTAAGCAAGGAAACATGAAACACATTGTGAAGTTGAGCTAGAGTAGGTGGTAGATCTAGTCTATACACAACTAGGTTAATCACTTCCAAGACTTCAAATGGTCATACATATATTGGGGACAACTTGGAAGATGTTCCAAAAGATTTATTTTTTTATGAGGTTTAACTCTCAAGAAAAATTTATCCCGATTGCAAACTAAGAGTTTGATTCTTTTTAGTATAATTCTTCTACCAGTTTTCCACCTCCTTCAATTTTCTCTTAATGACCCACATTTTTTCTTCCATTTCTTTAAGCATTTTAGGTCCTACTATGATCCTATCCTCCAATTTATCCCAACTAATGGGGGTATGACACTTCTGCCCATACAAGGCTTCAAATGGTGTCAAGACAAAGGATGTATGATGAGATTTATTCTAAGAAAACTCCACCAAAGGAAAGTATTCTTCCCACCTATATTGTTGGTCCATATAATACATTTAGAGGAGGTCTTGGAATACCTGGTTCACCATCTTTGTATATCTATTAGTCTAAGGATGATAAGCTAATCTGAAATATAGTTTGGTCTCCAATGCAACATTCAAGGTCATCCAAAACCTTGAGGTCATCCATCTGTCCCTATCAGAAATAATAGTCTCTGGCACTCAACATAAGTGGAAGATCTCTTGGACAATTTTTTTAGCCAGGGTCAACGATCCATCCTTAAGGTATCCTAGAATGAAGTGCACAACCTTAGTCAACTTATCAATCACAACCAAGATAAAATCATGATTATTATTGCTTAACAATAAGCCTTGTACAAAATCCATATTGATCGCCTGCCATTTATACTCAAGTATGTCATGAGGATACAATAACCCAGATGGATGTTCATGCTCAACTTTGGCTCACTAGCACTCTAAGCATTTGGCTATGTACTCCACTACATCCTTCTTGATTTTAGGACAAAAATATAGAGTCTTCAACTCCGCGATCATCTTGGATACTTTGAGTTGTCCTGAATAAGGTTCATTGTGAACTTCTAAAACCAACTTACTCAACTTTCCAAAGTCAGGAATATACATCCTTCTCTAATATCTCAAAATACCATCTAGTTTTATCTCATACCCATCAAATAGATGATCTAAAGGATTTAATGGTAGGGTGGTCTTCACTCTCTAATAGTGCTCATCCCCTGGAAAATTATGAATCATCTACTATCTCAAGTTATACCTTGTTGAGATCATGGTTGCCATATGCTTTCATCTACTAAGAGCATCAACCACTATATTATCTTTCCCTTTATATATTCAATTCCAAATTCATACTCGCTAAGGAATTCTAACCACCTTCTCTATCACGCATTAAGGTTTGGTTGGGTAAATATGTATCTCAATCCCAAGTATTTTGCCTAGAGTTCAAAATTCTTTCAAAAAAGATAATGTCTCCACATCTATAAGGCATTAACTATGGTTGTCAATTCAAAATCATGAGGTCCATAGTTCACTTCGTTTCACTTCGTTTCACTTGAGCTTCCTTGATTCATAAGCTACTGCTTGTTTGTCTTGCATTAATATTGCTCCCAACCCCTCTCCTAATGCACTTGCAATTACTATGAATCCCCCCTTAGGATTAGGGATAGTCAACACTGGTGTTGTTGTGAGCCTCTCCTTCAGGAGTTGGAATGATTTCTCAAAATTTCTTGATTCATTCAAACCGTGTTCCCTTCCTTCAGAGTGAGGCAATAGGAGTTAAAATCTAGGAGAACCCTTGCAAAAATCCCTATAGTATCCTACAAGGCCCATGAAGCTATGGAATTCTAACACATTTTAAGGCACTAGCCATTCCATGATTGCCTTGATCTTCTCAAGGTCTATAGAGACTCCTTCAGCTAAAATGATATGGCCCAAATAGTGCACTTTGTCCTGATAGAATGAACACTTGAAAAAATTCCCAAAGAGTTTCCTTTCTCTCAATCATTGAAAAATATCCTCAAATTTCTATCCTACTCTTTGACAGTTTTTTAGTAGACTAGAGTTTTGTCAATGAAAATCATAAAAAATTCATCCAAGCAATCTCTGAATACACTATTTCTAAAGTTCATAAATGTTGTTGGTGCATTAGTTAAACCAAAATCTATCGTTGTGAACTTGTAATTTCTATACCAAGTTCTAAATGTAACCTTGAAAATGTCTTCTTCCTTAATTCTCAATTGATGGTACTCTGACCTGAGATCAATTTTGGAGACCACCATCACTCCTTTAATTTGATTAAATAGTTTATCAATCCTTGGGAGTGGGTATTGGTTCTTGATGATCACCTTGTTCAACATTTAATAATCTATACATAGATGCAGGGTTCCATCCTTATTTTTCATAAAAATAACCAAATCTCTCCAAGGAGATACACTGGGACTTATAAGTCCTTTATCCAATAGTTCCATTAACTGGGCCTTCAACTGATAGAGCTCTATGTTGGTCATCTGATATGGTGCCTTGGATTGAGGCTCTTCTCCTAGAGCTAGGTCGATAGAAAAATCAAATTCTCGCTTTGGAGGAAACTCTGTAAGCTCATTAAGGAATACATCTTGGAATTCCTTGAGAAAAGGATAGTCATCTAAATATGGTTCCTTTCTATTAAGGATTTTGACATGCACCACATAAATTGCACACCCCTTTCAATGAGCCTTCTTGAGCTGCATCACATAAATCTATCTATGCTCTAAGGGTCTTTGCATTCCACAAACCTCAACCAGATTATCATAATCATCTAGACAGTTGACCACCTTATCCTCATAGTTCACTATAGACTTATGCTTAGTTAACCAATTTATTCCCAAAATTACATCATATGAGCCTAAAGGTGCCACATATAAGTTGACCTAAGTTTAAAAGGTTGGAAGCTCTAACTCACTGCAAAAGAGATAGGTATCTACCCTCCACTCTACTCAATTACCATACTGGATTGTCCATGAATTTTCCATGTATCCAGGTCTAATGGGTATCTTAGATATTATTCTAGGATCTATAAAACATTCATTATCTCTAGTATCAATTAAGATAGAGACTGATTGGCCATAGAGCTTACCTGTCAGCTAAATTGGCAAAGCCTGATACTTTTTCTACCTATTGTCCACTACAACGTGGATCTCGTGATTCTAAGTCTACTGATAGCTTCCTTCCTTCCATTGCTTTGATCAAGTAGAATAGTTTGAGGCATAAAAATCACCTCCACAAGTATAGCATCCATCTCAAGGCCCTTTACGACCTCCTGGATTGTCCTCTCTAAAGCCTTTCTACTTATGGTCATCCTACTCTTGCCTTTGTTTTCTTTCTTGTTCTTTCCACCATTACCATCTTCACCCTTCTCCTAAGACTTACTTCCCCTCTTGAGATTATAGATTTTATGGCTCTTATCTCCTTTATGAAATTTGTTTTTCTCATACCATGATTTAGAATTTGAGTTGCTACAAAGAATAGATAGCTACTGCAATTTTTGTTCCTATTTGGTGACATTTTGGAAGAATTCATTCATAGTGTTAGGTTCATGCATATCCACTTCAGCTCCTATGTGAAGTTTGAGTCCCATTATAAATTCCTAGATACAAAACCATTCATCTCCCTAATACTAGGGCACATAATTCAACAGGTTGGTGAACTTTTCCCAATACTAAATCATAGTCATATTTCCCTTAGTTGAGTTATGAAATTCCATCACTTTCTTGTTAAAGAAAATATATGGTGACCATCTCTTCCTGAAAGCTTGGAGGAAGGGTTCCCAAGTGATCTCAGTAGGCTGAAGATTTTGTTCTAGCTTCTCATTATCCCACCAAGTCGTTGCTTCACTTGAGAGCTGATACATAGCTCATGCTTCCTTGGCCTATTTAGAAAGGTTATAGATCCCAAAATATTTTTCCATCTCTATAATCCATGCCTCATCTCTTGCTTCGATAGCCTTACCATCAAACTTGGGTGGTGCTACTCTATTGATGTCTTTCCCAAGCTCTTCCTCAATTTGTCCTCGTGGACCTACCCCTAGACTAATGTCTCCTTGATTTCCTTTTGCATTCCTATGGTCCCAATCCTCATGTGACACATGGACTTATTTATCTATATGATCCATGTGATACTCGTGCTGATTCAAAAGCTCTAGGATTTTCTCAAGCCTCTTGTTCGATCTGTTATCAAAACCACTACCACCCTCATCTTTCCTAGTGGTCACCATGTCATTCCACACTTATCTTGCAAGACATTCATGTTTATCACATCTCAACACAAGTTTCTACGAATAAATTTTCTTATGCTACACAACATGTTTTCTCATATGCATGCATCCCTCATTCTAGAAGACATACAAATTCATGCATAATACACACATTTCAGATTCCTTCATTGAACACACCAAAAAAATATTATCTGATTTTATTTATATTAAAGGTGATTCAATAGACCCTTATTTAAAATAGGCTTATTGTTACATCATTATGATTTCTTGGCATAAAAAATATGACATTTCTTTGGGTCGTCATTTGAATTTACATCAAACTTTACAAAAGAGGATGGTTGAGCACATAGGCTCTCCTTTTCCTCTTTAGTCAACAAGGGTGCATTAGGTCCACACCCTAGAGGCCAATCCCAGATTGCAAAAATATTTTTGATCTTAGGTGTTCACTTCTCCTCAATATTCAAGCCTCTCTCTGGCTTGAGTCGTGTAAGAGCTTGAGCTATATTTTCATCATCAAGAATTTTTGATTGAATGTTTGTCTTGGAATTTCCTTCCTTTACGTCATTATTATGTGAGGTTATAACAGTTTTCCCTTCCTTCATCCTTCCTTTGACCTTCCAATTCTTGCATTCAATCTAGGTTTGGTAAATTCTTAAGAAAACCAAATTTTGGTTCAAGGGTCAGCTACACTAGTCAACTATGGTAGACTTAAAGGCATAGAATTGAACCCTAAGCTCTGATACCAAATGTAATAACCCTTCCTAAATTACTACTTAATTAACATTATTATATTTGGCACATGAGTATATTCCAAATTAAAAATACATAACTAGTGGCTAAAGTCAATCATAGCTACACATGTCCATTTAAAATGAGTCATTGATTCATATATTCACTTAAAAAGTTAAATTACAATATCAGGTTTGACTTGGATCCTAAAGCCAGAAAGTCATTACATTGTACATTTTACATGATCATATACATGAAAGTATTACATCAAGTTAAATCCTAGACTAAAATAATCTTGTGAACAACTAAATTTCTTCTTTGATGCTCACCTCCACCAGTGGATGAGAACATGGTTGAAGTAGTTTACCACCCAAACACAAAGCTTATGCTTCCCTATAATTCTTCTAACTTGAAGAATGTCTCACCTTGCATGAAAATTTTAGCAAGAAAACAATCTACAAGGTGGAATCCAATGTGTGCCCATAAATCAAAATGCAATTTCTATCTAAAGGCTAGAAAAGAAAGTGCAAGATCTATTCTAGGAATGGAAGAGGGTGATATCATAGAGTTCATATATACAAATTAACTATATTGCTTGGTGAAGCATAATAAATGTGTTGCACGAACAAAAATAATAAGTTCTAGTAAAAAAACCTATACTCTCTAAACTTCATTTTGACACCCATCCCATAAGGTAACTTTCTACTATACATCTCATAATAGCTATATACACTCTAGTAGCATCTACCCTAAGGTGCTCTAGTCAACTAAGGTATCACTATTTCATTCAAGTACTAGAATAATCTTTCACATATTTCTTTAGAGGAAGAATTGTATTAGTAATTTACTCTCTAAACAAAAATCAGATTTTTGATTCAGTAGAGTAATTCAACAATTAGTCATATCATAATTATGATTATTATATACTTATCATCAATAATAATTTTTCATTTAAAAACATGAACTAAGAACTGAATCGAAGACAATGGTGACCTCCCTCTAGGGCTTCTAGGGTTTTGGATGTAAAAGGAGAGAGGTCAATTTTCTTTCTCGTTTCACTCAAGAACGAACCCTTGAGATTTCAATGCAAAGGAGATTGAAATCTAGAAAATGGAATGTTCCAAGGGATTGAATGATGTCAAATGAGGGGTTAACCACCAAGTGTAAACTTGGAAAAGAAAATGTTTGAAAACATAGTGTAGTATGCAAAATGACCTAGAAAGATAAGTAAAATGTAGTAAGAAGCTATGAGACTGAAATGTGTGCACTTGGAAGATTGAAGAAGGAAGAATGGAGATATGGATCACTAAAAAAGCTATTGTTTATGTTGATTGAGACTCATTCACCAAGCTGGGTGAATCAGTCCAATTTTCAGGAAAATTTGCAAGAACAAGTTTCAGAGAAAAGGGTATCCAAATCTAGAAAGATCCTACTCAGGCTTGTATAGTGGGAATCATTCACCAATAGTGGAAAATCAGTCCACTTCTACTTTTTCAGAAGTTCTGAAGTGGATTTGGTGTCTCTTAGTTTTCTCTACTCTTTTTGATTGGTTTTCAGATCCGAATCTACAAGATAACACTAGTAGGTCTTCTCCAAGCTTCTCCAAGGTTGAATGGAAAATTTGACACCTTTAGATACTTGACAAATTTTCTCCACCTTTTCTCCTCAACAATATGCAACCTAGACCTAGAAATCACACACAAGAAGAGGGAAAAATGGTTGTGGGGTTAGAGAATAGGGGTTTTCCTAAGTCAAACCCCTTGTTGGTAATTAAACCTTGAAATGAAAGTGAATGGAAAGGGAGAATGATGAATGAACAAAATATAATTTTGCAACTCACTAAACCCTAGCAATAAAGTGCTACAATTATGCTTGAAATGGTTTCAATGGATGTGGTTCTTGACTCTTGCTTGATGTTGATATATCTTGAATGTTATGCTTGCTTCAATCATGAACTCTACATCACAATTGTTAGCACAATAACAAACATGAAGAATGCAATATTTGGCATGATGATTGATGCTCTTGAATGCACTTGAATGCTTGATACTTTTCCCTTGAATGCCTTGAATGCTTTTGTAAAATCAATTTTCTATAAGGATTCTCTCACAAAAATCTTAGTTCACTTGATTGCCTGTTAGGAGAAAATGAGTGAATGAACCTTATATTTATACTCAAGTATGCAAGAATTCCAAAAATTACAAAACTACAAGTGGACATCAGATCTAGGAGAATAAAATCCCACCATAAATTTGATTTAAATTTGAATTTTGGTCACACGAGACTCATTCATCCATGGTCGTGAATGATTCCCATCACACATAATGTATGGGACCAAAAATCAAAAGTGTCTATAAATGTGTAACACTTGCATCAGGGCAAAAAATACGTAGGTGGGACTCATTCACCCAAGGTGGAAAATGAGTCCTAGATAGTAAATCTAGGCCACATAAGCTAGGAACACCTAAATTATGATTGGTTACTGATTGGTGTCAGGATTATCCTCATTAGTATGCAATAAATGAGGCTTGTGGATGAAAAATAAGGCCACTTAACACATAATAAATCCCAATTATTAATGAAAATCCTAGAGGAATGTGAAACTATGTTACAACACTTTACAACATATCAAATAAGGCAAGATTGATGTTAATCATGATTGAAATTATGTTTATTATGCCCAGTTAATTGATAAAACCGTAAGGAAGTGTGAAAGTGTGTTACAACACCTTTGCAAGGTACCATTAAAATACATTAGTTCACAAGGTCCCAAGACCTAATGTGAATGTTCTATCCATATTACAACATTAAATCAAGGAAAAATTAAGCCAAAATCTATAAGGACCCAAATGACTGCAAAGAATCTGAAGGACCCTTTTTTCGACACTACAAGAACAAGAGAAGGTATGCCAAAATTATGTGTATGTACATAGATGAAATATATGTGCATACACATATATGTTCGTACTTAATTTTTAGAATTTGTGCATACATTCTAAAATAAATCATTAAATCAAATTGCAATCATAAAAAAATATTCCATTTGACATTTCTTTCGTCAAAAGTAAAGAATCAAAACAAGTCTATATTAATAGTTTCACAAATATTGTTATTGCATTCTCACAACTGTGATACTCTAACATTGTTTTTTACATATGATCATTCCTCATTTAAATAGAACAAGTATTTTTTCCTACTAAATGGTTATAAGACAAGTTGATTACATATGAACATTCATTGTTAAAACAGAACAAGCACTGTTTCCTACTAAACAGTTATAAAACAAGCTATTTTTATATGAACATTCACTATTTACAACTATTCAAATTTGTTCCAACTAAATAGTTTAATGAGCAAGGTTTTTTTCAGCTAAAAAGATAACTTAACAAATCAATGTCTTTTACAAAATACTATTCATTGTTTACATCATTAGAATATAGTTTCAAACTAAACAGTTGCATTTAATGACATAAAAATGTCATTTTCGAACACAACAATCACTATTTGTAATTACTTATTGTTGTTTCAAGTTGTTTAGAATCTAAATGGAAACATTACATTGAGTTGTTCATTATTTAAAAAAAAAAAAGGTTTTCTACAATAAACTAAAATTAAAGAATGTTGCTTTTCTAGTAACAAATATTATCTATAACTTCTCATTTTTCAATTTTCATGCAAACCAAAAGATTTTTCCAACAAATCAAATGGCCCAATTTTCCACATGAAAACAAAATTCCTAACATTAAGATCTTGAACACTTTCATCACTAAAAATTTGATGAGAAATTTTAATATTAAAAAGAAACTTAGTACAACATGTATGTTGATGAAGAGCTTGAGAAAATATGTCAGTCGAGAGATTGGAATAGAATTTTCAAGTTCTAAACATTACTCGGCCTATTCAGGCTACAACAAAATGATCTTAAGTTGCTCTAGATTCAACCAATCTCATAGGTCAGGTGCTTTCTTTCTTAGCATCAAAAGTTATATTAAAAATTTCCCTTATGGAAATACTGGTTTATACCATGCATGTAGTAATATTCAACATGAATAATTATTTATGTACTATTTGCACATTCAAGAATCAGCCCATCGATCTTCTAAATTGACCCAAGCAAGGTTTAAAGAATCTCAAACTTAGATTCATTCCATTATTCCTATCAAATGAGGTCGACTTCACACAAAATTAACAATACACATTCATATGCAAATCTCTAAAAGCATTCGATAAAGCCCCTTTTTCATTATCGACCCATTCGTTAACAAGCATTACTAAATATACAAATGAAATACAAAATATAGGGAATTCATGCCCTCCCATAGGATCGTTATTCAATCCCTTTCAAAGAAAAAAGTTTACAAACAACATAGTCAATCAAAATGTATTTTGATAGCCTTCATAAGGCCTAACATCATCTTGAAAAATAAAGAGGATGGTCATGTTATTTAAGGTTGTTGAGCCTTGGCCTAGCTCTACAAACAACCATGAAGTCTCTAAAATTTTATGTTTTCCATACTAAGCAGGTCGTAGGCCATGTGACCTCCACAAGGTGGTTGAAGAAACTTAATAGATTCATCTCAAGGATGATATAAACACAAAACAACAACTCACATTTTTACTATGCTATGAAAAAACTCGATTTAAATAAAGAAAATACTTCAAGATTTAATAATGGCAATAATAACAAGTTTATTACCAAAGGAAATAGATTTTCCTCCAATTCAAGATTTTGTGATGTTTCTCTCAGATTTTCCCCTATCTTGAGTCCTACCTTTTTCCTTCAAACCCCTGATTTCTTCTCCTCTCTCTACTTTTTTGCTTGGATATCCTTTAAAAATGGAAACAAATATTGTCTTTTTGCATGTTTATGTGCATTGGCATTATTTATTGTTGATGGCAACTACTTCATCAAATATTTTCATTAAACTTGTGACAGCCCACATCCTTTTTGGGATTCCTTGGATATTTCTCATTGATTTCAAATAGTCTAATTTAGAATGTATCGGTTATCAAATTTGAATTCGATATGAATTTAAATATGTGTATGTATATATGTATATGTATGTATATATAGGTGTAATATATATATATATATATACATATGTATTTATATCTATATGTATTTAAATGATTTCATTCATATTCACCATGTTTTCAAATAATATATATGTATGTATGTATGTATTCGCATTCATTTACATACATGTATATATATACATTCTTGTGAAAATTGTTTATTTGGAAGATATTTTAAGTTCCATATGCTATTATTTAAATTAATAAAGGAAATTTTAATCTCATCTCAAGCTTTTATATATGTAAACTAGAATAATTTCTTTTCACTAATTTTCACATAATGAAATCTATTATCCTTTTTAATCATTTTTTCCAATACTTACTCTCATTTTCTTCAAAAAAATGGTTTGAGTAGAAAATTTAATCTACAGGCCATTCATTTTTTATCATTAAAACATTTCAATTCATGAAATTACAATCTTTTATATATGCAAAATAGTTCAAATGCAAATCATCATCCCATTTGTGGTGTGTGCACTCAGATTCCAACTGGCTTATCATTTGATCTGGCTAAACAATCCTACTTCAAGCATGTTATCATCCTTCAACCTAATACCCTACAATTGCACACACTTGCACTTGCAACTTTATCAGTAACGTTCAATTCTTGATATCATATAAGATACTTTCCAAAAGTTCGCAAAGTCAACTTTTTTCATTCAATTTTTGAAAATTCCAATATTTTCATTTAATATTTATTGAATTTCTTCAATAATTCAATTTATCATATTATTATAAATATGTAATAAATTTAGGTTACGACAGTATGCACCAACTCCAACAATCCAGTAGTAGTTTTTTCTTTACCTTTGAAACTTCTTCTTGTTTGCTTTCCAATCTAATAATCTTTGCAGACAACATTGATAGGCTTTGTAATCTTTGGAAGGTCTCTTACTGCTTTAACTACACTAATTCTTACTAGGTTATCAAAATTGATCCAACACATCCTCCTATTCCATAACGAACTTTCATTAATCTTATTCACAAAGAAATGACAATCAACACCCTTAAGTTGATAAGCATTTCCATTTGTCCTTCTTCACCATTTCAGACCCTTTTCTGATCTCACATCTAGTATCTTGAAACATAAGATTATATCCTTTTCTACATATTTTTTCAACACTTAAGAGGTTATGCCTTAAACCATTAACATAGTAAACATCATCAGTAATATGCTTTCCATCAAAATTGATTAATTTTTTTCCATATATCTTAACACCTAAATCATCACCAAATCTAACAACTCCTGCATCATATTTTTCAAGTTTAAAAAAATATTGTCACTAGTCATATGATTAGAGCATCCAATATTAATGATCCAATATTTCTTATCCTATCTATTATCAAAGGAAGATACCAAGGTACCTTGAGTTCTATCCTTTATCTCTAGAGGGCTTTCCTTCACACATCTTTTAGAGTTAGAAAATTTGGTTTCATCTTGTAAATCCATGAACAAGCATTCACTATCATCATCATTCCCATAATTAGATCCATCATAAAAAATACTTGCATCTTATATAATATAATAGCTTATCTTAATCATCTTACCTTTATTTTCTCTGTTTTTATGATTCGCAACTATATTTGGACATCTTGAAAAATAGTGACCTATCTTTCCACAACTGAAACATTTGAAAGGAAATTTATCTTTGTACTTACCAGTACCCTTTTTCATCCTTCTTACAATGTTAGCTTCCACATCATCAAGATCCTCCTGATTTGATTCTTCAATCTTCTCTAATTTTCTAGCCTTCAAATCAATCTCAACTTTTGCACCATTACTTGTACCAAATTATCTCATTTCAAATGCAGTTAGGGAGCCAAACAATTGATCTTTTAGTATACAAATCCAAATTTTCAAATTCCTTAATAGAAAAAACTTTATGACTGTAACCTTTAGGAAGATTTCTAAGAAATTTTGTTACCACTTTTCATTCTTTGAATTTTCCACCAAGACCTCTAATGGAACTAACCACTTCATCTACCCTCTACATGTATCTTGTAATATTTTCATCTTCAAACATCCATAGGTTCTCAAATTGCATCTTCATATTTTGCATCTTAGCTTGTTTAACCTTATAATCTCCTTCATAAATTCTTTTTTTTTTTTTTTTAACAAACTTCTTTAGTAGTTTTTAGATCCATAACTTTCATTACTTTAGAATAAAAAATACTACACAAGAGAGAATATCTTTCTTTACAATTACATGGGTATGTGTAGGATCATGATGGGCCAAAAAGTGGCAATATGTAAGTGATATGATGGCCCATGTGGCTGACAACTTTTTTTTAACCCTAAATTGATGAAACGAAAAGGGTTTTTATAGGAGATTCTCAACTTTCCATGAATATAAATTATACTTTACTTTGAATTTAATAAATTTTTATTATTCATTTTCTATTTGAATTACAATGAAAGTCATAATTGATAGGCTAATTGAAAAACACCTATAGATTTCAAATAGTATCAGATTTTTTGAATCCAAAACATGCATCACATTCTATGCTTCACATACTATAGGATTAAAAAAAATGAATTTCGTGAAGTTTTGACCAAGTTAAGGTGTTCAAAGATACGAGATTTTATATTTTTAATTTTTTTTATTAAAAAATACATAACTAATTATTTACTTGGAAAAAAATTACAAATAAATATGCATCACATGAGGACATGAGTCCTCTACATATATCTAAAATAATATAAAAAATATTATCATTTTATTGTGGTTAGGGTGGTCAGATAGACACCTACTTCTTATTTTTTCCTTGAAATTTATGTACTATTGCATTGAAATTTCAAATTTTCACCAAATAGATTTTTTTAAAATAAAAATAAACCTAGTATTTTAGAAACTACATTCAATTCGCAACAAATTCTATTCTTACATATTTTTGAAATAATATAGTTAACTTATTCAAATTTTTATGTCAAGTTTCCCAACTCTGATTTTTTTAATTTTCATCGCCACTTAAGGGCCTATTTTTTCCATGATGATCTTACACATACCTACATTCATAAGCCTTGATTTCAACTTCAGTTCTTAGACCACTTTTAGGCATAGTATAATCATTTTGCACTACTTTCCATATGTCAAATCCAAGATAAACTAGATAACCTTCCATCCTTTTTTTCTAGAACGCATAGTCCATGCCATCAAACATAAGGATCTCCTTCTTGTGTGCCATCGTAAATCCACCTCAAGTAGTTAAGATTTCTTCAAAGGAACCTTTCTCTAATATCAATTGTTGAATGCACAATAAAACTAAGAGGGGGGTTGAATCATTTTTACCTTCAAATTTCAAAACCTTCATAAGAATTCAAATCCACATTCATTCAATTAACCATTAATTTTCTATAATGATTTAGCATGAAAAAGAAAATAACAAAAATTGAAACAACATAACACCATACATAAGACAACACAAGATTTACATTAAATATCCAAGATGGGAAAAACCATAGTGAGGATTCACTAACAATATAAGTATATCAATAACGATTACAAAGACTCACTATCGAAGGACTCATTACCTAGAAAAGGAAAGGCTCAATGCCATAATAGAAAAGAATATAGAGAAGGAATATTATAGAGAGAAAATAATATCAATGCAACAAAGAATCCACCACAATGATGCCAACACCTTTATAGTCTAACTAATTAATTTTAGACACCTTTTGCTCACTACATCCATTAAACTAAAACATTAAAGTTCATACTGCACTTCTCAAATTAATACTTTAACACTCTGGAATTTGCATCACACTTGTCTATCTATTCTACCACACATTACCTCAACAACTAAAATCATATTTATACCATATTCAACCCTAAAGCTTTCTCCAAGGTTATCTATGCACCTCAAATGTGCAAATCCAAATTAGGTCAGCACCAAAACATTCCCATAGTGGAAAGGAATGAAGGTAGACAACAAAACACATTATCTAGGATGTATTTCCATCCTTACATGTCATTCCACACTTATACAAATAACTAAGCATCTTTTCAAGTAGTGTAAACACCATTAAAATTTTAAGTACATGCTTCCTTTGATCTATCCATACCCTGTAGACAACAAATGTCACTTGAAGACACTTTGAAACATTCCATAAAAACCTTGAAATCCAACAAACTCCTTCACAAAAACTTTTACTTGAAGAATGTATACACCTAGTACATCCAGAAAAGTCTTCCATATACTGTAACTTAAGAAACCATCTTCCAAAGCACCAAATATTGAACCACTTCAACTTGATGGCATATTATTGTATTGATGTGAAAAGGAGAGATTAGAGGTGAAATGGAGCTAATGTCAAAAGTGGTATCAAAGATGAGATGGAATTGATCTTGCAAGTGAGGATGTTAGAATTAGTGTAAAAGGTGTCACTGAAGTCAAAGAAGAGATCAGAGGTAAGATGGAGTTGATCCTATAGGGGAGATTGTTGGTGTTGACACTGAAATATGTCATTGGTGTCACATGAGTATAGTGGATCAGGTTCTGGAAGCATCGGTACAGGTTGTTGGTGAAAGAAGCATGTATCTGAAAATGTTGCAAAGTTTCTCAAATGTTGCATTATTGTCATGCAATATTAACACATTATTATAGAGGGTTCTTCTAGAAAACAAAGGTGAAGCAAGAAAAATATTTGATGTGGGTTTTATAAGTACATTCCAGATGTATAATTTGCAAGTTTAGATGATGTGTTGAAATATTAGAATTGATTTATGTCTACTCTTGGTCAGAATTAGGGTTTACTAGTTAAACCCTAGGGTTGTAGTCATGGTGTTGTGAACATAATTTCTATTTTTTTGTTGACTATGTATCATAGGTTGTAGGTTGCTTAATTTTCAAATTAAACCTTAGGAGTCATTTGGGAAACCAACCCCTTCTCCTAGCATTTACTTGCTTGACAAATATTCAGCAACTTTAATATTTCCTAAGTCATAAATGAAATATATATTTTTTTTCATCTGGGAGACTCTATCATATTAGTAGGAGTCATTTTGAAGTCCCTTTGATGTAGATGGTGAAAATATGATCAACAGTCATGATCATGGCTTGGTGATCTGATGGTTCCCACTAGCTCATGACACCTATGGTGGGACCCATTCTAAGCCCTATCGTATATGAGGGAGACTACATCATATCAAGAGATTGTTTAGTGTCCCTTCAATGACATGACCCATAGGCATATTGACGTGACAATGAAATTTCAAAGAGAGAATTTCAAGGCATCTTTGGTGGAAAGGTTAAAGAAACTTCTACATATCAGAGTAAGTAGCCTTAGAGTCCCTTCAACATGTCAAAGAGAACTTGATCAATGGTGGAGATCAAGCCCTTGATCTTAGACGATGTTCATAGTTAGTTTTGTGGGACCAAATTATGTGAAAGGTGATAGAGGAAAGTGATGGAGTGTGAACACATGGCATTAACTCATATTGAGGAGACTTCTAGATATTGGATTGAGAATTTTTAAGTCCCTTTTGATGCTATGAAGGAAACATACAAAGTTGTTGGATGGTGATGTCACATTGACAGGTGGAAACAAGTGATTGCATTGACCAAGGCTATCAATGATAAACTTGATCATCAATTGTGATCAAGTATTTCTAATTATACAATGCTCACAGTGGGACCGAAAAAAGGTGTGAGATGGAAGATTGTATGGCGATGCAGTAGATGACAAATTGCAATAGACCAATAGTTTGCTATGATATTTTGGGCCAACGATATAGTGAGGAATGGTGAAATTTAATAGGTACCTCATTAGGGAGATAGATACATATTAGTAGAACCAAAATTTTAGTCCCTTCGATACAACGAAGGAACCTCGTCGAAGAGAAGGATGAATATCAACATAACATAATTTTGAGTCCTTTCGACAAAATGAAATTCAAACAATGACCTTGGTGGGACTTGATAGGGAGGTGATGATGGTGAATGGTGATGTGTGAGGACAAGTGGAGGCATGTGATTGACCAATATATCAAGTCACATAGGTTTTTTTTACTGCACCGTGCAAACAAGGATGATATGTGGCCAACGGGGACCACCCACTAGATATAAGCTAGTATTACATGATGTCATCATGTCCAAATGGAAAAGAGAGATTTCTTACAAACCAATTCACATCATTGTTGTGAATTATGTGGTGATAATGTGGACACATATCTTGGTGGAACCCAACCATGGCAAGTGGTATATGAAGAATATCAATGGTTTCCATTATTTGGTGTTTGATCCAACAATGATTGCTAGTCAATAAATATCAATGGTGCATGTTTAAAGAAGATGATCTAAAAATAATTTTTTAAAGGTGCCAAGATGAATGAAGAGTTAGAGGATCATGGCACGAAGATAAGAGATCGATGGACCATATTTAAAGATGAAGATACTCAATGAATAAATTTGTGTAAATGGGGGTTTTGATTGGTAACCAACTTTTTGATTGAATTCAATTGGTCAAACCACATCAGCTACCAAATTTATTGGTGATCATACAAATAGTTAGCAATAGGATTATGTAGTTGGTGAAAATTAGATTTAGATAAGATACAAGGAGTATGAGTTAAATGGCCTACCCAATCCAATGACTATTTGATTTGTGATTTGATCAAAAAATCGGTGACACAACTTGCAAGGGAGATGGAGATCGGAATTGAATCGGATAAGAAAAAGAATATATTAATTAAATATTTGATTCTAGGGTTTGATAGTGATCCAATTTGGGAAACTCTCTATATCCAAATTAAATGTTGTGAGGCTCGATGTAGAGGTATGGTGTTGAGTAATATATCTATTAAACCATATGAAATGTTTCTAGATGAGTTGGATGGTGGTGCAAGGATCGAGATGAATAGATAGCTTGTTGGAGAAGCTTGTGAATGAAGGAAATTCTAACAAAACTCTTTATTCTAAATTTTTTGAATATTCAATTAATCTATACAATTAGTGGATGACTCAAGGAATTGATTACAAATGAATGGAGTCACGAAAAAAGAAGAAAATTATAGAATCATCTAAGTGTTATGTCTACAAGAAAAAGTGAGAGATAGTAGTGTAGCAAAAAAAAAAGCACACACTGAGATAAAGTAGAACCCAAACATAAAGAAAAGCATCATTCAGGGTTTACTTTCAAGGTGCAACAAGATAGAACAAATAATTTTCTAAGTGCAGAGATGAAAAATGGAAAAGTGCATAACATAGTAGATAGAGAGGTGAAAAGTAGTGTTATGTGTTGTTGAGTATGCAGGAGAAGCAAATAGAAAGAGTGCAGAACATGTTGAGCAAGGTGTAGAGTAGAAAGTTGAGTTACAGATATTGCAATATATAGTTGGGCAGTTCCAAATTTAGTCGCAACATAAAATTTTGTTCAATACAACAAATTTCATTACTGTTATTTGAAATTTGATTGGTTGGTGTCATCGGATAACTCAGTTGGTACTTAGAGTAGGGATTTGGTGCTTCCTTGGAGTTGATGCTCCTAAATTAGGGGATTGGTGTCTCATTAGGTTTGGTGCCCTTAAACATTGTAAAAGAAGATTTGATTGTGAGGTTGGATTAGGATAGTAGATCCTATCAATATTTCTCACCATGGTTTTTCCCATTTGGGTTTTTCCATGCATATATGGTGTTATGTAATGTTTTTTTTTGTGTGTGTGTTTATCTCTTTGCATGTTTAGTAAATCTACATTAAGGGTTTAAGGAAGTAATTTGCACAGAGGTTTTAAGGGATAAGTTTTGATATCTATTGGTTCACCCCCCCTCTCAGTAGATTGTTTTCCAATAATTGGCATCAGAGCACTAGGTTCCCCAGGAGAATCTTAATCAACTCACATATATTCTAGATAAGTGGACACAAAAATGGATTATCAAGAAGACCTATTTGCATACGATGAATCTTTCTTTGATGGATTAGAATATATTTTAGAGAGATATAGTGGAAGAATATTTGGGATCCTTAGGGTTTGATGTATATCCTGTTAGTATTAAATGGATATACATCTCCTGCTACACCTCCAACTATTGAGGTTGAAAAGAAGGCATATGAGGATAATGCTAAGGAAATGGGTGTAATTTTTTGTAGGTTGTCAAGCTTTACGTTTGTTAAAGTCATGCATTTTCAAACTACACATGAAGTTTGGAACAAGTTAAAGAGTATTTACAAGGAGGAGGATGATGAGGTGCAGGCCTTGATTCAAAAATATGAAAGAGAGTCTAAAATTTTGAAGACAAGTGAAGATGAGAAGAGTGTAAATACATCGATAGGAGATGTTTCAAATAGAAGGGACAAGATAGAAGCATATACTTCTAGATCAAAAGAGTCCAATAAGGAGGAAAATTACTTCATCAAAAGATTGACAAGAAGCACCAACAAATATGAAGGTATGTTACCCTTTAAGTGCTCTAACTATGATAAAATTGATTATCTTGCTTTTGAATACATTTATGATGAAAAGAATAATTCTAAGTAAGAAAATATTGGTAAAAATATGGATAAGAAGAATATGGACACAAGAAGAGAAAATAGGTTATATGATGTAAGTGGTAGATCAGATGATGAACATGAAAATGCCTATGAGAATGACCCTTTCATGGAATCTAGAATTCCCTTTGATAAAGAAGTTGAAAGATCTAATGAAAAGGAAGATGAAGTTGAATTTGAAGGTGAACTTATATCTTCTTTGGATGAGATTAAAATTTTGAGGAAGGAGAATAAAAGGATGCAAAACCATGCACAAAAAGAGATAGAAAGGATGACCAAGAGTCTCAAAGATTTTGATCAAATGGTGATCAATTTGAAAACATGATTTGAAAAGGTGAAGAAGGTAGAAGAATAAATTAAGAATTAACTATAGTCTAATTATAATGAGTGCATGAAGCTAGAAACATAAATAACTCCTTTGAGAAAAGAGTTAGAAAATGCTAAGGAGTAGATTGACAAGGGTCTGAAGTCAAAAGGCGGCTCATAAATACTTAATGAATTGATCAAATCACAAAATCCATAAAAACCAAAAGAAAAGCTTGGCCTTGGTTTTGAAAAAGGAAAGAGTCCCTCTACCAATGCTTCTACAAAGTTATATGACATATTTAGAGTAGAAGAAAGATGTTGCACAAAGAAAGAGAAATCCTTCATGAGTTGCTCCAAGGAAAATGGCTCTAGAGATGACAAACCAAATAAGGATTATTTTGATAAGTTGAAGAAGCCTGCAAAAAATAAGAAGATGGAGAAATTAGTCCCTAAAAAATTGAAGAAGCAGCATACAAAGGGATCTTATGCACACAGTTTCTTAAGGATGAGATACACGAAGAAGTAAAAACAAAGAAGACCACCTCATCCTATACAAATAAAATATATGAATAGGTACTCATGTTTTTATGGTTACTATTATACCTATAATCAATTTGGTCATGGAGATAGAGAGTGTAGGATTGGACCTAGAAGGAGCACAAAATATGTGAATAATGATTCATTTGCTCTAGGAGTGAACATGAATGTAATGTGTTATAATTGTAATCAATTTGTTCACATAGCTAAGAATTGTATATTAAACTATGTAAGAACAATAACACATTATGAAAGAAGTAATATGTCCCCTAGAGTGAACAATGGCTCACATGCTATTGATAAGGATGATGACAAGACAAAAAATAAGCCAAAGAAGGTGTGGAGAGTGAATGGTCAGAAGACAAAAATCAATGAGGCTTCTCCTACCTTACATCACAATTTTATTGATACGGCATGATTCCATGGGGAGCTTAATTGGTATCCTATTCATTCCTATAAATGAAAGGATAGATCAAGTAAGGAAAAATAAGTTTTACAAATTTCTAATGAATTGATGGTCACAGATTTATGGTTACACTCTTTCTCTTTGAAATTCGTCTCGAAAGGGAAAAATATTTGTAACTGGGAAAGAAGTTGTGTAAGTTATTTGTTAAGAAAGATTTTCTTTGTTTGTAAGAAGAATAGATATGTCTAAGGGGGAGTTGTTCTATATATACACTCACAATTACTTTTGTTACAATTGGTATTGAGTTGTTCTAATTTGTGTCAGACCATTGTGAATAGGTACGTAGAAGCTTAGTTAGTACAGAGCTTGAAGTGAAGTAAATGCTCATGTATTCAGAGAAGAGAATGGAGCAAGGTCTAAGGGGGAGCTTCGATTGGTATCAAATCACTGTTATACTTGGTACAGTACAATCTAGAATATCAAATGGTACAAAGAATAAAGTGCAAACATATACAATTGGTATCATACTTGATTGGTTTAGAACATGAAATGAAACTTCAAATGGTATCAGATAGGATTAATTAGCACAAAGTGGTTGGAGCATTTGGTTTTTCCATTGTGGTCAAAGGAGGAGAGAAAAATTGGTATCAAATGGTATTAGTGAAAGGGGGAAAAGAAGTCCCTTATTTCCATTGCTAAGGATAAGTAGAGGTTGTATAAGCATGGTGACCTGAGACAAGATGTTCAAGAGTGTGACCCTTTACCATTGATGTCAAAGGGGGAGAAAAGGTGAGGAAATACTCAAAATGGAGCATGGGAGAAAAGTACGCAAATGTTCATAAGGATGAGAAAAGGAGAATTTATCTCAGATTTTATCCATCATTGGTATCAAACCATTGGCTACATGTTGAGCATTTGATTTTGCAATCAATGAAAGATGGGGAGATTATTGTCATATTATTGTCATTGATGTTAAAAGGAGAGATTAGAGGTGAAATGGAGCTAATATCAAAAGTGGGATAAGAGGTGAGATGGAACTGATCTAGAAGTGAGGATGTTGGCATTAATGTAAAAGGTTTCATTAATGTCAAAGAAGATATTAGAGGTAAGATGGAGTTTATCTTGTAGGGGAGATTGTTGGCATTGATACCTAAAGGTGTCATTGATATCACAGAAGTGCAGTGAATCAGGTTCTCAAAGAATTGGTATAGGTTGTTGGTGAATGAAGCATGTATCTACAAATATTATAAAGTTTCTCAAATGTTGCATTATTATTATGTAATATTAACACATTGTTGTAGAGGGTTCTTCTAGATAACAGAGGTGAAAGACATACCAGATTTGATGTGAGTTTTTTTAGTACATTCAAGATGTATAATTTGCAGGTTTAGTTGATGTGTTGAATGCTTAGAATTGATTTATATTTTTTCTTAATCAAAATTAGAGTTTACTAGTTAAACCCTAAGGTTGCATTCATGGTCTTGTGAACAAAATTTTTATTTCATCATTGGCTATAAATTGTAGGTTGTAGGTTGCTTAAGTTGTGAATTAAGCCTTTGGAGTTGTTTGCAGAACATACACCTTGTCCTAGCATTTATTGGCTCAAAAGATATTTATCAATTGTGACACCTTCTCCTAGCATTTATTGGCTCAAAAAATATTCAAAAATTGTAATATTACCTAAGTCGCAAATGAAATATGTCTTTGTTTGATCAAGGAGACTGTACCATATCAGTAGGAGTCACTTTGAAGTCCATTCGATGTAGATGGTGTGAAGATGATCAATTTTGTGAACATGGATTGGTGATTCAACGGTGTTTTCCAGCCCATGACACCTATGGTGGGACCTAGTCTAATCCATGTCATATATTGGGGAGACCACATCATGTCGAGAGCAGATGGTTTAGTGTCCCTTCGATGAAATGACCCACAGGTATATTAAAGTGACAATAAAATTTCAAAGAGATAGTTTCAAGGAATCTCTCATGGAAATATGAAAGAGACTTTTAAATATATGAGTAGCCTTAGATTCCCTTTGACATGTCAAAGACAACTTGATCAATGGTGGAGATCAAGTCCTTGAGCTCAGATGGTGCTCACAATGAGTCTAGTGGGACCAAATGATGTGAAAGGTGACAAAGGAAAGTGATGTTGTGTGGACAGATGACATTAACCCATATCGGTGAGACTTCTAGATATTGGATTGATAAGCTTTAAGTCCCTTGACACTATAAAGGAAACATACAAAGTTAATGGATGATGACATCACATTGATAGGTGGAAACAAGTGATTGCATTAACCAAGGCTATCAATGATAGACTTGATCAATGGTTGTGATCAAGTCTTTCTAATTAAATAGTGCTCGCAGTGGGAAAAGAAGAAGGATGAAGTTGTAGGAGTGATGTAGAAGATTATGTGGTGATTATGTAGATGAAAAATGGAAACAACCCACCAGTCTACTATGTTTTTTTGGGCCTACAATATAGCAAGGAATGGTGCAAATTTCAAGGCACCTCATTTGGGAGACATACATATCAGCAGAACCAAAATGTTTGTCCCTTCGACACAACGAAGGAACCTCATTAGAGATAAGGATGAATATTTATAGAACATAATTTTGAGTCCCTTTGACACAATTAAAGTTAGAAGATGACCTTGGTGGGACCTAATAGGGAGGTTATGATGGTGAATGGTGACATTTGAGGACAAGTTCCTACACTTGATTGAATAATATGTCAAGTCACATAGGTTTTGTTTGTTGCACGGTGCTAATAAGGATGACATGTGGTTAGTAGGGACAACCCACTTCACAGAAGCTAATAGTACATGATGTCATCATGTCCAAATGGATAAGTGCAAAATGATGGGGGGCCAAAAAGTGGCCAATTTACTTTTTTCATCATGAAATAGTGAAAATGTGAGCATCTTACAATAAAATGTGCTTGTGTTATGGGTTGGTAGTGACCAAGCCTAGGCTCAATCATTACCAAGCTAGAACGTGAGAACATTATAATGTTCTTGTATTATGTTTTAAATTTCAAAAAACACATGTATTTTGAATTCAAAAAATGTGTAGTTTTTGAAATTAAAAAAAAATTCCAAAACGTGATTGCATTATACCACGCTCACATTTTGGTCTACATTGAAAATACTTTCTTCTCTTTTTCTTGTCTCTTTCTTCTTGTTATATTTTAGGGAAACTATATGGACATTTATTTTCTTATACTTTAAGTTATATTTGATGTATATAGTTTTAGGATGTTTGAGAGTGGTTTCAAATCTCTAGAAGTTATAATTCAAATTCTAGTTTTTGGAAGATCTTACAATTTTTCAGACAACCAAATTTTAATAATCAATATATCAAATATTAGTAATTGAGAGGTCAAATTTCAGTAATTAGCAAGTTGTACCATCTTTCTCTCACTCTATATCACTCATTGTTTATTCATTATGCTCTAGACCTATCTCTCAAACTCTCTCCTTCCCTTTATACTTCTATCTATCTCACCTCTCTCTCTCTATCCCTCCCTCCATTCCTCCATGTCTCCTTACCTCTCTAATTTTCTCTATCTCCCCCTCTCTTTATCTCCCTCATCTCTCTCTTCCTTCCTCCCACCCACCTTTACTCTCTACTTCACTCTATCTAACCCCTCTCTCTCTCTCTCTCCACCTTCCTCCTTCCCTCTCTCTCTTCCTTCATCACACCCACCTTCCCTCTCTACTCTCTATCTAACCTATCCCTCTCTACCTATCTCTTACCCTCCATCCTCTCTCTCTCTCTCAATCTCTCCTCTTTCCTTTTTCCTCCTTCCCCCTCTCCCTCTCCTTCTCTCTATAACACTTCTCTCCCTTCTGACCCCTCCCTCTTCCCTTTCTACTTCTCTCTCATCTCTCTCCATCCCTCTCTATCCCACCTCTCTCCTCCCTCCCTACTCCTCCCTCTCTCTCTCACTCATCCATCCCTCCCTTCCCATATCTATCTCCTCCCTATATACTTATCACTAT
>VCHN02000014.1:36890373-37119982 GCA_007115665.2 Sequoiadendron giganteum
ATGAGGAACATTACCTTCCAACATCATATTTCTAGAAGCATCTAAAATTGTTCTATTCTTTCTCTCAACTCTATTTTGTTGTGGGGTCCGAGGAGCAGATAATTGTATTTTTATTCCATGCTCTTCACAAAATGAATTGAACTCCTAGGTAGTGAACTCACCACCTCTATCTACTCTCAAACATTTGATCTTCAAACCTGTCTTAGTTTCCGTCATAGCCTTGAAGCTTTTGAATTTCTCAAATGCCTCATGTTTTTCTCTTAAGAAAGAAACCCAAACCATTCTAGAATAATCATCAATAAGCAACATAAATTACCTTTCTCCTTGTAGGCTTCTAATTCTAGATGGACCACATAGATTAGTATGTACCAAATCTAGTACTCCATTTGAATGATGTTGTTTGATCCAAAATGAAATTCTTGTCTATTTTCCCATCTGACATTCCTTGCATATAATGTTAGTAGGCTTCACTAAATTAGGTAGATCTTCAACTGCTTGTGTTGAGCTTATTTTGACAATGTTATCAAAGTTCACATGACACAACCTTCTATTCTATAACCATCTTACATCAACTTGAGCAATCAAAAAACTTTAACTAGTAAAATTCAAGTGAAAAATATTACCTCTTGTCTTTATACCTGAAGCAATCACATTTCTTGAGCTTCCCAAAATCCTGCACTTACCATCCTTGAATTGAAGATTGTAACCATTATCAACCATCTATCCAACACTTAACAAATTGTGCTTCAAACCCTCAACATATAGAAAATCATCAGTATTGCATTTACCTCTAGGAGAAATAGTTCTTTTGCCACAAATCACACTAGCATTGCTATCTCCAAATATTACAACACCACCATCATATTTTTCTAATCTTAGAAATTTTATTTTGTCACCATTCATATGATGTGAGCATCCATTGTCAATCACCCACTCATCCTTCTCATTAATCTTGGTTGCAAGAGCTTTCTCAACATTCTAATTACTAGTTGATTCAGTGGACACCAATATATTTTCCTTGATACAAATGAATACCCATTCATCTTCATTTATAGTTTCTTTATCAGATTCATCATTAGTAACACCTTCTTCAGCATAATACCATTTCTTTTGAAATATAGTCTTGTCAAGTTTATACTTAGAGAATCTTTCAGGACACCTTGATGCAAAATGACCTATCTTACTACAAGAGAAACATTTAATATGTAGCTTTCCTTTGTACTTACCTTGTCATCTAGCTTATATTTTTGTAATCAGTGCTTCCAGTTCTTCTAGCTCTCTTTCTTCATCTTCAATCAGTTTCATTTGTTCTTCATACTTGAATGCATTATTGGAACTCTCTCCCGAATTATATCTCTATTGGATTTTTCCAGATATAGTAGCTTTAAATACAAACTCTATCTTAGGAGAAGATTCACCAAATTCACTCAACTCAAAGGCAACAAGTTTTCCAATCAGCATGTCTCTTTTCACATTTGTTACTATCTTGAGCTCTTCAATAGCATGAGATTTTATTTTGTAATAAGTAGGCACAAATATAAGTATCTTAGCCACAATCCCATATTAATCCAAGGTTCCACCAGTACATCTAATATCCATCACTAATTCATTTACCTTTTGTGAAAAAGAAAAAAATGTTTTCATCTTCACCCATCTTCATATTCTCCCACTTGCCTTTCAGACTTTGTAGCTTAGCACTTTTCACTAGTGCATCTCCTTCATATAATGTTTCCAAATTTATCTAGATATCATGTGCACTCTTCAAACCTATCACATTTGTCATCTCTGAATTTTTCAAATCACTTAGCAAAGCTTATACAACCTTGGTATTAGTTTATGCTTCTTTGATTTCATCATTAGTGGAGGAACCATTTTGAGGACTAGTGTATGCACTCTTTGTAATCTTCCAGGAGGGCTCACCAATGCACTTCAAATGACACTCCATTCTGAATTTTCACAAAGAGTAGTTTGTACAATCAAATCTAGGACTATCCTTCTTGTATGATGCCATCTCAGATCACCTCAAGCTATTACACTTCTAAAGAGGAACTAGCTTTGATACCAATTGTTGGAAAAAAAAGGATAGACAATTGAGAGAGGGGGTGAATCATTTGTTACCAAAATAAAACTTATTCAACATTAATCAAACTTTAATCTTAGATCTGATAATTAATAGTGCAAGAATAAACCAATAACACATTAGAAACACACATGAACACCAAGATTTTATATGTGGAAACCCTATTATGGGAAAAACCATGGTGGATGTTATTCCACAAGATTATACCCTATTAAAAGTATAATGAAGAATGAATAAAGAATGCACTTGCATTCAGGCACACTACATAGAGCTCACTAATCAAAGGGAAGGCTAACTTCCTTACATAAGACAATCAGATTAAATCCATCTGATGAGGTTAAACTGAGAAATTAGCTTCTTCAAAAGCTTGATGACAGTTTCGGTTAAGCACAGATACACTTCTTCACACTTCAATCCAACTTCTTCACACTCTGCTCTGCATTTAGATGATCTGATCTTTATTCACACATACACATACTCATACACCTCTACACACATAAACACACTTACAATGAAGAGAAAATTGCTCTTATATATTTGCTACATGGAATTACATGAACTCTGTTGACCATAGAATAAATGAATAAATGAATTAAAACTTTTGAGCCTCAATGCATGAACAAATCTTAATGCGCACCAACCTAAGTCAGTCACAGCATAGTGAGGACCTAAATCAACATTCTCGAGCATGCCAAAAAATAAAATATTAATCCATAAGGATCCACAACATGCTATCACCATCATGTCAACCAGGAACATGAAAAACCTGAACACACAAGGAAAAATCTTCAATCACGATCACGTCGATCAACGCAGATGCACGACACTAATAGAGTGCAATCTAGAAACATCACTAAACATCTCAAAATATATGCAACAACCAAATTCACCAAAATTGTAATCTCATCTTTGAGAAACACTTACTACAGTAACTGAATAATTGTAGGGACACATAACTTCATAACTTTGTCATGTCTTGATGCATGCCACTCAATTTTTTAGAAAATGCACTAGATAAGATCAGAAACAAACGCTTTAGTGCATGCCACCTGATCATCAACAAACACAACTTTCCATCACTCTAACCTTCTTAGCTTCACTGGCTACTTGAAATATATTTATTACAATTTTCTTAATCTCCTCGATATATACAGCCACAAAAATCACCAATGCTAATAGTGTTGACATCAATGACAACCACATATTAGAAAAATAACCACAAAATCCAATAGTATATATTTTCCCTTAAAGATAACAAGAAGAAAGAGAGAGAAAAGAGAAGAAAAAAAATCAATGTAGACCAAAATGTGAGCATGTTATAACATGCTCGCATTTTGTCAATGTATTAAAAAATTGTGAGTGCATTATAACACACTTGTGTTTTGTCAATGAATTCACAAAACACAAGTGTATTATAGCATGCTCATGTTTTTTCAATGCATTCAAAAAATGTGAGTGCATTGTAATGCGCTCATATTTTTTCAATGCATTCAATTAATGCAAGCACATTATAATGCGCTCACTTTTTGTCTTTCTTTAGGAATCCCAAAACCCTTGGCTTGGATTTTTTTGGGTTTCCAACCCAAAGTCTTGGAGGGCCTTTGCAATGTCCAAAGATGTGGTTTTTCATATTCTACAAAATTACACATAATCTCATTCGTGTTAACCGTAAGGTTTGCACATGTTTCAATGTTGAGTAAATCGAACACCTGGGTAATTTTAGGATCTCTCTTAGCTATATAACGATGTAATTTTTTTTACATTTTGACAATTTTAAGTCTTTGATATTTAATTTATTTTGCTTGTGTGTCCGTTTTTTGGTAAAAACCATTGTTTGATATTTTTTCTTTATAAATTAACTGTTCATTGAAATTTTAAATAAATTACATTCTTAGAAACTAGACTCCATTTTACACATATTAGAAAAAGAAAAAAAAATGATTTTCAATCAGTTTTCAAAATTTGTACAGGTAGCATGGAAAAAATTATAGTTTTTAGGATGTGTCCACTTTGAAAATTAGTAAAAAAACAAATATTCATTAAAAAATTATCTTAAAATTTGGGAATAAACTACATGATGTTAGCTACTTTCTCACCGAAGAGAATTTAAAAATACCAAAAAAAATTTACCTTTTGAGGGAGCCACAAAAGTTTCTATGTTATATTTTTTGATAAAAATAACACCAATTTCTATAGCTCCCTCTTTTGAATCCCTTAATCTATACCATTTTCAATAAAAAAATAGTAGTTTAGAAAGAAGACTCACAACACTATGATCCTTGTTTTTTTTGCATCTAAAAATTTTCAGTGTAACTATCCTCAATTTCTCATCCAAGGTTAGTATTTCCTAATTTTAGAAAAATAGTGGCCACTTAAGACCCCTTTTTACCCCTCATATTTTTTCACTTTCCTGAATGCTCGAAAAACTAATTCACATCATTGTTGTGAATTGTGTGGTGATGATGTGGATGCATGTCCTTGTGGACCCCAAACGTGGTAAGCAGTGTATTAAGAAGATTGATGATGCAATTTTTTTGGTGATTGATCTAATGGTGATAGCCAATCATTAAATAAAAACAACGTACATTTAAAGAAGATGATCTAACAATCATGTTTTAAAGGTTCCAAGATGAATTTTGGTGTAGCCATGATAAGGAGGGTTCTCATAGAGAACAGTCTGAACCATGCAACAAGATTTACACAACATAAGCAACACAAATTATGGAGGAAAATGCAGATGCAAACATTCTCATTATCGGAAATATTGATTACATATAGTTAGCCACATCCAAGCTTACATATTCAATGCACAGGCCAGATTACAACATGATCAAAATACAGGGCTCATACATGCGAGCGTAAATCCTACAAATCGAACTTAATATACAATTGATTCTTCATTATCATCAATATATCTCCTCCTAATAATTCAATACTATCTTTATACCATATCCATGAGTCAAGAAACATCCACGTTGGCCAAATATCATTACAATCTCCGATGAAGAAAATGTAATGTGTGCAAAAATAGGTCGACCTCAAATCTGAAATTCATCCACAGTAGGTGTGCATGGTGAAGTGTGGACCTAAGTGTAAGATCAGGGACACTCCATAGAAAAAATTCAAACACATCATGAGGATTTGCAAACAATGAGAAAGATTCGTGATTGATCCAACTAGTTGTTAGGTTTGAAATTATTCTAAGGCCAGAACCCAAAAAACTGTCTCTCAATCCAAAAAATGATAACTTATTAGAAAAAGATCCAAATGAGCTAGAAATTTGGAATAATACAATTGAACATGTACATAATGAAATCCTAGGTACACATGATTTGGTGAGAAAACATGAAGAAACACCGAATCTACCAACTCGAACAAGGACAAGAATAGAATAAGAACAAAAAATAAATGGAAATATTTTTGGTTGATGCAAGATTGTCAAGAACCAAGGATGCTCCCACATTAGACATTCAGGGTTGATGAAAAGTGAGTCCCTCACTTTTCTAGGGCTAAAGGAAAACCAAGATGGTGTACCTTAGCTTAAGAAATCCAAGAAGAATCCTCCACTAGTCTAATTTCCACTTCACAAGATATTCTTTGTATTGTCTTCCATGAGTCTTTCTTCCATCTCTGACATCCAAAATCTCTTCTATCTCATCTGATTGTTGTTTAGGAATGTTTTCTTCCAACTTGACTTTACTGTCTTCACTGAAATCAGCTTCATGGTGTTGATGTAGGTCTACAATGTTGAATATAGGTGATATACTAATTTCATCTAGTAACTCCACTTCATATGCTTTCCTTGAGTCAAATTTCTTCAATATCCTACAAGGTCCAAACTTCCTCATCTTCAATTTACTATATGTGCCAATTGGAAACCTTTCCTTTCTCAAATCCACCATCACCTCATCTACAACTTCAAATTCCTTATGTCTCCTCTTTTCATCTTCTTTCCCCTTATACTTTCAGTTCATGTTTTCCAAATTCTACTTCACTTGAGTATGTACTATCTTCATATGTTCTGCAAATTCTTTTGCCTCTGCACTCCTTTTACCTTTTGTATTGATGTCTCTTAATTTTGATATACCTCTCAGATGTACTCTAGTAAGAATCTCAAATGGTGTCCTTCCTATACTTTTGTTCACTAAATTATTGTAGGCAAAATTTGCTTGCACCAAGGATAAATCCCAACTTTCGATCTTCTCTCCAACCAAACATCTCATCAAACTTCCCAAAATCTTCTTTACTACCTCTGTCTCTACATCTGTTTGCAGGTCAAAAGTAGAATTGAACTTCAAATCCATCTTCATCTTCTTTCAAAGTTTCCTCCAAAAGTAACCAACAAACCTTGTATCTCTATCTAAAACAATACTCCTAGATAATCCATGCAATCTGAATCTTCTCTGAAAATAAAATCTGCTACATGTACTGTATCCGTTGTCTTCATACAATGTATGAAATGTGCCATTTTAGAAAATCTATCCACTACCACAAATACTAAATCATTACCTCTTTGTGTTTTAGGCAAACCAAGTATGAAATCCATGCTGATATCTTCCCAAGGTCTTTTAGGTACTGTCAAAGGTTTATACAATCCAACATTCTAACTAATCCCTTTTGCAAATTGACAAACTCTGCAACTTTGCACAAATTTCCTTACATCCTTATGAATATGTGACCAAAAGTAGTTCTCACTCACCAATGCTACTATCTTGTCAACTCCAAAGTGTCCTGCTAATCCTCCACTATATTTATCCTTTACCAAGCTATCCTTCATTGAGCTTTGGGGTGTACACTACTGATTCCACTTGAACAACATATCCTCTTGAATAAAATAATTCAACCACTTACTTCTATCCTCCAAAATTGGTTCTTTACATGCTCTCCATGATTTTGTAGAATCTGAATCTTCCTCATACAATTTCTTTAATTCATCAAAACCTAACACTTCCACCTTAATCTGTGTCAATGGATTCCTTATCCTACTTAATGCATCAACAAATCTATTTTATCTTCCACTCATATGCTTTTGAAAAAAAGTATAACTTTGCAAGAACTCTACCCATCTCATGTGTTTCTGATTCGACTTACCTTGACTATTCAAATATTGCAAAGCTTGATGATCTATATACAAAACAAAATCCCTAGATAACAAGTAATGTCTCCACTTCTTCAAGGCTTGAACTATGGCATAGAATTCCTGATCATACACTGAATATCTCCTCCTTGCATCATTCAATTTATCATTGAAATAGGCTATTGGTCTTCCTTCTTGACTTAGCATTGCTCCAATTACATTCCCACTTGCACCACAATCTACTTGAAATACCTTATCAAAGTCCGGTAAAGCCAACATAGGCTGCTTAGTCACCTTCTGCTTCAAAAATTCAAAAATTTTATTTGCTCCAAATGTCCATCTGAAATCCTTCCTATCTCCTCTCATTTTTTTAGTCATAGCACTACAAATAGAACTAAAATTCGTAACGAACTTTTGGTAGAAACTATCCGATTCATGAAATGATCTTACCTATCCAATGATTTCAAGTGTAGGCCATTCAATAATATCTCTCACCTTCTCAGGGTCCATCTTCAACCCATCCACTAATATCAAAAATCCAAGGTCTACCAACTCTTCCTTCATGAAACTACACTTCTTGATGTTTATCAACAATTTCTCTTCTCTCAAGCTTTACAAAACTTTCCTTATGTGCAAAAAATGTTCTTCCCTAGTCTTACTAAAAATCAAGATGTAATCCAAGTAAACAATCACAAACTTACCTAATAATTTCTTCAATATCTCATTCATCGACCTCATGAAAGTACTTGATGAACTTTTCAATCCAAAAGGCATCACCAACCACTCATACAATCCTTCATTTATTTTGAATGTTGTTTTCCACTCATCTCCTTCTTTGATTCTGATCTAATGATATCCACTCTTTAAGTCTATCTTTGTGAAATACTTAGCTCCACTCAAATAATCCATAATGTCATCCATTCAATGTAAGGGAAATATATACTTCATTGTGATCTTGTTTATGGCTCTAGAGTCTATACACATTCTCCATTCTTCATCCTTCTTAGATTCCAATTAGCAGGTAATGCACAAGGACTTAAGCTTTCTTTGATCAAACCTTTCCTCAACGAATATTTCTCTTGTATATTCAATTCTTCATTTTCTATTTGTGTCATCCAACATTATGCTTTGTTAAGAAAACTATCTCCATGAATTAGATCAATAAAATAACTAATACTTCTTACAATTGGTAATCAATCAGGTACATTATGTAAAATTATAGCTTCATATTTTGTCAACAACTCTTTTATCTCCTCTGACTGCTCTCCTTCATGCTTCAAGTCTTCAACTTTCTTAGGAACTAGGGCATAGCATAGGTTCTCATGTCTCAGTCCATCCAAGAATATCCTTCCATCAATGAAATATATTCTAGTAGTCATGCAAATCTCGGTTTTAAGAACCTCCTCCAACGGAAAAAAGTTCTACTTCATCCCATTTGCAACAATGGTTTTTATGTTCTTCTTTCCATCATGAATAGATTTTCTATCATACTGCCAAGGTCTTCCCAACAAAATATGGTATATATCCATAGGAATAATATCACAAAAAACTTCATCATGGTAATTTCCTATCTTCAATTTTACCAAACATTATTCACTTACCAGTATTTTATGTTCATCTTGAATACATGCTATCTAATAGGGTTTCAGGTGTCTCAATCTTTCCAACTTCAACTTGGTCACCATCTCTTAAGAAGAAAAGTTCTCTAAACTTCTATTGTCAATGATCACTTTGAGCATTTACCATCTACCTTGCATTTGGTCCAAAACAAATTCTTCCTCTGTAATGGTTCTTTCTCCAATTCACTTTGACACAACACTCTCCTATTCACCAATACTTCTCCTTCTTCTAGTTGATTAGATGATCTAGCATGTTAATCCTCCACAAAGGCTATTCTTCTATTGTTTTCAGTCTTTTTGCTTGTCTCTCCTTGATTGCATTCAAATTCTCTATGTCCTTCTTCACCACATTTAAAAAAAATTCCCTTAAACAATATTTTCTCCCATCCTCTGTCATCTTTCCTATATCCTTCATTTCTATAACCACTATATCTTCCTCCTTTGTAACAGTTCCCATCATCTCTTCGGTATGAATTCTCATTCTTGCTAACCTCCTTATCCTTATTTTGATCTGCAAAGGTTCCTCTTCCTCCTCCTATAAATATTATTCCTCTTTGAAATCTTCCACCTCTTCCTCTTTGTCTTTTCTCATGCCTTTTATTCATCTTCTCTTTTGCTTTTAGGGCACACTGGTATTCCTCCTCTACACTCATCAACTTTATCAAACTAATCTCATCTTGAATAGATGACCTCAAGCCATTCATATATTTGGCTACTTGTTCAATCTCATCTTCTGAATGTCCAAATCTGATATTCAACTTGTAGAATTCTTCAATTTACTCTGTTACACTTGATTCTTTCTGCTTCAGATTTTGAAATTTCAGAATAGAGTGACCTGATAGTTTGCAGGCATAAAAAGGTTCTTCGAGTTGTTTTCCATTCAATCCCATGATCTTATATTCTCTTTCCCTTTCCTTTTTCTATCTATCTGTAGGAACTCCCACAAAAGGGATGCATGTCCTTTGAATTTTGTACAAGAAAATTTCACCTTCTTATCTTTTGGGGTACCTACAAAATCAAAGTATTTTTCCATATCTATTATCCAATCTAACAATTCATTTGAATCCAACTTGTAGTATAATGCACTGGATTAAAATGTGGCTTAGTGTTCACTCTAGTTAGGGATATTATGAACCTCTCTTCTTCCTAATCAAGACCAGGTTTCTCTCCTCCTACAACTACATCTTGTTCTTCAACTTATTCATCAATTACATCTTCAACTAGTCGACCTCTTCTCTAGGTCATTTCAACTACATCTAATCTAGCAATAATTCCTCTCAACATATCCATTATAGTTGTGTCTGCATTTCCATGTGCTCCATTTCATATACCATTTCTTCTTCTTGCCATATTGACACAAGCCCTCTATAGTTGCAAGTCGGATCATCAATCTTCCACCCTACAAAAAATCTTTAAGAGGACTTCACAACTTGCAAGGAATGAACCTCACCCTGATACCAATTTTTGGTGTAGCCACGGTAAGGAGCGTCCTCACAGAGAATAGTATGAACCATGTAGCAAGAGTTACACAATAGAAGAAACACAATCTATGGAGGCAAATATAGATGCAAACATTCTCATTATATGAAATATTGATTACATATAGTCAGCCACATCCAAGCTTACAGATTTGGTGCACAGGCCTAATTACAACATGCTCAACAATGCTCATACATGCGAGCGAAAATCCTATAGCTTGAACTTAATATAAAATTGATTCTTCAGTATCATCAATTTTTCTCCTCCTAATGATTCAATACTAGATTTATACCATATCCATGAGTCAAGAAAAATCTACATTAGCCAAAGATCATTACAATCTCTGATGAAGAAAATGTAACATGTGCAAAAATAAGTCGGCCTTAGATTTGAAATTCATCCACAGTAGATGTGCATGGTGAAGTGTGGACCTAAGTGTAAGGTTGGGAACAATCCATAGAAAAAATCCAAACACACCACATGAGAATCCACAAACAACGGGCGAGATCCACGATCGATCCAACTATCTATTAGTTTTGAAATTATTTCGAGGCTAGAACCAAAAAATGGGTCTCTCAATCCGAAAGTGATAACTTGCTGGAAAAAGATCCAAATGAGCTGAAAATTTGGAATAAGGCAATTGAAAATGTACATAATGAAATCCTAGGTACACATGATCTAGTGAGAAAACATGAAGATACACCAAATCTACCAACTCAAACAAGAACAAGAACATAATAAGAACAAAAACTGAATGGAAATATTTTTGGTTGATGCAAGATTTCCAAGAACCAAGGATGCTCTTTCATCAAATAGAGAGCTAGAGGATCATCGTGTGAAGATAAGATATCGATGGAATAGATTCAAAGTTGAAGATACTCAATTTCTAAGTCTTTGTAAATGAGGGTTTCAACTTGTAACTGAATCTGTGATTTGAATTCAATTGGTCAAACCACCTTAGCTACAATTTTATTGGTGATGAGACAAATAGTTGGTGACATGGTTATGTAGGTGGTGAAAATTATATTTAAATTAGATACATTGAGTATGAATTAAATGAAATAAATTCTCTAATGATTATCTGATTGGTGATTTGATCAAAAAAGTGGTGAAAAAACTTAAAATGGAGATGGATATCAAAATCAAATCATATAAGAAAAACAATATATTAATTGCATGTCTAATTCTAGGTTTTGATAGAGAGCCAACTTAGGAAAACTCTATTTATTTGAATTAAATGTTGTGAGGCTTGATATAGAGGTATGGAATTGAGTAAGATATCTAGTAAACCCTATCAGATGTTTTTAGATGAGCTGGATAGTGGTGCAAGGCTCAAGATGAATAAAGAACTTGTTGGAGAAGCTTGTAAATGAAGGAAATCCTAACAAAACTCTCTAGTCTAAAATGTTTGAATATGCAATTAATTTGGATAATTGGTGGATGGCTTGAGGAATTGATTACATATCAATGGATTCAAGCAAAAATAAGACAATCAAATAATTGTCTAAGTGTTGCATCTATAAGAGAAAGTGAGAGAGAGAAGTGTAGCCAAAATAGAATGCACATGTTGAGATAGATTAGAACTGAAAAAAAAAGTAGAACATCATTTAGGGTTTAATTTGAAGGTTTAGCAAGATAGAACAAAGAATGATCTAAGTGCAAAGTTGAAAAATGGGAGAGTGTAGAACAAAGCAGATAGAGAGGTGTAGAGCACATTGAGTAAGGTTTAGAGAAAAAAATTGAGTTGCAGAGATTGCAACATATAGTTGGGCAATTGAAAATTTATTTGCAACATAGAATTTTGTTCTATAAAATAAATAACAATACTATCATTATAAATTTGATTGGTTGGAGCCATCAAATAGCTGAGTTGGTGCTCAAAGTAGGGAGTTGGTGCTTCCTTAGAGTTGGTGCTCCTAAATGAGGGGATTGGTGTCTCCTTAAGGTTGATTTGCTTAAACATTGTAATAGAGGATTTGATTGTGAGGTTGGATTAGGAAAGTAGATCCTAGCACCATTTCTCACTACGGTTTTTCCCATCTTTGGTTTTCCACATATATTTTGTGTTATGTGATTTTTTGTGTGTGTGCATGTTTATCTCTCTACATGTTTAGTAAATCTACATTAAGTTTGTAAGGAAGTAATCAACAAAAAGTTTTTCACGGATAAGTTTTGATATCTACTGATTCACCCTCGTGTCATGTCCCCTATTTCTAAAAGAGTACTTACTAAAAAAATTAAGTTTCCATTATCCAAAAATAATAAGTCAAAGGTATCATGACAACATTGGAAAACAATATTATGTAATACTTATATTGTCCTAGTGCAATTTTTGTTTAAAGGACAATAAATATTAAATATTTAGTGGCGCTAGCATAGGTGGGTCATGAGTTTTGGAAAATATAACCTTAACCTCATATAAGTGCCTCAAATAATGCATATTGAGTTGTCAAAAGATGCCTTGTAAGTAGTATAATTTATGAAAGGCCAAATTTAGTGGTGTTATAGTGCCTTTTTATGACTTTTGTAAGTGCCTAAAATTGGAGAGGAATATTTGGACGTGAATCCAATGTTTGGTAGAAGTTTCCAAATGATCAAGAGTCTATAAGTATTGGTCATTTTGCATGCAGAAGGATCTTTATGCATTTTACAGGCTTATGCTTTCTTCTTCAAAGGTTGAGAAATCGTTGAAGGAGTTATCTTCCAAGCTGATAAACTAGGGAGATATAGATTTGTAAGTACTACTTTTACATGTCTCCAATGGTAATTTCATCCAAAGATTGCAATTGTGATATAGGGGCTTCATTTGGTGTGTTGTTGTAGGAGTTTGTTATTGTTTATTGTTTTTGGCTCATACTTTGTAATACAAACTTTTGTTGTTGTTAGCAGCATGTTCATGGTTTATTTTTCTGTTGTGATCAGACCCATATCATATATATTTCAGGTATATTCTTATATTCAAATTCTTGAGAGGTTTTGTGTAAATCTATTAGGGTTTCAAGTGTTTTTTTGAGTGCCAAATAGGTGGCAGTTGTGCATTTTTTAAGGGCATATTTGTAGACTATCCAAAGTGCCTTTTTATAGGCTGTTATGCTGCAAAAAATCCTATACAAACTTTTTTTACTGCTACAATAAAAATATTGAGTGTTTATGGCTTCATTGGTGTAATTTTTAACATACTTGATTTCATCATTTTTCCCTGTTTGCAGATTTAATCAAAGGAATTGAAAAAATCTGATATAAATATTTCACAAGAGATATTACACCCCGTCTTAGTATATTTTTTTGTTCCAACACAACTAACGAAAGATACCAAAATTATAATCACTCCTTCACATCCACAAGACCTAAAAAATACCTAAGTAGAAGTGTGGAGCAAAAAATTTCTCCTAGATACCTCTGTAATACAAATTTCAGATACTACTAGTGAACACAACTTTTTTATAGAAATCCAACACACTAAATTTTGGATATAATACCTCTAACCAACTCTGATCAACATATCTAAAACACATAAGTAGATAATCAACCTAGAAGAAATGTGGAGCAACACCAAAACACAACCTTGTAATGCAGAACACCACTGTAACACATTGTTTCCTCTTTTTATCAAATTTTCTCAAAAGAAGGAATCCAAGAATCATAGACACATACTCATCATCTTCAACACTTCCTCAACACAACTAAACCATCCACAACATAACCATAGATCTCATAATCTTATCACAACAACACTAGAGGCTGAAACTAGTAGCTTTACTAATGATAACATAATGTAACTAATCAAAGCATAGAAAACACCAAAGGGTGATCCCACAAAGCTGATTTGCAATTTTTGAGAGGAACTGATTTTTGCTGAAATCACATATTTTTAGAAAATATAATGATTTAATCCTTTAAAAGTTCTATTTTAAGGATTCCAATTGAAGAGGGTTTGATTAAACCACCTTATATCAAACCCCCTTGGATAGAACCTCGCTAGTTTTAAACCATACCTATCAATGAGTCTCCTTCACACCTATCAAAATGCTGATAAAAAATCACTTTTGATTTACCTTTTGGAGGATCAAATGAATTTATTTAAAATTTATTTCGAATGATTATGGTAGTCCTCAAAATTAGCTATACCATGAATATAATTTTAATATTTTCTGGTTTTATTATGTATTTGTTTTTTTAGTTTTATTAAACATAGGTTTTTCACCGAAAATCAAGCTCTATGTTTTGCACATGTGGAAAAATAGAAAATTATAAAACAATTTTTTTTAAAAATATGTTCCTGCAGGGTATTGATGCCCTTGGTCTATTAAAAAAATAAAAATTTAATTTCGATACATGCGGAAAAAGTTATGCTATATGCAGTCCACTTATGTCTGAATTGCAATTGGTTTGACTTCGAAACTCTATTAAGGAAAAAATATTCAATAAAAAACTATGAGACCAAATTAAAGTGCTTTATATCATAGTTACAAATCTAAATTCGAATAAATTATAATTTTATCCTTCATACAAAAAAATTTTGTTGTATACGGTGAGCGTCACTTTTTAAAAATGTTATTTCCTGAAAAAAACTAGTTTTCGTGGGAGATGAAAAACAAAGTGCAATCTTATTTCAAAAATTTTGAAAAAAATATTTTTAGAATCTATAGAAAAAATGTGATGAGACTCTAGTTTGCATCATCCTCAAATTCCTCACGGTTTAGCCACTATAGGTGCCCGAATGTGGAGATTTAGTTAAAAATAATAATTTCAGTGTCCGGTTTGGCCAAAAATTGTAAACCACCATTGTGGGATCACCCCAAATTCTCATACACTTACAAAAATATCTCATATATTTGACACCAATGACAACACAGTCTTGTTGATATCAATGAAAACACCAAATTTCCATACTTGCAACACTTATCTCTTCTTAGAGAAGATATCTTGGAGCAATAGGATGAGATAATTGATAGCTTCCTTAATAGTACTTGACCTACCCTTCATTCAAATATTCATCTTTGCAACATAATAACCATGCATGAATAATTCATATATCAACTTGCTTCACAAAATGTTCATATAAGCTAGAATCCACCTCACGTAAATTGCATTCCCCACTCTCACCAAGAATCCACAAAACCTACCCTACCACCACTTGATCTACTTCATTCCTCTCACAAGGAGACCCATTCATAATCTATCCCCCGACCATTGCATATTCATAAAAACAATTCAACCCAACTTCATATTCTACCTTACATTGATCCACCTTCTCATATCAATATTGATTCTTCTTTTCCAAAAACTATTCATCAATCCCATGTGAATGAATTTAACAATGTTCATACCTTTTGATTTTGAGACACATTATGGTCATGGCTTTCAAATAGTTTCTAATCAAGGGTGTAGTGCAAAAAATGAACAAGGATTTCAAATTCATCTACATCCCACACCACAAATTTTCACAAAAGTAATAGGATACCAACATCCACATTTATATGAAACATTCACTCCAACAACTACCTCACCATCAAGCCATCATTTGTGTGAATTGATATTTTTTTTTCCCCACAATAATTATTTGAGAATAGAATAAAATTTATGGATATTTATTGCATCTCGTTTAATTACACTTCAACTTCCTCATGAATGAAACCCTACCAAAAGACACAACAAAATTCATCTTTTTATGTATATCATCAACAATTTGGACATTATAAGGATTACTTTTGGTCTATAAATAAAAATATTAAAAAAACTTTATCAATAAAATACCCTAATTAAATTAGCACTAGATAAAAAGATTGACAATTATATCGATTATTCACTATTGTGTCACTTTCTCACATATGACATTTGTAGCACCATATTCTCACTCATTGGTATTCATGGATTAATTTATTTTTTTGCAACCATAACTCATTAATGTGGGGCAACATGATATTCTTACAATGATATTTATTGCCCTTATACTTGGGGGCAACAATAATTTTTTTTTGGAGGTGTGTATTCTTCTTCTAGATCCTCTCTTCCCCTCATTTTTGCCTTAAAATATCAACATATAATGTATGCTAATATTTAAGTGGAGGCATATCCCTTGTCCATTATCACACATTTGACATCTAATCAAGATTCAATTCATTCATGTTTCCCTTTAGTGGTGGTATTGTACATGACATCCCCTAAGGTATGGCCTTTCGATTCATTCATGTGCCTCTTTAGAGGTATTATTATGCATGATATCCCCTAAGGTGTAGCCTTTCAATTCATTCATGTACCCCCTTTTGTGGTGGTATTGTGCATACAACCCCTTAAGGTGTGGTTTTTAATCTATTCATGTGCCCCTTTAGTGGTGGTATTGGTATGTAATACCCATTGAAGTGTGGTTATCAAGCTATTCATGTGTTACCCCTTTATAGTGGTTTTATTTGTAACACCTCGTGAGGGATGGTTAGCAATAAATCTCTCACAAAGTTAAACATTTAGGAACCACCTGAGGTGTGATTTAATTTTTTTTCCTTGAGATGTTAAAATATCCCCCATGATGTTAAATTTTTATGCACCCCCTAAGGTGTGGTTATCAATTCATCCCCTATGATGTTAAATTATCCCATGTGATGTTAAACTTTTATGCACTCCTTGAGGAAAGATTTGAAAAATAGTCCATACACTTAGAATAATGGAGCTTATTGGCCTATGAACTTAAGCATTTTTGGATGGAAACCTAGCATAACATAAGTAGTTATCCAATAGATCATTGTGTCTCATGAGAAAGCTAGCATAACACAACTTTCTAGCCTTGTGAGACTCATAATTTTGCATGAACACCTAACATAGTATATCTTGATAGCTATTAGATCGATATAGCTCATAAGTAATCTAGCATAAAACAAATTTCTAGCCTTATGATAGCACCATCATTCAAAACATTTTATATTTTACGGATTACGTTGAGTATTGAGACAAAATTTTATACTCATATCTCTTTACCCTATTGTCCTGAATCCTTTTTAGCATACTAATATTATGTTTTTACATTTTTATTTCATGCACATAATGTTTTACTTAATGTTTTCCTTAGTTTTTGAATTGTTTATTCTATGTGTTTACTCTTTGTCTTTTGTGTGTTTTCCTCATGTATGCCTCATATATTTTATTGTACACTTTGCATTTTCATTGTGTGTGCTTTTGAGTCTTCAATGTGTATGCTTTATATTTATTCTCATATGTCTTTTGTTGCATTGCACTTCATGTGTGTGTTTTTATTGTATTTACATTGATGTTTAGTAGTATGTTGAGCTTGGGGGCTAGCACATCCCCTAGATTCAGTTTCATCTTACTTCTCCAATGTTTTGATGAAAGAAATCTTCTTGGCTTCTCCTTGCTTTAGTGTGAGCATGAGAATAAGTTCATATTATCACTAAAGTTGGGGCTAAATATAACATTGTAAATTGTTGACCCTAACAATTTCACACTATGCTTGGCTCCCCCTTATATTCTTGGACCTAATTATGCTTATTATTTTCCTATTTTATTATTACTTCAAAAAATCAAGACAAAATTGGGAATTAAAATGAATTATTCTTAAATAATAATTTAAAATATAAAATAGGCTTGTTCAGCGTGGATTTACCCTTGACTACCTTATTTTGGTCCAATTTTTAATGTTTTATTGTCGATATTAATATGTTTGCAAATTTAAATTTATTTTTGGATTTATCAAAATAATTATTCTAAGAATTAGATAAATTGATATAAATACAATTATTTTTCACCATTTGAACACCTTTTTTTTTTTTTAAATCAATTTAGCATCCTAAAAATTAGACAAAATTCAAGACTAGAATAAGTCGCATTTTACAACATTTTCACTAGTCAAGATTCATATTCTCAATGCATCATCACATTTATATGTTTTATGTTCATTCTCTTTTAAGTACTAACAATCGTAGGAAATTCTATCAATAATCAAATTCTTCTCAAGTATTAGATTTGGATTATGAATTCAGTCCATCAAGTAAAGTATATTTGAATGGTAAGCTCCAACACTTTTTGTATATTCTGAAAACTGAAAAACTAAATGATTTAATCTATAAACTCAAAATCAAAATTCTAGAATATCATCAATAAAGCCTTTCCAAATGAATACAAATTCAAAATTAAAACTAAGCTATGAAAAAACTAAAACAAATGCATTAAAAGGAAAATGAGCTCCATTATTTTCCTATTTCACTATAATCTTGATTTATGCATTTGATGCTCTTGGATGTTTACGATCACAAGTGCAAAAAAAAGTTGTGATGAATAGAAGACAAGATTGATAATGTGTATCTCGTATATGCTTTTTTATTTGAGGATAAGGATATTTATAGATGTCCTCATGTGGTAGATTCATGTTGTAGGAGAGATAAGGGATAAAAAGCCTGAGATGAGAAATGAATAATTATCCCATATTCTTTAATCAAATGTAATTGATTGAAATGTGAGAGATAAATGAGTGACTTTATGATATGATGGAGGTTTAGGAATTAGGATTAAAAGTGAATTAATGAATTATTGGATGAATAAATGGATTAAATGCATGAATTAAATGATTCTATGAAATATGCAATTGGATAAAGATTAAATTATTCGATGATTTATGAATTTAGATGAATGATTGAATGGTTTTTATGCATGGATAATTTAATGATTGTGCATATGGAGTAATATGAAATGATTTATGGATAAATGGTTGATTATGTAAATGGTTAAATTCTTATGAATGCATAAATTCTTATAATATGTTAATGATTTGAGTGAGTTAATGAGTGAATAGAAGAAAGATATTAAATGAATTAATTAAACAGATAATAATATCCATTTAATTAATAGATGAAAAATAGGATAATTGTGAGGAACATTTTTGAGTGTCTAAATTTTTCCCCTCTTTGAGACAATGTAGCCTATCACATTGTTTCAAAGAAAAAATATTGATTAACTGATACATGTTCCAGGGATATCCTAGTAAGGATGATGATAAGGATGATATGTCCCCTTGAGAGATTGATTGAATAAGCTATGATAAGATTAATCTCTCGATAGATCATGAGGAGAAGATATGATAATTGATATTGTGTGATTGATTAAGTAGAGATGTAAATTTAATGAAAATGCATAGTTGATGGGCGTAACTAAATAATTGATGTAAATGATCAATATAGCTGAGTTGATAAGTTGATTAAGTTGATTGAGATTGATGCTAGTGCAAAACAATGATTGATTAATAGATTGAGTTATCAAGGAGAAAATTGATTGATTTGATATTGGGATTAAAATACAAGCATGAGTTAGATAAATCGTTTAATTACCCTTTGAGATAAGGAGCATGAAGAAAATGAAATGATGGAGGAAATGGATGATGGAAGAAATGATAGATGAAAAAAGAGATCAATGAAATGAAGGTGATGAAGCTTCTTGTGCTTTACATAGTGCTTTATCATCATAGAGCTTATTATGTTGCACATTAGTATAAGCATCTAGATAACATGAACATCTAGATGACCTAAATACTATTTGCATTTTTTTTAGCAAGGAACTAGGGTATGTGCAAGATCATCATGGAAAAAACAAGCCCTTAAGTGGAAATAAAAATTTAGAAAATCAGAGTTAGGCAACTTAATGTAAAAATTTGAATTCAAAAATATGTAAGAATAGAATATATAGAAAATTGAATATAGTTTCTAAACTACTAGGTTTATTTTTATTTTTTAAGTTCTATTTGGTGAAAATTTGAAACTACAATGCAGTAGTACTTAAATTTCAGGGAAAAAATAAGAAGTAGGTGTCTGTCTGACCACCCTAACCACAATAAAAAGATAATATTTTTTTATAATATTTTAGATATAAGTAGAGTACTCATGTCTCGATGTGATGCATATTTTTTTGTAATTCTTTTCCAAGAAAATAATTAATTGTGAATTTTTTATTACAAATTTTAAAAAATATAAAAAACTCGTATGTGTAACCACCTTAACTTGGTCAAAATTTCATGAAATTCATTTTTTTAAATCTTATAGTATGCAAAGCATAGAATGTGACACATGTTTAGGATTCAAAAAATATGATACTGCTTGAAAGCTATAGATTTTTTCAATCAACCTATCAATCAAGACTTTAGTCATAATTCAAATAGAAAATTAATACTAATTATTTATTCAATTCAAAGTAAAGAATATTGGTGGAAAGTTGAGAATCTCCTTTAAAAACCCTTTTTGTTTCATAAATTTTGGGTAAAAAAAGAGTCATCAACCACATGGGCCATCATATCACAACTTTTTGGCCCATCATGATCCTGCACATACCCACTATAAGCATCTAGGTATAAAGACCTTAGATGACCTGAATACTTATTGCATGAAGGACACTATGAGACAAGGAATGCTCTCATCCAAACTAGACTCATATGTCCTTGATGATTTTAGATAACCATGTCTTAAGACAAGTCATCCTATGAATAAGAAACAATCCACATATAGTAAACAAGTGAACATGCCCCATCCTCGCCTCTCTAGTCCAAGACATCCTAGAGAAGCTAAAAGACATGCAACCAAAGATAAAATCATAAAATAATCAAAGATTGACAATCAAACAAGCATCATGCTTCAATGTGAACTTGATTCTTCTTGTAGTTTATGTGTTTAGGTTGGATCTGAAAGGAGGATTGATAGGTATGTTGTAATGTTTGATTGATTGTCAATCATGATGCATTTCAATTTTGTTGAAGTTCAAAGTTGTGTGGCGATATGAAAGCATCACTGTTTTGGGATTTTTGAAGTTATGTGATTTTTTGGTTTTCGGAATATTAATTGTTTTTTTGGATTTTTCAAATGTTAATTTTTTTTGGATTTTTGAAATATTAATTTTTTTTTAGGACATTTTATGACTTTTAGGGGTTTTTTCAGGGCATTTTATGACTTTTAGGGATTTTTTCAAGACATTTTATGATTTATATGGATTTTGTTCAGGACATATTATGATTTTGATGGACTTTTTTTTAGGACATTTTATGATTTTTATAGCTTTTTTTTAGGACATTTTATGATTTTTATGGCTTTTTTATCAAGACATTTTAAGAATTTTATGGCCTATTTCAAGACATTTTATGATTTTTATGGCTTTTTTAAGACATTTTATGAATTTTATGGCATTTTTCAAGACAATTTATGATTTTTTATGGATTTTTACAAGACTTTTTCTATTTTTTTTAATATTTTTTTTAGGACTTTTTCCCACTTTTTTATATGTTTTAAGGACTCTTTTCCATTTTTTGTAATTTTTTAGGACTTTTTCCTAGCTCTCTGAAGCTAGGTATAAAATTGATAGACACCATACCCATAGACTGCCTTGACGATTCCCTGATCTTGTTTGGATGATTGTGCTAGATAAAAGGATCCAATTAGGATGAAGAGTATGCATGGTAAGTATGAAAAATGATAGATGTGGTCGATGAAAGAGGCTATGGTATGATCCCTAATGTGCACATTATGTGGGCAATCAAGCTTCAGATGAAAAGGAGCTTGGGTGACCAATGAGTTATAGTACATGAAGGGGTCATCATCAAAGGTACATTGAAAGAAATCACTAGTGGTGTGATATGACAGATATGTGAACATGGATGGGTGGAATAGAATATATGGTATGAGTGAGAGTGGCATGGATGGAGACCTTAGATCAAAAAGCTCTTTTTTAACATTTTTCCTTGATAGATACCCCCAGTGATTTTTTGATGGAGAGATATACTTGGAGATCAAATTTTGCTTGCTTTCACTTTTGACATTTATTTTTTATTTGTCTTATAGATTTTTAATTTGGGTAGGAGAATTTTCTCGATCTTCTTTTGTTTTTTATTTGTCCAATAACTCTTTATTTTGGCTAAAGGACTTGTCTTGATCTTCTTTTGTTTTTGATTTGTCCAATATCTTTTTATTTTGGCTAGAGAACTTATCTTGATCTTCTCTTCTTTGCATTATATCTTTTGAATTTTTTTCTCCTTTTAAAGATAGCTCATTCACAAGAGATTTTCTTTTATTATTTTCTTAATATATGACTTGTTGATCCATTTATACGATGTGAGTGCACGTGAGTGAGATGGATGAGGTAGATGGAGTGACAAGAATGTTTAGTGGGTGAATGGGAGTGGTGATGCCATCAACTGAGTCTTTGGGAATATTATTTTTGGTATTGCTAATGTCAAAGGAAGCTTGCACATACTTAATGACTTGGCAAGATGGCTTAGTAGAGGTGACAATAGGAGATTCATATCCTAGCCTAGGGAAAGTAGGATGGAAGGATGATGATTGGATATCCTCAAAGGGGTCATGATCAAAGAGTGGGTTCTCGTAGATGTCCTAGTCAAACATGGAGTTATCATAGATATGGAAAGCTTGAGTGGAAGCAGATATGGAAAAGGCAGGTGTATCATCAAGATTCCAAAAGGTTTCAATCCAAGCATGACCATATTTTTGCATTCCTTCTACAACTATCTCGATATCACTATTGGAAGTCTAGCCCTTCTCAACAACATTAGCATTGTCTTTTGCTAGTAAATTAGCCATATAGTATTCTCCACATCACATATCATGGATTTGGACCTTTGTACCTGATGGTGTGATAAATGAAGTGGATGACTTAGTCATATATGGCTTGCCATAAATGTTGGGAGATAAAGTTATATTTCCAAGGAAAAGAGCATGATCTAGGGTATATTACCCTACTCCTTGTTCTTTCACTTGTATTTTGATATCAACTTCATTGGATTTTGAGGTGGATGATTTTAAGGACTTGCGATAAAAAAAATGGTTGAGAAGGAGGTGCTTCATGATTGCTAGGCATTGTGATTTCAGTGTTAGGACTTAGATTATGAAAATACATGAAAGGGTTTGGATCTCCTTATATTGTGATTTCAACACCATTATGTGGGAATTTAATGCATTGGTGGTATGTAGAAGGTACTGCTTGCATTGCACGAATCCAAAGTCTTCTAAGGAGGATATTATAAGTTAAAGGGAGATCAAGGATTTGGAAAACCACATACTTTACCACAAGGCTAACTCTTATTGGTAGAGTAACTGACCCTTTAGAAAAGTGTTCATCTTCATCATGTGCCTTTATGGTAATTGTTTCCCTTGGATCAACTACATTTTCAGATAACCCTAATTTTGTGACCAATTCTCTAGTAAAAATATTAAGACCTACTCCTCCATGCATCATAAATCACTTGATCTTAACATTATGGACAAGAATTCCAATCTATAAGGTTGCATTATGTGGTTGTTATATGGATGAATCATCATTCTCAGTAAAAGTGAGAGTGTGAGGAGAGGTGATGTATCCAACCATAGCCTGGAATTGATCTACATGTAGGTATGTAGGAATTGTAGCATTAGCAAGCACTTTATCTAGGATAACTTTATGCTCATAAGATAAGGATAGCAACTCTAGTATAGAAATTTGCACGAATATTTTTCCTAAATGTTCTATGAGGTTGTATTGCAAAGCTGGTATAGTAGGTTTTGAATTCAGAACTCTAAGGGTAGTTGTGCCTCTGTGGGTAGTAACATTGCAATTAGATTTTTTTCCTTTTATAATGAAAGTGTTTACATGATTATCAACCTCACTTCAATTTTATTTAAGGTATAGTCATACTTCGTAGTAGTATATTTTACACCATTCCCAAATTTCATGGTTTTTCCTTTATCCTTGACATGCTTAGGGAAAGGTTTTTTAAGCACCTCACAACTATATTTACCAGAAGGAGTGTGTATCTCAACTGTTATCTTACCATCATCAATAAGGTCTTGTATTAAATGTCAGAGTTTATTGTAACTATTAGTATTATTTCCTTTATGTCTATGATAGTCACAAAAGTGATCCTCATTCAACCATGGGGGTTTGACTTGTGGATTATATTCCTTCATATCGGGTACTATTATAACATTATTTTCAAGAAGTTCTTTTAATGCATATTCAATTGATTTTCCCAATGGTGTAAAATTCCATTTAGGAAAGATTCTTTGTTTTTCTTTTCATTTATCCAAAGAGGAACCTTTAAGATTGTAGATAGGTGATGGGGTCTTAGTTTTTTTTTCATCAACAACTCCATCATTGACTAAATTCTTGTTCTTGACCTAAAAAGGTGTCTTGTTGTTTGAACCTAATTTTTGATCTTTGACGTTCTTAAGTTTAATAGTTCCATCATCGATGAGAGTTTTTCAATTTGAATCCCATTTCTATGGATTCATCAAAGGGATCCAAGCATTTGAGGAAAAGTTCCCTTTGAATTTCTTTGTTCAAATTTTAACAAAAGAGATCAACCAACTCTTTCTCTAGAATGCTATAAGGTAATAATTTTGTTAAATGTCTCCACCTTTGTAAAAATGATACAAAATATTCTCCTTTTTTTTGTTTGGTGTTGAAAATATTTGTCATAGTTAATTTAAGGTCAGAGTTGAAACTATAATTGGAGACAATTTATCAGCGAGTTCTTGAAAATATTTGATGGTCAAGGGTAATTTTGAGAACCATTCCATAGCTTCTCCTCCTAGACTATGAAGGAATATTCTCATAAGCTATGTCTCATCAACTAAAAATTCCATGGTAGTAGCAAAAATTCTCTTAATTGGTCTTTAGGATCCCCTTTTCCCTTATATTTATCAAGTTTTGGTATGTCCCAATGGCTAGGAAAAAGTGGCATTGGTATGCTCAGATCAAAAGGATAAGGACATATATCTTGAATGGAGAACTTATGGGAAGATGTTTTACTATTCTTCAAAGTATCCCATTCTTGTTTTAGTGCTCTAAGGTCATCCAAAATAGGGTCAGTTGTAGGTGCTAGTTTTGATTTCTTTGAAGATATCTTGTAACCAAGTTGTAGATAAAAGGGTCTATGATATTTGATTCTATCATCATTGTTTGTTTTGGGGTGCTTAGATTCACTAGGTTTAGGTTGGTCATTCATCATGAGAAATGATATATCAAAATTAGGAGGCATTTTGATTCCTTCATCGGCAAGGGCCTTGAATTATTGTTGTAGGTTATGTTTGACTACCTCTATAACAAGTTTAGTAAATCTATGATCCTTAAGTGCTTCTTCTTTATTAGATTAGGTTATTTCTTCATCAACAGTTTTTTTTTTTTACTATTTGCAACACTAATGTTGTCTTCCCCATCAGATTCTTTTCCCCCAAGGGTTCCCTTCTTCTTTAAATATGTTTGATCTTGTTCTAGGGGTCGTAAGTGATTTGTTCTTATCTTCAATCCAAGACAAGATAATGTATGAGACCTCAGAATAGGTGCAATGAAAAAGGATATGATTCTAAGATGAGATATGAAAATGGTATGATATGGTATGATATGATAAGCTAAGAATGCAAGAGCTCAAAGGAAACTCTAGGTCAAAAGTTGGTTATGATGCAAGGCTTTACTTGCACTATGATGGATAGACACAAGGACCAATGATCAAGAGAGGATATGTAGGAGATGATGAATTCCAAAAGGATTTTCCTCCTCAAGGACAATGAACCTAAAGTGATGTGGGTGATAGATAGCTAATGGTTTGATTTCAAGACCTAGGAAGAGTCTAGCCTAAGTGCAAGCTAAAGGTTTTTTTGAGTAATGCCAAAGCAAAAGATATGCAAGGAATATGCAGAATGCAAGGATTAAAAGAAAAAAACTTAAAGGATGGTGACCCCAAAAGATTTAAGTGATAGGTTCATTTTCGATGATTTTGTTGTTTGATTTTTTGAGGTTTACAAGGTTGAGATGTTGCAAATTACTAGGTGTGATGTTTGTTTGAGATTTATTTTTGAACACACACACAAGACACAAGAAGAGAGAATGTTTTTTTTTTTGAGTTTTTTCTTGATTCAAGATGAAAACAATCATGCACAATCCTAGGGTTGGCAAGGATAATATTTGTTGGGTTCCCACTTGGATTTCTCTAGTTGCACTTATTTAGAGCGGATAGCCTAGGAACTTAGTAGCACTAGCTCCCCTTACTCTAAACTCACTTCTTGGGAATACCAAGTTCTAAATTCTCTAAAGAGGAATTTTCTATCTCTACTTTGAACCATGAAAATTTGGGACGGCTTCAGATGTTTGACCTCCTACACTAGAAAATAGAGGGATTTTTGCTTGTAAAAATAAGAGGTTTCTAGTAAGGGAATTCAGTTTGGGTAATGTTGTGATAAAACCCCTCAAGAGGTCTCCCAACCATTAGAACATGGGGGTTTCTTATCATAAAGATACTGGGGGAGAGCTATCACACACCGCTTTCTATAGATTGCAAACTTTCCTTGTAATCACAAATTTATATAGTGGTTTAGATGGGCTTGGCTTTAGCCTGCAACTGCTTGGGTCGTTCCCTTAGGGTGATTACTTTTTCCCACCGAGGCATGCCCTCTAAAAGGTAAACATAGAAAAATATGGATCTAGCTTTCTGATCACCAAGTTTGCACAAGGTGAGAGCATAATACCTACCATCTTACAAGCATGAAAAACAAAATGTTGTTAACCCCCTAGTTAAATCTATGTGAAAAAAGATAGTTGTTATTTTTTAAGAACCAATTGAAGTGTTTTCTACACTAAAAGACAGTGAGTTTGAAAAAAAATTAAGTCTTCCAAAAATTTCCTGCACCAAATGTCATTAGTAGTTTCAAGCCTCCATTCTTCGACAAACATGTGTAAATATGTTTTCATTTTTCAATTCTCTAACATGTGAACCTACAATACATTAAACAATAATTAGCCACATAATCAACAATTAAACTATGAATAAAAATTATAGCCCTATGAATACCCCTCTTGGTATGTCTCAGATGGAGAAATAAAAGACAGAGGAGCCCCCAATAAATAAATTGGTTTCCTATTCAAGGGATTATCTAGATAAGAAATTTACTGACTCCAAAGATAAGGTGTAATCCTTAACCTCTTTTCATACCACTGACAGAAAAAAAGACCCAACTCCCTCAGTGACCTTAACCCTGAAGAACACTATTTTAAGCCAGATAGGGAATTTCATGGAGATATTATAACTATGGCTAGAAATGGAGCGGTTGACCATTTCAAAATTTGGAAATGGGATTTCCATGAGATAAAGAACATTAATTTGTAAAATAGGGCACTCACTAGCAAGTTGGAGTTGTTGGAAGCTAAGCTAGCTTCTCAAAATTAGATGAAGGTCTTATGGACTATGGAAGAGAAGATGGCTATGGCAGAATTCTTTCAGAGAGTAGTCAATCTCACTAAAAATATGAAGGACTATGAGGACAAGATCAAGAACCTGGAAAAGGAAATTGGTAAGATTAGGGAAACTATGGAAACCACCCTTGAGCATAACCACATAATTGTCAAAAACAATGCCACTATCTTGAGCGCTTTGGTGGAGAAAATGGGAAAAACCTAGTAGAGATTGCTGATTGTGGATCTTGAAGCTGATAAGAACAAAAAAAAGCAAGAGGATTCTAGCCCTTCGAGGAGAACTAGAGCCAACCTGAAGAAAAAAGTGGATTCTTCGCCTCTAAAGACTCAAGACCAGAAGAAGGTGACCCAGGAAATGTGCAACCTAGAATTTGTTGAGACTTTAAAGTCTCTTGGTTTGTTTAGGTTGTGTTTTTTTGTTGCTAGCTTCTTGCTATCTTCTTGCTAGCTTTGCACTAGTGGCTACTATCCCTTTTTTTTTTTTTTCCGTAGCCTTCCTGTCTCTGGGTACTCTGATGGTCTATTTTATTTTGGCTTGTAAACTCTACGGTTTTGGGTCCTTGTAAAACCTATTTTTTCCTCTATCAAAAACAATTAAACTATGAAGGAAAAATAAATTAATCTAAATTAAAAACTAATCTAAAATTAAAAATTAATCTAAAATTAAAATTAATCGAAATTAATTCCAATCTAAAATTAAAATTAATCTAAATTAAATATAATCTAAATTAAATATTAATCTAAACTAAATATTAATCTAAACTATAAATTAAATCTAAATTAAATCAAATCTACATTTTAAATTAAGTCTAAATTATAAATCAAATATGAAAAAGTGCTAGATCTAAATTAAAAAGCTAAAAGATAAATTTAAAAATTAAATTCTAAATCTAAATTCTAAATTAAATCTAAAAACTAAATTAAAATTAAAATTTAAAAGTTAAATTAAAAACTAAAATATAAATTAAAATATAAATAATTAAAAGTTAAATCTAAATTAAAAATTTAAATCTAAGCTAAATGCAATCTAAATTAAATTTAAAAGTAAATGTAATTAAATTTTAATTTAATGTAAATTCAAATTAGAAGATTTAAATATAAACTATGAGTCTAAACCCATAAAATCAACTGGCCCAAATTAATCAAGCCTTAATCAGAGGAAAGGCATATTCTTGTCTTATCGAAAATATTTGGATTGGATTGGATTTAGCCAAATGTTTAGTAGGCACTCTTGTTGTAGATGACAATATTAATGAAGAAACGTGTTTTCAGATAAGAAGCACAATCTATGGAATACCAAACTATAGAACCAATATGTAAACAAGAAATTCAACAATCAACTCTACTCATGTAACTAAACCTTGAGCAATTTGGTACCATTGGAGCAGGAATAATAGAGAAGCCATTTTGGATGATGAGAAATATTTGGAATAAGATGAATATTTTATGAGAACTATTACTGTTGCTCAATGGGATTCCATTGTGAGAGCTGCCAAAAGAAAGGTTTCAAACTTTGATTCATATTATCACGTCAAATTACTGTGTAAAAGAAATTTGCAAGAATATTGTGCTTGCAAGAAACCCAAGAATATGATATCAATTTATTTGAAATAGATTTAAAATGCCCATCCCTTTATATATCATGCAACAATTTAAGGCGATAGATTTTTATTTGAAAAAGATTTAAAACGCTCTAAAATGCCTATCTGTTCATGTCAAGTTCACCATTTTGTATATGCTGAAAATTGAAAATTTAAACGATATAAGCTATAAACTCGAATCAAAATTCCAACATATCATCAATAAAGTATTTCCAAATGAATATAATTACAAAATGAAAACTAAACTATGCAAAAACTAAAACAAATGCATTCAAAGGAAAATCAGCTCCATTGTTTTCCTATTTCACCATAATCTTGATTTATATTTGAAGGTCTCAGATTTTAATGAGCACAAGTGCAACAAGAAGATATGATGAATGGAAGAGAGGATTAATAATGTGTATCTCAAATATACTTTTTGGTGAGAAGAGAAGGTTTTTTTTAGATTTCCTCACATGCTGGATTCATGTTGTGGGAGAGGTGTGGGATAAAAATCAAGAGATGAGAAATGAATAATTATCCCATATTCTTTAATGAAATGCAATTGATTGAAATGAGAGAGATAAATGAGTGACTTTATGATATGATGGAGGTTTAGGAATTAGGATTAAAAGTGAATTTATGAATTAATGCATGAATAAATGGATTAAATGCATGAATTAAATTATTTTATGAAATATGCAATTGGATAAAGATTAAATGATTTAATGTTTTTAATGCATGGATAATTTAATGATTATGCAAATGGAGTAATATGAAATCGTTTATGGATAAATGGTTGATTATACAAATGGTTAAATTCTTATGAATGCATAAATTCTTATAATATGTTAATGATTTGAGTGAGTTGATGAGTGAATAGAAGAAAGATATTAAATGAGTTAATTAAATAGATAATAATATCCATTTAATTAATAGACATAAAAAAGGATAATTGTGAGGAAATTTTTTGAGTGTCTACATTTTTTATTTATCATTTTCTTTTGTCTTTTTTCCTCTACCCAACCTAAGGTAGCTACTCTTTATCCAATATCATCATAGCAATTATGGAGGTGGAAACACATAAATTGGGTTTGAATTAGGCAAGCCCCTATACAATACAACCCATTCTCTCCTCTCTTTCTTGAAAGCTATAGATCTGAAGTGGATTTCGAGAAGATTGAAGACCTAATATAAAGATCAAGAATTCATACACATCCATTCATCAAATTAGGGAAAGATCAATTATTCATCAATAGATGAAGTTTTGAAGCCTAGTTCAAGAGGGAAGCACCTACAACCTATAACACAAGCATACCTATTCTAAGATTTTGCAAACCCTAATTCTTAGTCTAGGGAACCCATGCCCTTGGCTAGTTAGTTTGAGCTAATACTTTAATGCCAAGTTCCTTTGTCTTTAACCTTTTCTTTTGTTTTTTAGTTTTTGTCAAATAGTTCTATGTTATTATGAATTTTCATCAATTTCTTGTACTTGCATAGTTAACCAAGTTTATATTTATAAAATCACACACATCAAATAAAATCATATCACTTAAATTCCTAATCAAATCCAAAGGGGACCAAAACCTTGATCAACAATTCTATTTCTTCCTTGATGATAATAGCCAAGTGCTCTTTTAAGATCATTTTTGTGTCCCCCCAATGTTGTATGTTGAAAAATGTGATTAATGCACTTGATCACTTTTCCTAAAAAACACCACCATGGTCCTAACATTCCTATTAGGCTCGAGAGTTATAATTTGCTACATTAGACTCTCAAATTTTACTGGTATAAATTCCTATTGTATTTGTTGTTGTAGCTCACTAATCAACCAATTTGGGATTCTTTCATCTATTTCCTCTAGCTATTTTTTTTGTTGAATACCATGTGTTTTCTCTAGAGGTGAAATAGAGGATTCCAACTAGTGTGGCATTACTTCTTGTTCTTCTAGAACTTCTTGATGATGAGAAGGAATATCCTCTTGTAAAGGTTTTTATCCTAGAATTTTCTCAAGATGTACTTATTCAACCATATTAACATCCTCACCTTTATCATAAACTTGATTTATTGTAATATCCCCACCCTCAAATAGATTAGACATCTCTTGTCATAATGGCTTAGGGTCTACCTCTAAAGAAATAACTTATTGATTTTTTTCTTTATTCGACTTTGGTCTTCAACCAACTCATAAAGAATGATGTTTGGTAGGACACTCATTGCTTGTTCAATGTGAATTGCAAGAGTCTCTTCTTGAGCTATTTGCATTATTTGCTAACAAATTGGATCTTATTTTTCCTTTTGAAAAAGTAGGTGGTGTATCCAAAATAATATCATCACATATATTTTGTTATTCTTCTTTTGCACTATAGATTATAATCAAAAGTAAAGGATCCATTGATTTATAATTTTTAATCTCATTCTTTAGCTTCAATAATTCTTTTAGGTTCTATTTTTGTTTTATAATTTCAAAAATTGAGATTCTTTCTTGTGCTTCTTTTATTGGAGTTGCATCTTTTAATTTTTCTCTTTCCATCCACTTACCTTTTTAAAATTTTGTACCCATATATGGAGGATATGTGAAAAATAATATTATTTATGGGAAAGTAGGGGCCTAAATTTGTGTAGATTTTCCTTTTTGATATCACATATGTATAGTAGGAAGGGATACTATCTTTTATATTGCAAGTGATCCTTTGAAACATATAGAAGCATATTTGAGGAGGTTTGTAAGAATGACCCTAAGCAACTGGTTTATTGCACAACTATGGGTTACACTTTTTGACCAAACTTGACATTGAACTATTTTTTTTTGACTAAATCTTAACTTTTGGGCACCTATAGTTGCTAAACCATGAGGATTTTGAAGATGATGCAAACTAGTGATTTGTGACATTTTTTTGAAGATTCTAAATATATATTTAAAAAAAAAATTTGAACCAAATTGCATTTATTTTTCCATCTCCTTTGATAACTAGTTTTTGATAGTAAACACCATTTCTAAAGAGTGATGTTTACTCTCGATAGCAAATAAATTTTTTCTATGAATTGAAAAATTATATTTTTTTCAAATTTATATTTTTAACTATGATATCTAGCTCCTTCATTTGGTTTCATAGTGTTTTATTGAATATTTATTTTTTAATTAAATTTTTAAATCAAATCGATTACATTTTTGACATAGTTTTATTATATAACACAACTTTTTTTTTTTTTTTTACAAAAAACATTAAACCTATATATATATATATATATATATTGATAATAAAAATATATACAATCAGTTTATAAGTAAGTACCCAGTTGCTTACTACACAATATAGGCCTGTTAGACCATCAAGCAATAACATGCTATTTTGTTTAGCCTGTTATACACAAAATCAGGGACAACAATCATCTGTGCCAGATGATTTTTTAATTTTTATTTTCAAGATAATCCTATTGATCACTGGGACACTGTCATGCTTTTTTGATATAGCCTGTTATTTACAAAATCAGACACGACAACCATTCTAGACCTGGCCTACCAAAATTCAGTCTTTTACCATATCTTTATGACTTGTAAACTAAATTCACGACAAATCTAGTGAGCCTGACCCTTATTTTTACTATTCGGTCTCCATGAAATCAGTGTATTCACCCTCTTGATGATTAACCGGTGACCAGGTAGGAAGCCTTTCGTCTCCCTCGCTGAGAAAATTTTCTATCCCTTGCTGGTTGGAATCCACCTCTCGATCTTCACTTGGCAGTAATTCCTGGAAAGATTGAAGGCGATCATCCCAGTTCTCGGTTGTTGAAGAATGGGCACCCTCTTGCGTATTTGCTTCCCATTGAACCATCTACATGTGAAGCTTCTCGCCATTGGTCACCCTCGAGTTGTATTGAATGGTGAAGACCCAAATGATGAATGAGCCCGATGCTTTGTGTCAAAGGTTGCCTTATTTGCAGGGCTTCTTGCCAACGATCTCCCACAACCTGTATTGCTTCCCATTGGTTACCTCCTTGCGGGGATACTTTCCATTGACCACCTACGTGCTATTCTAATTCCCGAGGACCCACATTCTGATTAGCCCATGTACCCTGAGCCATAATTTGACCAAATTCTTGGACTTGGAGATTTGGAGAGCCTGAATTCGGACCTAAATTAGGTTGATTTCCACTTGAAGCTATCTTTGAATGGAGAGAGTCGTGTGCTTCTAAACTGGATATTGAATATCCTCTTACTCTAATAATCTGGAGGTAAAATATTTTCAATCATCTTTTATTTTCTTTGGTACGGCTTGGATGCTAATTATTTTAATTTGATTCAAATTTAACCTTTTATATAAGTTATTTCTTGCATCAAATTCATCTACACAATTTTCCTAATAAAATTGAATATGAGGTTCATTCCTTTTGACTCTTGACATCCACTTCTCCATTCTCTCATTTAGGTCATAGTTATGCCTAGCTAATTCAAAGGGCTTTAATCCCAATGATTGAAGTTTAACATTAGAGGTATTTGTATGACTTACGTTATTGTATATATACCATCCCAACTGGATAAGAAACATAAATATTCCTCTATGATGCTTAGCCTCAAAGGCTTCATTAAATTTAATTATTTACGTATAAACTTAAAAAGTGACAACATTGCTAGTTGTGTACCTTGATATCATATAATTCTCCCTATGAAACCTTCCATTTTAATGTATTAAAGTTTCAAGAATTGGATGAACCAACATCAATTTGGATCAATGATGGTTTATAAATCAACATATAATCTCTTTTCTGTATTCCCTTTGATGGTCATCACCAACTACATTGAGAAAATATAATTCACATGCTTATAGTGTCTTTTAGATTCTTCTAGTTAAATTTATAGATAATTCTCATATATGAGCTTATCACTAGGTACATATCTTAGCACACCCACTTTATTTAATCCCAAACTTTTAGTATAGGTGGATAGGAATATGTTGCATAATCTAGGTCATACTAAAAATTCTCGTTCTCCTAAATTTGATCATTTTTGTAATAGCCTCCATAGATTAAGCTCAAATAAATTCACAATTTACACATTATCTCGCATGCAAAGATGGCATGTGTTCAATGCACAAGAATAAGATAAAATAATGATATTAAATTAATAATTTTGGAGTACCTGTGTCATTTGCAAGGAAATTTATATGAGAACATTTCTCTTCTTTTGGTTGGATTACCTTGACCTCTAGTATTTTACTTGTCTCTATTAGTCGATCATCATAGTCAACTTCTAGATTGGATTTTATTTAAATCCTTTCCTTTTTGTTCTCCTTTATATATTTTACAACTACCCCTTTCATTTTTAATGTCTAAGCATATTGATTTAGCCATTCTTTGTTGGTTTCAATAACTGGATTTAAAATTTCCATGATGGATATTTCGGGTTGTGAGCAACTCAAATCTAGGAGGGGCTCATTGAATATCCTCTTACTCTGATAATTTGGAGGTAGAATATTTTCATCATCTTTTATTTTCTTTGGTATGACATGGATGCTAATTATTTACATTTGATTCAAATTTAACCTTTCATATAAGTTATTTCTTACATCAAGTTCATCTACACAATTTTCTTAATAAAATTCAATATGTTGTTCATTCCTTTTGTCTCTTGACATCCATTTCTCCATTCTCTCGTTTAGCTCATAGTTATGCCTAGTTAATTCGAAGGGCTTTAATCCCAATGATTGAAGTTTAATATTAGAGGTATTGGCATGAATTACGTTATTGTATATATACCATCTAAAGTGGATAAGAAACATAAAGATTCCTCTATGATGCTTAGCCTCAAAGGCTTCATTAAATTTAATTATTTACTTATAAACTTAAAAAGTGACCACACTGTTAGTTGTGTACCTTGATATCATATAATTCTCCCTATGAAACCTTCCATTTTCATATATGAAATTTTCAAGAATTGGATGAGCTCATATCAATGTGGATCAGTGATGGTCTATACATCAACATATAATGTCTTTGCTTTAGTCCCTTTGATGGTCATCACCAACTGCATTGAGAAAATATAATTCACATGCTTATAGTGTATTTTAGATTCTTATAGTTAAAGTTATAGATAATGCTCATATATGAGCTTATCACTAGGTCCATATCTTAGCACACCCACTTTATTTAATCCCATGATTTTTACTATAGGTGTATAGGAATATGTTGCATAATCTAGGTCATACTGAACATTCTCATTCTCCTGAAACTAATCATTTATGTAATAACCTCCATAGAAGCTCAAATAAATTCACAATTTACACATCATCACGTATACAAATATGGCATGTGTTCAATGCACAAGAATAAGATAAAATAATGATATTAAATTAATAATTTTGGAACTTACATGTGTTATTTGCAAGTAAAATTATATGGGAACATTTCCCTTCTTTTGGTTGGATTACCTTTACCTCTTGTATTTTACTTGTCTCTACTAGTCGATCATCATAGTTAACTTCTAGATTGGATTTGATCTTCCTTTTCTTTTTTGTTCTCCTTTATATACTTTACAACTACCACTTTCATTTTTAATGTCTAAGCATATTGATTTATCCATTCTTTGTTGGTTTCAATAACTAGATTTAAAATTTCTATAATGGATATTTCGGGTTGTGAGAAACTCAACTCTAGGAGGGGCTCATTAAATATCCTCTTACTCTAATAATTTAGAGGTAGAATATTTCCATCATGTTTTATTTTCTTTGGTATGGCATGGATGCTAATTATTTACATTTGATTCAAATTTAACCTTTGATATAAGTTATTTCTTACATCAAATTCCTCTACACAATTTTCCTAATAAAATTCAATATGAGGTTCATTCCTTTTGTATCTTGACATCCTCTTCTACATTCTTTCGTTTAGGTCATAGTTATGCCTAGCTAATTCAAAGGTCTTTAATCCTAGTGATTGAAGTTTAACATTAGAGGTATTGGCATGACTTATGTTATTGTATATATACCATCCCAAGTGGAGAAGAAACATAAAGATTCCTCTATGATGCTTAGCCTCAAAGGCTTCATTAAATTTAATTATTTACCTATAAACTTAAAAAGTGACCACATTGTTAGTTGTGTACCTTGATATCATATAATTCTCCTCATGAAACCTTTCATTCTCATATATGAAATTTTCAAGAATTGGATGAACCAACATCAATATGGATCAATGATGGTCTATAGATCAACATATAATATCTTTAATTTATTCCCTTTGATGGTCATCACCAACTGCATTGAGAAAATATAATTCACATGCTTATAGTGTCTTTTAGATTCGTTCAATTAAAATTATAGATAATGCTCATATATAAGCTTATCACTAGGTCCATATATAGCACACCCACTTTATTCAATCCCATATTTTTTACTATAGGCGCATAGGAATATGTTACATAATCTAGGTCATACTAAACATTCTCGTTCTCCTAAAATTGATCATTTTTGTAATAACCTAAATAGATTAAGCTCAAATAAATTCACAATTTACACATCATCACACATACAAAGATGACATGTGTTAAATGCACAAGAATAAGATAAAAGAATGATATTAAATTAATAATTTTTGAGTACATGTGTCATTTACAAGGAAATTTATATGGGAACATTTCCCTTACAATAGACTTCTTGGTCAATAACAAGACTATAGACTATACAAAAAAACTGAGACTTGAGCCTTCCTGATAGGATCCTTTCAAACTTGAAACTCCTTCGACCACTTTGAGGGCGAGAATGTTGTTAGAGCGCATTTCTCCCTACCACGAAGTGAAACACTACCCTAGAATTCTTCAATCCATCAAAGAATAACCAACACAGCAAGAGGAAAACTAGAAAGGCAATACTGAATAGGAGTAATGGAATATGTGAAGTAAATTATATCAACATCTAATTACATGATGATTAGTCAACACAAGGATTACACCAAAAAAATTCATCATGCTTGATGCTTGTGCACACATATTGTCAGTTATGAAAAATGCATAACATTTCATGCTTGGTCCACCTCTCAATTGAAGTAATAATATAAAAGTTAGCAAGTACATGCATGCTAGTAGGATATCATGTCTATATGCATGCAAACCTTCCAATTATATTTTCATAAGTGAAACTCAAGAAATATAGTGGATCAAATTTAAAAACATGCGAGTTTAAGAATCAAGTATGCAATATAAAATAAACATGTATCACATGTATGTATTTTAAGGTACACATATTTATAGGTAATTATGCATACAAATTCTTATAGAATCTAACACAACATAACCCATTATGGTATTGTAGATTGAGAATGCTACAAAACATACATACCCACTCCACTAATAAGAGAAGCGTGCACATGTCTTTCAAACATGTCTTTTAAGGTGATGAAGTTCACCAGGTCTTCTATTAAGTCTTTATCTTCTCAATTCACTTTATAATCCATGCATAGAATAAGGAAAGAGAATATCTACGATATTACTTGTAATTTTTAATAGATTTTTGTAGTGTAGTAAAATGCATACCCTTGTATTTCCACACTTGTTTGGGACCACCTTGCTTTATTTATCCTTCTTTATGGTTTAATTGGTCCTATTTCATGTCCACAAGCCCTATGAATCACATGTTTTTTTGGTTAATCCTCACAATCTCCAATGCATAAATGATATCCTAATGAATCTAATTGGTGTGTCCCTGATTTTTTATCAGGACTAAAATGCCACTAAGGGCATCTTTGTCCCCTCGAGGTCCTGGGACCCTAATTTTGAGGTATCTATTTTGGGACCCTTTTTGTTGTTTGTGCCCCAAGTTTCATCACTTGGGACTAAGACACAACCTAGGGCGTCTTAGTCCTCATTGAGTCATTTTCGAGATTTAATTTCAAATCTTTGCGAGATTTAACCTCCTTCATTTAATGAATTCATATGTCAGCTTGGTGTGATATGATTTCAGGATATTAAGCATAGACAAGTATAAATACAATGTTCATTCATTCATTTTCATCCTAGCAACTTGAGTATTCATTCCTAAGAAAAAATTATGAGATCAAGTGCATTCAAGAGCAATTCATTAAGCAATTTGAGCCATCATCAAGATTCAAGCATCATGTCAAAGAATTTTCTTGCATCATGTGTGTGGTTGTGCTAACATTTGTGATGTAGGGTTTTGACTCAAGTAAGCAATCAATTCAAGATCTATCAAGCATTTCAAGATCCATATCCATTGTAGCCATTACACACAAGTTTGCAGTCTTTACAATGGTTTGAAGAGTTGTATCATTACATGTTGTCCATTCACCATTTCCCTCATCATTTCTATTTCATTTCAAGGTTTAATTACCAACAAGGGGTTTGACCAAGGCAAACCCCCATTCACTAACAAACAAGAAGTTTTTCCATCTTGTTCATTTTTGTTTGCAGATCTAGATTGAAGTCATGAAGATCACTTAGATTGCAAATTTGTCAAAGTTGCAAAGTTTCATTGCAAAGTTGTCATCTTCATGAAAACTCACCTATAGGTTAGATCTGGTTGTTTCAAAACTTGAGATCCGAGAGGAAGCAATTGCAGATCTGGGAGTTTAGGACCACATTCAGACTTTTCAAAAATTCAAATTGGGACTAAGATGGAAGGAAGGGTGTCTTAGCCCTCCAAGTGGAATCTTTCAAATATTCTTCAAGATTCTATTATGTTATCCGAAGACTCTGTGTTTGCCCCAAAAAACAACAACGAGACTATGTGTTTCCATTTCCATAATCCTATTTGCATCTCCAGGTTCCCTAGGTACACATACCCTAACTTGGAGTTATTCATTTTCAATATTTGTAAGCTTCATTTAGCTCATTTTAAGTATTTTGCATATCATAGTGTGTTTTCATACATTGTTTTTTCCAAGCATTTGCTTGGTGGTGAACCCCTTAAAGTTGCAAAGAACCCCCTCCTAGATTTCCTTTTAATTGTGTATTGGCTCACTTTGAGAGGTTGATAGTCAATCCTATTAGGGTTCTTAGGACATATTTGAATGAACAAGATAGAGTAGGAGGAAAAGGTACCCCCTTTATCCCCCCATATTTTATTTCCGGTTCCATTTCAAGCACATTTTAGAGCATCATTCTACGATTCCTATTTAAACAGTATTGTTTATATAAATACATGCTCCAGAGGGATCTATACTTGTTCACAATAAAAACCTTACTGTCAAGAATGTACTTTGCTCTAACAATACTAGATGTACATCCTCCCTCAGTTGAGGAATCATTCTCCTTCAATTAGATGCGTTCAACCATAACAGGTTTGTATAATTCTTCTTAAGTTCAACGTCTTATAGCTCTACCAATTTAAATAGTCCTTGAACATCAGTTTGACAAAAAGGAATACATTAATAAGAAATATAACATTTAGTTTGATTCAAGAATTCAAGAATCCTCTAATTCGTTTGGGTCAGGCTTTTATTCATTACGAATACGTTCACATGAGCAATATACTATCCACACGCTATCCGATCGCACAAGAGGGTATGAGATATCGATACCCTACAGTTACGTATTTCAAAGGTCTAAACATAGTCAATTGAACTTCGAAAGTATAGTCTATCAAGTACAGACTAGTCGTGCAAAAAATAATTTATGTATCTACAAGGAGGGGTCGAGAGGATATAAACAATAATCTATCGACATAAACCATCGACTTAAAGCATAATAACTACCACTTAATGTTGGGACTAAATTTTACATCGATCCCGTTTTCAATCGACCAACGCACCTTGATGTTAAAGAAGGGGAGGAAATGAATATGTGCAACAGACTAGATCTAAAGGATGAAACTACAGATTATCCATAAGCTATGGTTGTCACACTCTGAAACATGTAAATTCAACCTTCCTTGCTCGGCTGCCAAAAGATCCAACGTTAGAAGAAGACCCTCAGAACGTTGCGAAAAAAGAATGAGTTATACTTAATCACGGCCTTCCCCGAATGGCATCATATGAGCTGCGTTTGGCTCCTGAAAGGCTACAACCTATATGGTTTTCCTTGCACATAATGATTGGTTTACAGTGCATCTATAGATAACCCCAGGGTGCCTACAAGCTTAAAGTAGGCAAAAACGTGTTTAGATGAAGATTCTAAGGTTTTCAATAGACAAACTAAATATATCCCTACACCTTGTTGTGTGCACTCTTTCAAAAGGTCGGGAAATGGGAACCCGGAACGGGGCAAGATCCGCATGCATGCAAATGCAGAAGTATAAACAAATGCGGCTCCTGTGAGGCAAAACGTCGTGGAGAAGAAAAGTACCTGAAAAGCTTCAGAAAACTGACCTTTAACTTCTCTGCCTAAGCTGCTGTAAGAGCCATCGAGTAGGTGAAGCATGATCATATAATGTAATTAAAATTTCTATCAGATATTGTGGTTGTAATCACATTGACCGACATGAGAGCAGGGGAAACGTAGGTTAGGCATGCGAACGGCTTGGGAATATGCCTCAAGAAGGGTGGTCTCTATGGAGGTTACGAAACCGACAATGGCTTTCAAGCATCGAAAAACCGTGAATCGCCTCAGCAAAAGAAAAATAAGACCAATGCAGGCTAAATGAAGTGGGTTCGGATACATTACGATGACAATGCAACAATCAATATCTCATTAAGTCTACGTAGCACAGGTGCCAAGAACAAGCATTCTTCTTTTATCAATTTATATGCAGGTCAAGCTAGCCTTAGTATTGAGGCATATTAATCTAATGAATGAGTTCCGCAATTGTTGCATCAGGCAAATCGTTTAGAGTATAAGGATGTTAATCTATGGATTACATATGTTATGAGTCCCAGCTATAAAGAACAGAAACCAATAATCCTATTCTACAAAAAATCATCTATAACGATAGAGGAAGGTAAGAGATTTTAAGACATGCCTCTGAAGAACATATTCCACGGTACCAACTTGTCTAAAGGATTAAAGTATGGCTTAAAGAAGTAAGAGATGACTTACTTACAAGAGAAATTGAGCGGTGATGCTCTTCAGTGTCCAAGGGAACATTAGCCGATAACCTTCCTCTTCCTCTCAAGTGGAGACACCTTGGAATAAGAAGCTTTTTGCATCAAGATGCAGACCCGATCATCATTGAGTAGATTACCAAGATATTTTTTTGGAGGACAGTGAGGTTTGATCTATTTTCTATCATTCCTCCCACACACACCGGTTTCTCTTTTTGCAGACTATCGGCTAAAGAAAAGCCAGACTATCGTTTCCCATTAAGAGCCCTGCCGGTCAAGGTTAATGCATGTATCTGTAAATAATTTCATGCCATCAATTGTATCGACATACAAATCTAACAATGAAGATTCGTCCATATTTTTTAATGCCAATAAATACACACGCATGCAAACAATTATGATCGACATTCAAATAGAGATATTGCCTTCATGCAAAAATAACGCCTACATGAATTTAAAGAGGTTGCCTTCATGCAAATAAATGCATACCTGCCCCCCTTTCCTCCCTCATACGTGCAAATAATATTTACTATATACAAACATATTTTTAATTCCAATCACTTTTAAAACGAAGTTTATTTGTTTATTATCGATTTCTTTTGTTAATATTCTTACAATTAATCATACAACACTAGTAATTGATTTTATTTAATTAATAATTAAACTATTTAGAAAACGGGTTATGACAATTTTGTTATGAATTAAATCGCTTATCACTTGGGCCCATTGTATCATCTTATCCCCATTCAATATAAAATAGATGTATGCATAGATCCATGGTTCAAATGTACCACTGTTTGACAAACCAACCACTCTACTCAGTAGGGTTATTATGTCACTTATTTCTTCTTTGAAATTGCTCCTATATATGGTCTTAAGAATTGTTGATAGCCTTTGGCTTCTTCTCTTCATTCATCCAACTATCATAAATAGCCCATTTACATTTATCTTTAGCTTCTTTGAATTATTTGTTTTTGGTCCATCTCAAATCGGTGCATGATAGAGTAAGTGGTCATATTTAATGTTATTTGGATTCCTTAAGGAGTTAACTCCACATGTACCCTTCCTTCCTTTACAATCAACCTTCTTCTTTCATCATAATAATGAATGAACTCGAGAATTAGTTTTGGTGTCTCCACTAATGTGTGGAATCTTGTAGCCTTTTATAATCCATTTGCTACAATTCTTTTATCCCGTTGGCCATTGAGTAGAATTCAATGCCTTCATTATTCTATGGAAGCCCTCTATGTTTATATGCCCCAAGTTGGTGTTAGAAATGACACCATATTTAGGGATAATTTTAGATGAGAAAGTAACACCTTTGATTTTCAATCTTCATATCTATTTCCCTATTACTCATTGATTCTACACATCATAAATATTTTGTAAATACCCTAATTTTATTAACTAGTGTTTGAGTTGTTTTTTTTTCCAAATTAGGGCTTTTCATTTTCAGTGATAAAGTAAATTTTAGCATAGTTACAAAGAACCTATTTTAATAGAATTGGGTAAAAATTGACGATTCTAGATAAATTACTTTTCTCATGTAACTTATACCAAGTTATGATTTTATCATGGAAAATTCTTGTAAATTACATTAAGATTTTAGCTAGGTGCATACTTGATTGTACTGCAAGTTGTCAATCATTTATGATAATTGATTCCATAGCTCTATAAACCTCAATGCATCTCTTGGATTATGCCTTTAGTAAATCTTAGATAGATTCAATATACTTGCCTTTGTATTCTCCTTTCTCTCTCTTTTTTTCACTGCAAATCACCTTCATTTGCTAAATTTATTTTTTGATAAAATGATATGATAAAATGCATTTTAAAGTTATTAAATTTCAAAAAAATAAAATTCATTCAATGAACTTATGGAGTATGTGAGCATTAGGGGAGAGAGGCCCAAAGTAGGGCGAGATCCTATACTAGGGATGGAAGTAGTCTCATATGGGCCCCACACTAGAGAAAATTAATATGCAATTGTAAAACAGTTTTCACCCACAAAGTCAACAAGGGTACTCGTATCACTGTACCATCAAAATTGTATTATAATCGGTGAATATTTGTCCCATACACAAACAGATATTCATAGTCTTACATGTCAAAGAATATTCAAAACACATATGACACCACAAAAATACAAGCCATATTGCTTGTTACCAGACCGTAGCTTTGAAACATGCACCCAAAATATAAAATTAGTATAATCCAAGCTCCCCTATAATGTCACAACTTGCATTACAACACAACCATTTTTTTCATAGATCGGATGCCACGAGAATAACTAGGAGATGACACTATCCTATCAACAAACCCAATCCAACCGAACCCCCGTCCCAGTTGCCCATCAACACAACACTCAGATGAAAATCAATCATTCATATGTGTCCCATCGGTCAAATCAATGCTCACTACTATTGGCACCTTCTCCTTTTTCGCCACATGCAACCACCAAAATCTCCTATCAAGCAAACAAGGATTGCACGCCATTAAATAATACAAAATCGACAATTGAAGGAATTAGATCAAGATTTTAAATTATTTGAAAAAGGCACAGGAATTAAAAATTTCATACCAAAACAACATTGAACATATAAAGAGATTTTCAAACTCAAAAATGCCTTACTCAATCTCTTCAAATTTTCATTTAGCACGTCCCACTTTCATTTTGAGTTATACAATTTCCTCTAAAAATATGAAGAATGTCCAAAGGCAGCAACAACAACACCCTAAGAAGAAGCTACAAGTATTCTACTACTACTAATTCTTTATGCCTATAGATGGCAATATGTTTTATGCTATGAATATGTTGTCCACAAATTTGTAAATAACTAGGGTTTCATACTAACGCTATTTACATTGGGTTTTTCATTTATGTACTTTATGCCTCGAAATGCAAATATGTTGTATGTGATGTCAATTTTTGTCACAATCACCTGTAACTCAATATCTAGGGTTTGAACTTACACTTCTTATGAATGTCAAGTCATTTCAATTCAAATTTAGGGTTTCATTGGTTTTCGTTTCTTCTATATTCATCCATGCACGATGTTTACTCTGCATTGTGCTTTTCAATATCTTGTGTTCTTCATTGCATGAAATTTACTCTACATTATGCTTTTCATATTTTCTTCCTTATAGGACATATGAAATGGGTTTGACTAGTTTAAATGGTTTTTCGTTACTATTAGACTTGTTCGACGAAATATGGAAAGGGTTTGACTGATTTTCTGCCATGCACTTTTATTTGTGTGTTCATCATTGCACAAACTTTAACTTTGCAATTTTTTTTTTACATTTGTTTGTTATTCCAAAATATGGAAATGGTTATAATAAATCACACTGCAAATTGTTTTTTATATTTGGTTGTTATTATGAAATATTCATAGGGTTTTAATGTTTATCATTTCTAAGGTTTCTGCCATGCACTTGCATTCATGTGTTCCTCATTGCATAGACTTTAACTTTGCAATTTTCTTATAATATTCTCATGTTATTCCAAAATATGAAAATGTTATGAATGGTTTTCATTTCAAAGATATTATGGCATGCAATTGTATTATTATGTTCTTCCATGCATAATAATTTTGTCTATGAAATGCTTTAGTTATTTGATTGTTACTACCAAACATGGAAAGGGTTTCACTAGTTCATAATTACAAGGTTTTCTGCCATGCACTTGTATTCCTCTATTTGACAATGCACAAACTTTAACTCTACAATTTTCCTTTAATATTTCTTTGTTATTCACAAATATGAAAATGGATTCACTTGTTTTCATTTCTAAGATATCGTGCCATGCAATTATATTATTTTGTTCTTATATGTGTGTATATATATGTGTGTGCATATATACATATATATACATATGTAATTCTTTATATATATATATATATATGTAATTCTTTATGTATATATATATGATTGTTACTATGAAATATGGAAAAAGTAGCTAGTGACAAACATTTACAGTGCATAAAACGTGTAGCCAATGGATTTGAATATAGATAACAGTGTATGTAGTGTAAATTTTTGTCACCCATTACCCTTTAAATCCATATCTAGGCTTTCAACTTATATTCTTTTATATATTTGTGCATTTAAATATTCGGCTTTGCAGTCAAGAAAGCTCCCTTTGTCTTTCAGTTGAGGTTTTCTACTTCACTATGCTTGTACCATTGTCTTTTGTTTCAAAAATGGTTAACCACTATTTGTTCATGTCTCACTAACCTGATATGCTCAAATTCATTTCAAATCAAATAATAAATCAAACAAACTGTCAACATGCATATATTTAGTAAAAACAAACTGTTCATGCACATTAAAGACAATTGCATTACAAAATGTTCATAAAAACCAAGCATTGAATTACAAATTGTCAAGATGCATATCAAAGAAAAGAAAACTATTCATTCATCATTGTGATTTCAACAGTGTTTAATTATTATTTTTCTAACAACTCCTACAATCTTCTTAAATATCTACAGGTGCAATCTAAAGGTAACATGAGGTCCTATCCAAAAAATAATTCTGCAAAGAAAAAGTCACATACATGGAAAGAGACAGTAACAGTCCCCCATGTGTATCATCTGGTTGTAGAAGCAAACAACAATCTTGAACCTATTGAGGTTGTCCAAGAGATTTTGGCGCCTATAATCAAGTGGGAAAGAGCATCAAAGGAAAGGAAATGGTCATCACAAGACATGGATAGGGCACTAGAGGATGTTTAAACAAATGGGATGTCGACTACAGTTGCTGTGAATAAATGGAAAATCCCAGCTACTACAATTAGCATTTTCTTAGGTGGCCTGTAAACTACTTCAATGAAGGGTCCACCAACAGTCCTGGTAAAAGAGGAGGGTCTGATTGTAAAGTGGTGCATAAATATGGTAGATATTCGCCATGGGCTTGAGATTATCAATCTCAAGCAAGATGCTGCTTAGATATTCCAGACTAGACCCAACACTTTCATGGAGGGTCTGCCTAGAAAATCATGGTGGACTAGATTCAAGAGGTGCCATCTAGAATCAACCTTGCATAAGCTGAAGGTCTTGATACAAATAGGGTGGTAAACCTAAGACCCGCAATAGTACCTAATTTTTTTAGAATGCTAACAACAACATATGCAAGTACACCATATGATCCTGATAGTATATGGAACTATGATGAAATGGACATTTTATTGGACTCAAGGGAACACTGAGAGGGGGTTGAATCAGTGCTCAACAATATTAACACTCCATCCATCCAAAACATGACACCATTTCATCATTGCATTAAAGAAAAGATGTATGCATTCAAAGTAAACATTCATAACATCATGACACAATTTTTTTGCATGGAAACCCTATTAGGGGAAAAACCCCAATGGAGGTTAATCCATAATTTGAGTACTCAAATATAGTTGCTTACAAAAGGAATTCTCTTGCATTTAGGCGCACTTCCTAAAGCTCACTACTCAAAGAGAAAGGCTTACTACCCTACAAAATTTAGATTAAAACCATCTAAAAGGTGAACTGAGATAGTAGCATCAATTCATGCCAAGTGATAGTTCCAAGGAGGCTCATATATCTGATTCTGGATCTACTTTTTGATTCTATACTTCGCTCTACCCTATTCTTCTCTTTTATGTTCTTTGCATCACTTATGATCAAATTCGCACTACTACACTGCTAGATCTCACAATTCACACTTATACACACACACCTTCATATTCACATACCTTCTTACATACATAAATGATAAAAACAACCTCTTATATATATCCGCGATAGAAAGACTTATTCATCCAACAGTCGACTTTATAAAATATTAGGTTACTTTTATCTAGTTGGCCAAATCGACCACAAAATATTTATACGCATCCTCCAAAGTTGGTTAAGACAAACGTAGGACCCAAATAATACTTAATCCAACATGAAGACTTATAATTAATTACATTTTATACATCTGTGATTTATATCTTTGTTGGGTCGGCCTTCTAGCATTGATAATCAACAAATTAGTGCATCGTATCTTCTAGATCACTTACCAATGAGTGTGCATCAGTACCAAGATACTACAAAGATCAATAGACCTTCCTCAGAGATCCACAACCCAAAATAACTGTTTGGTAAGGTGTTTAGATCAACTTTTATGCCTGTTAATCGAATGCCCTGCTCTTTATTTTGTTTTGCCGGTAGGAACCAAAATTATGCTGCTCATTCAGATAAAAGACTTAGGTTGCATGAATTGGGTTTCCATCAATGAAAAAACCTACAAGCCAATCTCCCTAGCCATATACCAACAATCTCCCCCTTTGGTATTGATGGAAACACTTAGTGAAAAATGACTAAGTGTCAGAATCATTATAGGTACACTACCCGATTGTTTGTTTCACTTTCTCCCCTTGAGATATATAGGACATTTTTCACTACATTCTCTCCCCCTTTGACATCAGTGACAAATAATGGATGCCATATGCCAAAAAAAAGACAAAAAGTGATAAAACATGTGTTCAAAATTCTTAAGACTTCAAAACTTTAACACATATATGCTTACAGTTCTCCTCCTTTGATCAAAATTGCAAAACCTTGAAGACAATTTACTGCCATCTTTAGAAAATTATCTTATTACTTTTCTTCACTTCCGAAAGAAACTTCTTCCATTGATCAATTGTAATTCCAATACTAATGATCAAGCTATTTTCTTGGAAGTCTTGTTGATAATCTCAATGAGAGATTCAACAATTTTAATTGCTTCTTCCAGTTTCTCACCATTCTTCAGAATTTCCACCATCTGCTCCAACTTGCATTCAATTAAGTACTTTACCTTCCAAAAAGTATGTACAAGAACATTCTTGGAAAGTTGAATTTTTGTTTGTTCTGACTATAACTCCTAGATTCTTTTCCAGAGAATGTCATCTAGATCCTGAGATATGTCAAAGATTTTTCCAGTGTTATTCAATTCAGTTTCAATCTGATCCAACTTCACCTTGTAATTGCTGACTGCATGGGGCCAACAGATGCAATAGTTATAGATGCTTGTGGCTGAGTTAATGCATTTACTCAACTCATTCATTTTCTTCTTCAGCTTGGAAAGGCACAGTCTGAATTGTTCCTTTAGGTGAGAGACAACTTCACCTTCTTCATTTCTTCTGACCTCAAAGCCTATTGATTCTTTGCTACACTCAATCATCTCTTTGAGTAGAATGTCCTTCAGACTTTCCAATCTTATCTTACAGTACTCAATATGAGCATTTAGAACTTCCAGAATCAAGTCATGATCGTATGATGGTCTAACTGACCATAACCTTGCAATTTTCTGCATGCCACCTACACTTTGGATAAGTTGTTGTAGCTTTTATTTTGTCAGATATTCTTCTTCCTCAGCACCCTTTTGAAGACTGGATTCATTTTCTAGTGGATTCTCAAGTTCTTCATAAAATTCTTCATTCGGAATTCCATAATTTTTTTTCTTTTCCTTTTCCCTCAATCTTGGGAACTTTTCTTTTCGGAGGGTTGTATTCAATAATTTCCTATCCTCTTTTTTGTTCTCTATTAGTGCTACCGAATGAGGAACCAACTTCCATTGTTCTTACCGAAGGGGAAATATTGACTGATCCACACTTTACAAGCACATTCTTATAGAAATTTTCAAATTCCAAATCCCAGTTAGACAAACTCTTAAAATAAGAGTATATCTGATTGCATAGGTCAGTTTGTCTGATTTCCATGCTACATTATCGATTTTTGGCAACCAATTCAGAAAATACAAAACCAGACATGTAATTAAAGTGCCAAACCTAAATGGATAGCTTGACTCCTTTGTTAGTTGAACATTCTCCATGAGCTGATCTTTTAACAACCCACATATGTCAAAGTCCTAACCATCAATTATCATTTCGTGAGCAATGTATACTGCGTCAGTCAATGTAGCTCCTTCTCGATTTCTATAGAGTATTTAATATGTTATGTCATGTGCAATGTACTTTGTAATAGGATTCTTGATTGTTGCTATCAACAGAGCTCTCTGATCTTCGATTATTCCAGTTAGGGTTTTGACCTCTTTGTTCTAGATAGATTTCTTCTTAGGAACAACACCAACTTTGCAAAAACCAATTAATTTCTCAATTTCCTCTTTTGAGATGATGTAAGGTTTGTCCAAAGTTAAAACATCACCATGTAATCTACTTAATATGAATTTCACAAATTCCATATTCTTAAGGTACAAAAACTCACTCCACATACCCAAATTTCCATGCTTGGCTTCACTCAATTGTTTTAATTCATCAAGGAGTTAAAAATTCCTCATAGACCTAATCTTTGCTCTATTATATTCATCTAATGTGATCGAGCCTTTAATTTTTTTCATTTTTCATTTTTTTGTTTAGGGTTTTCAACTACACCCTAAATTGTATGAAGAATTCAAGAATGATTTGAAATACCTGATAGATTTCAAGATCTGTCGATGAAATTGATTTTACTTCTTTGAAATCTGCTAGTCGAGTAATCTCCTTCTTCTCTTCGACAATGCAAAGTGACAAATGATGGCTTGGACTTGACTTTTATAGCTCGCACATGCACAATAAATGCATTTTCCCTAAGTTTTCCAAGACTATTTTCTCAGACAACGACAGAAAAATCTTCTACAGAGCTATGAATTTGCTGAGTTCCCATTGCAAAAGTCATCCAAAACTTTTGCACACTATGAGTGCACCTTCTTGAATATTCTTTGCATTCTGGTACCATCCATAGACAGGGGAGGAAATATTTTCTTGTAAAACTCCCCCTAGGCTAGTGGCCTCAAATCAATTACCAGAAGCAGGTTCTGGTACGGAATCATTTCCACCATTAGAATAATTTTTCCTTACCCGTGTCTTCTTCATCTGGTCTCTGATATCATTCATAGTTACCTTTTTTTTCCCTTTATCGTTTTTCTTTATATTTCTATCTCTGTATACCAGACCTCTTTTGTCTGTGTTCTTATTTCTACAAAATGTTGCAATATGACCATACTTGTTGCAGTTATAGAACACAATGGTTCCTTGTCCATTCCATTGGTTTCTTCTTAATCTACATTGATTAGCAATATGCCCAAACTTCCCACATGTATAACATTCAACATTTCTTTTTTCAATAGATTTATGACTAGGATTTTTGCAATTGAAACACTGACTAGAAAATGATGAAACTTTTGACCTCAAATTAATTCTACACTAAACAACTATATGACTGAAATTATTACAAGAAAAACAATACCCATTAAACTTTTGTGCATTAGGTTGTCTTACCGAATATCTTCCATTTCTATTCTGTTTGAAATTCTTTATTCTTGATCTGACAATTTCTCCCTTTTCATATCCAATGCCTCTTTTATCATTTCCCCTCTTTTGTCCTTGAGTTAGCTCATCAATCTTTACTAAACTAATCTTAAAATTTTATTTGTATTCATTTGCAATGACAAGATCATTCCTTAGAGTAGTAATTTTCTTACCAAGTTCTTCTTCATTGTTTCTTGTTCTTTGTAATTCACTTTCCAACTGAGTAAATTCTCCACTTATTTTGCTCCATTCATTAGATTTCTCTTTCAATTTTTGAGCAATATTTTCCTCAATTTTCTTCCTTTCTTCTATCTCTTTAGTCATCTTCATCATCATAGATTCCATCTCATGTTTTAGGTTTGTATTGTCTCTAGCAAGCTTTTCACATTCTTTGGTTATCTCCTTCAAGGTTTGATTCAGGTGAGCATGATCCATGTCTTCATTCTCCTTCTATTGTATCTGATCATAGAGATCTTTCCTCTTCACCCCAGATTTAACTATCTAATCCTTCAATGACTAAATGAATTTCTCAACATCTCTAAGATTTTCTTTCAATTCTTGAACTTCTGCTTTAGACTGATGAAGGTCATCAAGAGCCACCATAAGCTATTGTTGAAGATTACTAGAGTCCATCACATTCCAAGATCCACCTCAAGCTGCAAAAATTCTTCAGAGGAACTAGCTTTGATACCAATTGTTGGATTCAAGGGAACACTGAGAGGAGGAGTGAATCAGTGTTCAACAATATTTAAACTCCATCCATCCAAAACATGAAACCATTTCATCATTGCATTAAAGAAAATATGTATGCATTCAAAGTAAACATTCATAACACAATGACACACACATTTTTTGTGGGGAAACCTTGTTAGGGGAAAAACCACGGTGGAGATTAATCCACAATTTGAGTACTCAAATATATAGTTGTTTACAAAAGGAATGCATTTGCATTCAGGCGCATTGCCTAGAGCTCACTGCTCAAAGAGAAAGGCTTACTACCCTACAAAATTCAGCTTAAAACCATTTGAAAGGTGAACTAAGATAGTAGCATCAATTCATGCCAAATGACAGTTCTGGTGAGGCTCATAGATTTGATTCTAGATCTCCTTTCTGATTCTATACTTTGCTCTGCCCTATTCTGCTCTTTTATATTCTTCCCATCACTTATTCAATCAAATTAGCACCATTGCATTGTTGGATCTCACAATTTTCACTTCTACACACACACCTTCATATCCACATACCTTCTTAAATACATAAATGATAAAAACAACCTCTTATATATCCACGATCAAAGACTTATTCATCCAACAATTGGCTTTATAAAATATTAAGTTACTTTTATCTAGTCAGCTAGATCCACCACAAAATCTTTATGCGCATCCTCCAAAGTCAGTTAAGATAAAGAGAGGACCCAAATAATACTTAATCCAACATGAATACTTATAATTAATTACATCTTATACATTCACGATTTCTATCCTTGTCGGATCGGCCTTCTAGCATAGATAATCAACAAATTAGTGCACTGTATCTTCTAGATCACTAACCAGTGAGTGCACATCAGTATGAAGATACTAAAAACATCAATAGACCTTTCTCAGAGATCCACAACCTAAAATATCTGTCCGATAAGGTGTTTAGATCAAATTTTATGCCTATTAACCAAATGCCATGTTCTTTATTTTATTCTATCGGTAGGAGCCAAAATTATGCTACTCATTTAGATGCAAGGCTTGGGTTGCATGACTTGAGTTTCCATCAATGACAACACCTATGAGCCAATCTCCCTAGCCATATGCCAACAAATTCAAGTTGGAAAAAATGGAACAATGAGGGTCTTGGCATGACGCAATAGTAGGAATGTCTCATACATCATTCGAAAAAGTAGAGAATGGATAAAAATTCACTGCTATGTTAATGTATTTGACCAAAGCATACCTAGTTTCTATTTGTTCAAGGGAAATACAAAGATAGAGAATTAAATTGTGAACTATGAACCATGTGCAACTATGGCAACCCAAGCACATGCTTGGATGATGAAGGAGATTTTCTTTGATTGGCTGGAACATTTTCGTGTTTTGGTTCCAGGGGGTGTGTCACCAAGTAATAGGCACCTTCTAATTTTTTATGGTCATGGAAGTCATGTTGCACTGTCAATTATCTAGGAGGCAAGGAGGTTATGCATTGACTTCCTTACATTTCCTGCTCATACTTCTCACACACTATAGCTTTTGGATGTTAACATGTTTATACCATTCAAGGCATATTTCAAATCAAAACGATCTGAATTTCTCACTAGATTCCCTAATATTGATATCAAAAGGGTAGAATTTGCAGAGTTAGGAAGCAAGGCACTGAGAAGATCTATGACTCCACCGAACATAAAAGTTGGATTTAAAAGGATGAGGATATGGACCCTCAATTTTGATGCACTCGTGGGTGGCATGTGTCCTAGTGAGATGTATGAGATTCATGATAGCAAGGATGCTTCTACAGTGCAGAACATCCTTAGTCTTTTGGGACATGATGTTTCAATAGATGAACTGTCACAAATGTTGCAAACTCCAATGAATACTCAAGTGCAGGAAGGTGCAAAGCAACAACTTGAGGACATGGACAGCCAACCTAAATAAGAAGACATGGGGATTTTCACATTCCCATCTCTTATAGCCACACCTTCAAAAAAAACAATGCACTATTATGTAGATGGAGGCTACAAAAGTCAACGTAAAACAGACCAAGAGGAATTTACTAACTCCCAAGTCAATGAAACAATTGAAACCCAAACTGGTTCTCAGCTAAGTAACTTCCTTAGGCTATCAGTTCATAGAGTCAATGGAATAATGAGAAAGTATATTGGTGGTGCTCTTCGGGTGAGCCGACAGTCTCAGTTGTTGACTATTGATAGTTACATGACTCTCATAATGGAGTAGGAACGAAGAAAACAAGAACTAGGGGAATTAAAAATTAGAAAGAGGCAACAAACTGAGGACAAAAAGGTAGCACATATTTTGGCCTTTGAGTAGAAGGAACAAAGAAAAATCAAAAAGGAAAGAGAGCACAAGGAAAGAGAGCAACTGAAACAGTTGCAAAAAAATTAAAGAGATTAGAAGGAGCAAGAGGGCACAAAAATAACAAGAGAAGTAAAGGGAGATCGAGGCTTCCCATAGAGAATTGATGTGAGATAGATGCTTGAGTAGTCCTACTGATAGGGTAGGGTTGGATGGGACAATCACTGTTCCATGCTTTGGGTCTCACTTGGAAGATCCTTATGGTGTCACACTCCACCACCTTAACCTATAGGACCTAATGCTTGTTTAGGTTCCCCTGGTTCACCTTGCCAACCCCACTACTATCACAATTCAACCTACCAAGTCAATCTTGGTGCAATGCCTCTAACTCTTCCTTAGCCCTTAATCTTCCCTAAAGGCTAACCTAATCCCAACACTCAATTTGTTCTTTGCAGGGGTGTGGGGATGCTTCCAACTAGTTCACACCATAAAACATTGGTTCTATGGAGTCCACCTTACTTCCTTTGGCCATCGCTTTCTCCAAACCCTCATTTAGGGTTAAAAAGGCTACTAGCCCAAGAGCCCCCAATTAGGTCTCCAACTCTGAGAAAACAGGTTAGAACTCTAAAATTCTCCAAAGGCCACCTAATATTTCCTTGAGCTTCTTAGGGTATATATGCATCTCTCATTGATTTCAAGGGTCCTAAGTCTCCACTGCCAGTACAGTACTCTCAACTAGAAATGATCAAAGAACTTAGGTTTTGTAGGTCTTTTCTGGCTTTCCTGCAAACTGTTTAGGATTTCCTCTCACCAAACGGGTTGATGGAGCTCCTTCCTTCCTGATATGCATTGGCAAGGTATTCACCTACTCTCTCCACACCATGCTTTGCCAATAGATGGACACCTTTGCAAGTCAAGTGCTCTGCACTTCTTGTCTTTCCTAGCCGGGCACTGTCAAGCTCGCCTAGGAGAAGACTTTCTCAGTGATTCTCTAGCTCCTAACCACTCCTAACCCTATCCTATTTACAGACATGGAGCCTAGTCACATTTCCCAAAGGCCCATACACAAAGTACAATGGGAACGTAACTAAACCTCCATTCTTTATAGACCAACTATCATGTTAGCAACTAAAAAGAAACAACTTAATTACAAAGCCACACTTGAAAATTGAACACACTAACTAAATACTGCCACACAAAGCGTCAAGCACAACTAAAATACATTCTACAACAACTCACAGTGCCATGATCACTCCTGATCACACAAATTCAAAACAAAACTCAGAAATTTACACAACCTTCTCACTGTCCTCACCTGTATTCTTGAATTTTTAACAATGCAAAAGCTTCCAATCTTACTTTTAGGTCAAGGCACACCATAAATAGGTTTCTAATTCAGTTAAGCTCGGTCCTAACTACTCCATGGCTGCTTGTGTGATTTCCAATAGGCCTTATTTGCAACATTTTAAAGAAACTAACACCTAGAAAGGTCTACAAAGGTCTTAAACCATCCTTGTAGCCAAACCTCAATCTAACAAATGGTCAACATGACCTTTAATAACACATTACATGTTCTCAAATTCCTCTAAGGCATAAACTCAAGAAATAGAAAGAGATTGCTACATTTGGCCTAAACAAATTGCCAATTAATAACCTTCTAGACAACCTTCCTAGATGAACTATGGGGTGCTCCTGCACCACCTGCAACCCCTTATCTAATAATCATGGTTACTTTCGAGAAATAACCAATAATAACATCCCTCTCTTTACTATAGGCAATGTGTGTTTGAGTCTTGGAGACCATCTCAAGTTAGTTGCACTCAATTTCCAATTGGACTAACTTCTTCACCACCAACCCTTTCAAATGTAAGTTGCACACAATCTAAAAATACAAATGCAAATCATTTTATGGAAAGTCTAAATGCAGTAGCACGAGATGAGAACACATCTCCAAATTTATTTCTTGGAGCATTCAACTAAGGTTGGGAGGGACAAACTATAACAGTGCCTTATATTTTTGTTTTTTTTTGTTGTAGTTGGGGATGTCATTTCCATTGTGTTGCAACTATACCATTAATATATTTGAACTAAATTTGTTTATCTATGTGATTGTTTTACAATGTTGTTTTTTTACCCACTACAATTTCATGTTTTCAATGTAAATGTTACTCTAATTGTTGTCTATATGAATGTTAAAGTTTCTTTTTGAGTTCAATTCTTAATCCCTACCAATTATTTCAGTTGAATAAGACCAACTTGTTCAGGACATGTGTAAGTGAGTTGAACTAATTTTGTTTTCATATAGTGATATGAGTACCTTGGTTGACTTTGTGTGTGAAAACTCTTTTGCAATTGCATATAAAGGTTCTCTAGTGTGGGGCCCATAGACGACTATGTGAATACCTTTTTATGATTGTCTTATAATCTACATATTAGAAAATATATTCTACATAGATAATTTGTTTCAATTTTGTTTACAACAATTAATATGTTTATAATATCTATTCTACATTTAAAAAAATATATTCAGTGCTGATAATCTTATACATGTCATACAATACAGTCTATATTGATAATGTAACATTTGAAAGTTCATGACAATACATTTCATATAGTCATTCAAAAGGTCTACTAGACATGTCTAAAATCTACAACACTTCATAAGGAAATACTTGATGTAATATATCCTTTTGTATATTAGTAGCTCAATCAAAATTTAATTTTAGGCTATACCTCTACAAAATTTAACATGTTTCTATGTCTTATCTCAAGTTTATTTATTTTGGTACATTACGGTTCACTCGTTTTTTTTAAACCAAAAAACACAATAGATTTAGGGATAATGACTATAATTCCCAAAAAGTATATCATTCAATTTCTAGTATATACTAAATCAATTATGTTGGTTAACACTGACAACATAATTACACTTGATTATGAGGGTATTTCTATGGAGGGATGCCAATGGAGGTTGAAGGAGTGAATGGTAGAGATGAATGTGACCTATGTTTGTATGGATGACTATGAAGTTACTTTGAGGACTATATATATAGGTCTATATAGATATTTATAATTATACATATACATATATATGTATGTATAATTATATATATATATAATGAAAGAGAACATTTAATGGAAAATGGTGTTACTTTGAAATGGGCATGTCATGAACAAGTTTGACCTATTGGATTGTAGCTCTCCCCAATTATTGTGTTCATCATTGCACAAACTTTAAATTTATAATTTGGTTATAATATGTGTTTGTTATCCCAGAATATGAAAATGGTTTGACTGATTTTCATTTCAAGAATATTCTGCCTTATTCTATTCCTCATTGCACAATAATTCATTTGCAAGTTCACAATTTCACAATTGTGTAGCACATATATATGTGCATACATATGTACATATATATGTATGTGCATAAGTATGTACATATATATCTATGTGCATACGTATTTAGATATATGTCTATGTCAATATGTATGTACATATATGTTTATGTGCATACAAATGTACTGTTGGTGTTTTTAATTTCTAGCAAAGCTTTGAAACTCTCTAAGAGGTAGCCAACCTCTATCTTTAATAATTCTCAAAGTTAGTGGCCAATTGAAAAGATTCAGTCAAAGACTGACATCTCCTACACTTTTGGCTATGCAGGACCAAGGTGGGTAAACCTATACAATGCCTCAAAAACTTAATTCAATTATACGCATACATTGTCTTTTATAGCAGATAATTCCCAATGAAATACACTAAGGGAAGCATTGACAACCTAAAATTTGGCTACAGTCTTAGTAACTCAACACTCACCAAGCAATTGGGAAGCAAGACTCAACACCAAACCACAAGGATTTAAAATGATTTTGAATTTATAAAATGTTTTTGAGATGCACAAAACTGAATAATAGATCAGTGCTAATTTTGGGCCATGGAGTCAAACACACAAAATGAATTCATCAACAAACAAACTTCAACCAGTGGATTTAAATTGCTAATATCTTGTATCAATTGTTAGTGTCTTACACCAACAATCCCTCTCTTAATATAAATCAAATTCTCCTTATCAAATCCAACCTATAGACTTGAACTCACTGTTATCTACTCAAAGTATTTGACCATTTCTTTGAAATAGACCCACAAACAAATAACACAATCTCATGAAATTTAACATGACAAACCGAAAAAAAACTTGGTATAATTGAATTCATATGATTTAAGTGCACAAACTGTATGGAGACAATATGAAGATATTCATGAATGTGTAAACACCTTCATGGTTTTATTTGCATAAACTGGTTGTATTTTCTCATGAAATCAGAAATTACAGCTTACAGACTCAAGATATGACTCAGAATTTACAATTCTCTATCTACCCAACCCCACACAAAATTTTAGAACCCTTTACAAATGAGAGAAGAAGAGAATAAAAGAAAACAAGAACAACCCTAAAGCTGATCCAGAGATGCCATCTAGAAACTCCATTCACCGTTGATTCACAAATTTACAAAGCCTCTCTCCTCTCTCTTTAGCAACAGACTTTTGCTTCCAAATTTTCCCTTTCCTATCTACAACAAAAAAATTGTGCATGTGGAGAATCTCCATCATTAACCTAGCTATGTTGAAAATATCTTCCCGTGAAAGCATCATTTCTACTCATTTATAACACTAGAGCACCACATTATATTTGCAATTTCCAGCCACTATAAAGTATTTAATTTTCACTGTGCTTTTGCATTATCCACCTCCAGTAAATAAAATGATTTGTTTTATAAAGTGAATAATAAATTCACTTTATCTCATCTGGGCAAATAAAATATTTACCCCGTGCCATTTCACGTGGACTCAATATTTTAAATATTTCACTTGAAATATTTATTCACAAGAACAAAAACATTTTACCCTCAAGAAATTTTATAAGGGCCTTTACCTTCGTTTACCCATGTTTCACTTCTATTCATCTCGACCAACCATGTGCTTCAATCTCATGATCCTTGCACAAAATAACAGGCTAGCATCTTTATCCCGCGATCTGGCGAGGAAGGGTTGAGATTTGACTGCATTTAACATTACTTCTCTCAGTTGTCGATCCTATTTTGGACACATTGATTCACATTGTTTTCCCTAATTTCCTCTCTATTCACTCATTCGACATTCTTTTGTGTTCTCATTCAGCCTGCAACTTTGATAATGATGACATCTTCTCTGCAACTCTCCGTTTGATGGCGTCTCACTTAACCTTCGAACACCTCTAATCACAGCTGTGGCGTTTCATTTTACCACATTTATAGAGGGTTTTATTATCAAATGGGACACCTTCCTTCTGTGCGGGCCAGGAGGATCGACAGTAGCAGCCACCAAAATACATTTGCTTTAAAGTTTCCAACAGATTTTTAACATTTCATTTGCCTTGTTGCATAGGCTGTTTTATTGTGTTTGCTCTCTAGTTTTTAAAGGATTTTCATAGATTCATTTACTGAGTTTGGTGGCCGCTATCTATTGAGAAGGTTTTGACATTTTTTCCACAGTCCACTCTTTGTGCATCTTCCTTAATACATTTCAAGGGATTCTGCGTATCTACACCTCCTTGTGCGGCCTGAATTGCTTCTTCTACTCTAAACCATTCATCAAATTTCAATTCATTATTAATTTATGATGTCGTTTGCTCGATCCCTCTCCCATTCATTGTTGTGCAAAAAAAATCCCCTCATGTTGGTCGTGCCCCATGGAATTATATTTAACTGAGACCACCTTTCAGACCAGTTCATACGCCTTGTCCCTGCTCCCATTGACTCGATGATGATCCCACAAAACCAAAGAAACAACAAACAATAAGTTTTCCCTTCGAAGTATCACGTAGCTAGCAAGATTAAATAGTGCAGTGACTTTATTTCATGGTGCATCGAATTAATGACCTGCTGCTAGCGCCACTTCACATTCATCTGGCACATTTCCATCCTCTATTTTTATTGGATTTCAATGCCTATATCGTGCTCCAATACGTCTGAGTCCCCTTTAGCTGTGGTGAATTTTATTAGCATATTGCTTTCCTCTGCAGCCATGAAGTATTTGATGTTTCACATAATTCCCTTCTCACAGGCTTGTCACCTATTTATAGATATAGTTGTTGACCTTCCTTAGAAGGCATATGTGTAATAATTCACCTTGCAATATTGAAATGACCCTTCATTGTACATAGCAAAAGGGTTCGATCCAAAATGCTTCCTTGCAGGGGTTGCATTCTTTGTGTTGAAATTCCTCTTTGGAATATCAATTCACCATGTGTCTTTTAGCCTCTTCTATGCACTCTTGTTGCCATTCATTCTTTGCGGATGAATCACACCCTTCAATTTAAACCTTAGTCATGTAAGCAATGATTGGTTATTTACCATTTTTTCATTCTCTCATAATAAGTATCAATATGCTCCTTTGCCCAAAAAGACTTGTGAGTCTTTATCTTCAAATGTTATGCTTGAAAAGAATTTTAAATAATGCTCTCACAAGCCACAAGTCAAAATTCAAAGTATGACACTCACTTATTACAATTAGATGCTTGGGTGCTATCCTCAAAATTTTTCATTGCATGATACATTGCAAATTGGAAGTTATTTGAAATAGCTATTGATGGATTCACATATCCCATTTGATCATTGCAACATGTACAACATCACAATAGTGCAAAGCATGTCAGGCCCATGTGGCCCGACAAATTTTTTTTTGTTTTTAAACAACTTTTTCCTAAATTGGCCTAGGATAACTTCTGAGTGCTTGTGAAGTGAAAACATGAATTGGGTTTTCAACAAAATCTATTTTTTGACACTTTGGAAAATGTGCAAAACTGACCAAGTAGGCTCCGAAATCAGCTTTAAAGACTGTGAATGACCTTCGGGAGACATAAAAACTTACAGGCATGTAGCCATTGGTCCAGATAATGCAATACAAATGATGGATCAAAGAAATCAATCACGAAGCAAAATTTATTAACTGTCAAAGTTGCTTACTCAAACTTTCTGCAACAAATAGCTGATCTAAAACAATTGAAATTGATGAAAACACCTTACTGAAAAAATATCAAATCAACTCCTGACAATCTATCACTAGAAATAGTAGATCACTTAGGTACAATGAACATGTGTGAAAAAGGAATTTTCTTGAACCATCTCCCATCAAAAGATATTAGGTGTCAAAGTTGGCCTCTCAAAAAGGTTTTTGAAAAATCAAGTGTAGAACTGAAGAAATTGCATTTGGTTTTGAGTTGCTAAAAATAGCAAATCATCTCATGAAGCTCTAAAAAACTGACATACGAGCTCATTTAGGTGGGGAGAATGCAGAACAACACTCGTTCTCTTATGATAGTCAACTAGTTGCAAAATACAAACTCCAACGGGAGGCAACTTTGTAAGACTGGAAGTTTGCAAATAGCAGAACAGTGTCAAAACCCTTTAGCTTCGCCTTTCAAAACCCTGATAAAACTCATCGTGGGAAGCTAAAAATTGACATGCTTGCTCACATATGTCAATTGAAGGTGTCTGCAAATAGGTTTTGCACAAAAATCAATAGGATTCAAATTCTAAGCCTCCAAAGTGGGTCACTCAGACTGATTCTTCAAGTGCACTTCTGAAAGTGCAGAGACATTTTTTTTGAAACGGGCTCTCCAAATTTGCCAAATTTGAGAGTTCCATCATGTACATGTATGTATATTTCAATATGTATGTACATATATATCAATGTGCATATATATGTATATATAAATGTATCTACATGTGTGTGTATATATATATACCTTTGCCATGTATATATATACATATATATAGATAAATAGATATATAGATACATACATTGATAGATAGATTGAAAGTTATATATATGTATAGATAGAAATTAAATGAAAAGATTAAATCCATTAAAGTCACGGTGACGCGTGAAGAGAACTATATATTTCCTTGAAAAATTGAGTGTCTTTATGAACATAAATATTGGAAGTGTTCATAAACACCCTAGACGCCATATACATCATGGAGCACATTGTGGATGCACCTAGAACACAAGAGAACCTTTGATATATGGATAACCACATAAACACTTTAAATATTATGTTTAAAATCAGCAAAAAAAAAAATAATAACCTTCAACTTAAGTAACACAACACACCCATATCCCCAATGGAACTATCCCATGCTACCCAAAATTTGAATGACTCTGTTCTAGGTAACTCTCACCTTGCCCAAATTTTGAACGACTCTATTTTGGAAGTCTCCAACCAGATGGTACAACTCCTATCACCTATTTGCAACTTGGTTGTTGACCTCAACTCTCCCGCTCCTACATTTGTTTCTTCGGTGGTTGTGGCTAGGGATTTGGCGTTACTTCCTGATAGTGTGGGTCCTCTGACTATATTTGTTCCTTTAGTTGGTATGACAAAGAAATTTTTTGGTTCTAAGGTGGCTGCGGAGGATGTGGTGGCCCCTCCCCCTAATGTGGATGTTGATGTGGACGTTATTTGGGCCTACTCAAACTCTACTAGGGGGTTGGGTGTTCTTCCTCAGTCTTCTTTTGTTGATTCTATGAAGTCTAAGAGGATAAAGGAGGGCTTTGTGAATTGTTTGTGGTGTGTAGACAATGTTCCTATTATCTCTCTTAGTAAGGAAGTTGCTGAAAATATTACTTTTTACTCTAAGAATGCTCTTATTTATAGATTTTTCCATTTGTGGCCTTCCCTCCCTGATTTTCACCTTTGGATCACCAACCATTGGTCTCCTCTGGTTGATGGTTTGATGGAGATTTACCCTTTTGCAAGGGTTTTTTTCTTGTGATTTCTAGCTCTCCTCAAAATAGACAAGATATTTTAGACTATGGTTTGTGGGTTTGGGACTCTCATCCATTCTCCATTAGACCTTGAGCTACATCTTTTAATCCTTTGAATGAATTCTTACATTTTTTTCTTATTTGGGTAATATTTCCTTATCTTCCCTTATAGTTATGGTGCTCCTCTGCCTATGAGGGCATTGGTAATGCTACTGGTAGATTCTTGAGAGTGGATAAGGCTTCCATGAATTTTACTCATACCTACTATTGGAAAATGTGCCTCAATTTACTAGCTTGAACCTCTATTAAAGGCTTGACAAATTTATGCCTTTATCGCTTTACCGCGGAGTTCTCATGTGGTCATCTTGGTCTCTGGTCGTCGAGACTTTGTCTGGTCGGTGAGACTCCAACAGGTGTTACAACGATGGGTTGACGGGCTTGGATTTGGTGGAATGTTATGTCAGTTTGCCTCAGCTTCATTGCCAAAATGTTCGTATATCAGTGGGAGACAATGCATTGTCTCACCAATGTGCCGATGTAGTTACCTTGCCTTCATCGTTGGAATAGACACTTATCGGTGGGATGAAATTCAATGCCTCACCGATATGCCGACACCTACATCTATGGTTATGATGGGTTCTAATCTGATGGTGCTTGTTCCATTTCATGCCCTTTTGAGGCAAGTATAGATGAGACTTTGTGAGTCGGGTGGAATTGCCTGAGTGGTTGATGTGTGGTAGTTTGATGAACGGTAATTGCTTGTCTCGTACCACACATGGTGGGTCCCGAGTTATTCCTGTAGGGTGTTACCGGCTCCAGACACATGTCAATGTTTTAGAGAAATTTATTGGAATTTTGTGGATGTGGTTTTAGATTCCCCGAAAGAGAAGTAGTAGCCTACACATGTCATGGTGGGCCCCGACTATGACGACAGTTGGAGTTGATGGTTTATCACCATACCTCAGAGTTTGAAGGTATGGTTAGCGGTAACATGATATTTGGAGCCTGAGGGTAGTTGACCGATCCTTTTTCGGTCAAGCGGCGGATGAATGGCATATTGACATGTGGCACATTTTCAGTGGTTTTTTTTGCATCGCTTTTGAAAAACAACATTTATTGGCTGAAAGCTTGATTGGTGAAAAGTGATATATCATGTATTTAGTATGAGATCGGATTTGGCTAATGTCAAAGCCCGATTTAGGTAATTTTTCTTTGCAACAGAATTAATTGTTGGGGGTGGCTCGATGCATGATTGTAGGGCGATCTGATCCGAGATCAAATTGGCGTGTTGGTGAAGGATGTAAATTAAATTCACCCTAATTGGTTGTTGAATATGAGACTTTGTAATAGCCGATAGTGAAAGTGAACAATTGAAGGTCTCAGGGTGGTGAGTTTGTATTCATTGTATGCAAAAAAAACATTGTAATAGTGAGTGCATGAAAACTCAAGTCTGTTGTTGTGAGCTAACTATCAGAGAGTGAGGACTGTGAGCTTTGTATGTAATTTTGGTTACTGTAATACAAAGTGTCTTCTCTTGGTGTGGTGGGTTTTTTTCCGAAAGGGTTTTCCCATGTGAATCTGGTGCTATCTTTGTGTATGTGTTTTTCTATTTTTCCTGTTATACTGTGTTTGTTCATCTCAAATGCTCAAAAGTTTAAAAGTTGGTTTTTTCACTTCTCCTCTATGGTTTTAGCATTGGGAAAGCATATTCCACACCTCTCATTTTCCTTTCAAGTGGTATCAGAGTCTGGCTAGTTGTGTTCTCCTTGTTAGTAGGGTTGGTTGTTTGTGCTAATCCTGTTTCAGTGAGAGTCTTGTGAAGTAGATCCATTTATTGTCTAAGATTCCAAGTACATCAGGAAGAGTTGATATTGAGAAATTCAATGGCATCAACTTTGAGTTGTGGAAACTCAAAGTGGAAGACCTATTAGTGGATAAATGGCTCTGGGTAGCAGTGTTTGGACCTATGCCACAAGGTATGAAACAAGAAGATTGGGATCTTGCAGATAGAAAAGCTAGAGGCTTGATAAGACTCTGTCTAGCTGATTCTATACTCCTGAATGTCCATGAGGAGAAGACTACAACTTCATTATGGAAGAAAATTGGTGATATTTATCAGGGAAAGTCTCTAGTGAATAAGTTATTCCTGAGGAAAAAGTTGTACTCCTTAAAGATGGAAGAAGGTGCGTCTGTTGTAGACCATTTGAACTTGTTTAATATGAGTGTTGCTCAGTTGGCATATGTGGGTGTGATGATAGAGGAGGAGGATCATTGCATGCTCCTATTATATTCTTTACCTGCCACATGCGACCATCTGGTAATGACTATTTTAAGTACGACTGGTACTTTCAAGATAGAAGATGTTGTTGCTTCACTGTTGTAAGAATAAATGCAAAGGAAATCTTTAAAGATGGCTAAAGAGGCTCTTGTTGTTCGGGGTAGATCAAAGGAGAAAGGAAAGAAGAAGGACAAGAAGTTTGAATCCAAATTTGTAGGGAGATCAAAGTCTCATGGTAAAAATTCCAAGGTGAAATGCTGGAACTATGGGAAACCTGATCATATCCGAAAGGATTCTATGGAGAAGAAGAAGAAGAATAACTCTTTAGATAATGATTCATCTCAGAGTGATGCAAATAACTTCATTATAGCCTTGACAACTTAGGCATCAGATGATGTCTGGCTAATCGACTCAGGTGCATCTTTTTGAAGGGAAAACTATGCAGATCTAATGACCCAACAGTGCGGAATACATTCCCTTAATGCCAATACAACAGAGTAGAGAAGCATAAACTGATTCTAATAGCTACAAAACTATTTGAGATGAATACCACATATAAAAGAAAATAATAGAAGAAAAAAGTAATCACAGATTGACAAAGAGATTTAACATGGGAAAACCTTTTAGGTCAAAAACCCACCACACAAATAGGACTATTGTATTTCAGTATTCAAACAAATACATACAATTTCCAGTCTTCTCTATATAGCTTACAATTGTCCAGAGAGATTATGATTCATTGTTACAATGCTTTCTCAACATACAAATCGAACCACCTCTCTACAAGAACTCACGTTCTTTTTCTCCTTTTGCTCTTCAACCCGTGACTTCAACCTGTTCTACCACTTGTGAGAAATAACATATCTCTCATCCATATGTAGCCGACTCAAAAGAGTCCTACACAACATTGAAGTCCATCCAAAAATCACGCATCTAGTCGGACCTAATAGATTTCCCTGCAATGAGTCGACTTTGCATTCAAAGCCAACACCCAAAACGGTTCAGTTCGCCACCCTTGGTTGACAAAGCAACTGACCCAATAACTATTTTGGTTACCATCCAATCACCATTTAGACAGGTGCCACATGTTCAAAACCCATTGCCTATCACAGCTGATAGAACAACCAAAATGGTCAAATAGACACTGTGCATGTCCAAGAATTCCAAGTCTTTCTAACACTGTCGAAGCCGGAGTCGGAATGGGAGTCAAAACAAGACTCCACCGAAAATATAGATTCAGGAAACATTTCGATTCCACCTCCACCCATGGTAAAGAGAAGCAAGTTAGAGACAGTGTTGACCTAAGGAAGTCAACCTGAAGTCAAACCAAGATCAGAAACCAAATGACCGGAGTCGGTGCCGGAGTCGGAACGGGAACAAAAAAAAGACATTACCAAAAAAGTCCAAAATCAGGAAACAATCTGGTTCTGGTTCCGCCTCTACCAACTGCCAGAAACAATGAACCTAGACTAGAACGAAAAGGGGAAGATCATCCCAAGGAAAAACCAAACAGTCAAAAAGACCAGATCGCGAAAGCAGGAATCGGATCTGGAACCGGAACGGAAACAAAAATAGGAACATGGGAAACGAACATTGCCAAATTCCAAATCCGGTTCTAGTTCTGCCTCTGCCAGAGACTGCGAAGGAAAGAAAAGAGACCAAACGGTAGGAAGGGAACCAGAGACGGAACGGTAACAGAACCCGGAACTAGGCAAAGGTTCAATGCCAAGTTCCATCCCGGTTCCGCTTCTGGCAGAATTTCCAAACAACACAAACTTTCACCAAGGCATGAAAATGAGGACTTCAAGCTGGAAGTTGAGACATAATTTCTCAACAATCTCCCACTTGGCGAACACTTCCAGCTTCCTCAAAACATCAAACCTTACTATCTATCATAGGCCCCAAATCCCATCGATTATGTGCACCATTTGAACTTGTCTATGCTAATCGGCTTTGTCAAAGCATCTGCAACATTCTTCAAGGTGTCAACCTTTTCCAAACTGACCTTTCCATCTTCAATCATATCCCTCATGAAGTGATATTGCACATCTCTATGCTTGGTTTTGGCATGAAAGGTTGGATTCTTTGCCAGACATATGGCACTATGATTGTCACAGCAGATTGAAATCTGCCCAGCATTAAATCCAATGTCTGAACACAAACACCTCAGCTACACTGCCTCCTTGCAAGCATGAGTTTTTGCCATATACTCTGCCTCTATCATGGATAAAGCAACTACAGCTTGTCGCTTGCTCATCCAACTGATTGCTCCACCATTAAGCATGAAAGTGTATCCATTGGTGGATCTTTTGTTGTCAATGTTCCCTACCCAATCAGAATCAACATATCCCTAAATGCTAAGAGTCTTTTGTGATGCAACCATACTGCCATGGTAACACAAAGCATAATCTGAAGTACCCTTCAAATACCTGAACACTCTCTTCACAGCATCCCAATGTGATCTCGCAGGATTTTCCATGAACCGGCTTAGAACTCCCACTGCTTGGGCAATGTCAAGTCTTGTGCAGACCATAACATACATCAAACTACCTACTGCACTTGCATAAGGCACACTGGTCATGTCCTCCATCTCAGTAGCAGAATTTGGATAGTCTTCAGTAGATAGTTTCAATCCTTGCATGATTGGAACAACTAGCTACTTGCAGTCATTCATGCTAAACCTCTCTAGAACAGTTTTCACATACTTACTCTGACTGAGCCAAAGCTTTCTGCTTGTTCTATCCTTGGTTATCTCCATTCCAATAATGTACCTTGCTGCTCCAAGATCTTTCATTTTGAACTTAGCAGACAACTGATTTTTCAGGTCAAAAATCATAGTCTTGCTATTACCAATGAATAACATGTCATCCACATACAGAGTAATAACAAACACACGATCATTCTCAGATTTATAATAAATGCAATGATCCAATTTTGATCTCACAAACCCAATTGACAACACAAATGTGTCAACTTTTTGGTACCACATTCTAGGAGATTACTATAGAACATAGAGAGATTTATTTAACTTGCAAACCAAATTTTGTTTACCTCTTTCAACAAAATGCTTAGGTTGGGACATGTAAATTTCTTCTTCCAACTCACCATGGAGAAATGTTGTCTTCACGTTCATCTGCTCAATTTCAAAGTCATACACAACTACCAATGACAACAGAAATTTGATGGATGTTAGCTTTACTATAGGGGAAAATATCTCTCCATAATTAATTCCCTCAACTTGGGAGAAACCCTTTCCAACTAGTCATGCCTTATACTTCTCCACACTGCCATCTAGGCCTGTCTTCCTTTTGAATATCCACTTACAGCCAATAGGCTTTCGCCCTTTAGGCAGTGGTAACAACTTTCAGGTATCATTCTTTCTCAAGGAATCCATCTCCTCATTCATGGCTCCCAGCCAAGACTTTGAATCAGCCATGCTAATTGCTTCTTTCACAGTCCTAGGCTCATCAGTGCTAGTTATTAAACCATAAGCACAATTCAAATCTAACATAGAGAAACCATACCTTTCTAGTTGCCTCTTTTCTCATGTAGATCTTCTTATAGGCTGAGGTTGTTCTTCATCCTCAGAACTCCCAGAGCTGCTTGAGCTCTCCTCAGTCTCAGGTACACCATGCAACTCTTCCCTTTCTAGAGTTTGGGGAATCTCAACTGCATCCTTCTCATTGTCACTCTAATTTGTCTCAAGCTGTTGATCACTTACTAAAGGTTTCAGCTCAAGAAATATCACACTTCTGCTATATAAAACCTTTTCAGTAATAGGGTTCCAAAGCTTGTATCCTTTCACACCAACTCCATAGCCAATGAGAATACATTTCTCATCCTTTATATCCAATTTAGATCTCTTTTCATTTGGCACATGAGCATATGCCTCACAGCCAAAGACTCGGACATGTCTTAGTGAGGGTTTCTTGCCTGACCATGCTTCCAAAGGTGTCTTATCAACAAGAGCAGAGCAAAGAGATCTATTTTTTAGATAACATGTTGTAGCCACAGCCTCATCCCATAACTTCTACTCTAGACCAGCACCACTCAGCATACTCCTTGCCTTTTCCATCAGCATCTTGTTCAACCTTTTAGCAACTCCATTTTTCTATGGAGTGTAGGGGGTTGTCTTATGCCTTTTGATTCCATGATCAGTGCAATACCTTTCAAAATCTGCAGAATAAAACTCACCTCCATTGTCTGTCCTTAAACACTTTATTTTTCTTCCAGTCTGATTTTCTACCAAAGATTTGAACTCTTTAAACCGACTGAACACTTCTAATTTACTTTTGAGAAAGTATACAAATGCCCTTCTCGAACAGACATCCATAAAAGAAACATAATATCTAGACTTCGATAATGAAGGAACATTAATTGGACCAAACACATCATAATGAACATAATCCAGTATACTAGAAGATTTGTGAGGACTGGAGGAGAAAGAAACACGGTGTTGCTTTCCATAGATACAATGTTCACAAAAATCAACTCAAGGTTACAATCATCGAACCCTTCTACTAGGTTTTTGTTCTTCAAGGTTTTTAAACCTTTCTCACCAATGTGACCAAGTCTATGATGCCATAACATAGTCTTCTCTGCTAGGAGTCTTACCTCCAAAGCATTTGCAGACAGAGAACAGTCTTCATCTTTCTCTATAGGTGTAGAATTACATGACTTTACAGAGGCACTATTACAAAGAATAGGTCATGCATCCAGTTTGTACAGAGTGCCACAATGAACACCCTTAGCCAACACCATTGCACCTCTAGCCATTTTATAACCCTTACTAGAAAAAGAAAATTCTACCCCAACATCATTTAACTTACTAATAGGAAGAAGATTTTGAGCCAAACCTGGGATGTGTATAACACCACCAATTCCTTTGACTCTCCCGTCAGGAAACTGAATTTTGACTTTTCCTTTGCCAACAATCTCCAGCATTGAATCACTTGCCAAGTATACCTTTCCACCATCATACTTCTCATACTTTGAGAACCAATCTCTATTGGATGTCATGTGAAAAGAAGCACCTAAATCAACCAACCAGACATCATCAGATGCCTGAGTTGTCAAGGCTGCCGCAATGAAGGCATCTGCATCACTTTGAGAAGATTTGTTGTCAGAAACATTCTTCTTCTTCTTCTCCTTGTAGTCCTTCCTGATATGGCCAGGTTTCCCACAGTTCCAACACTTCACCTTGAAATTTTTACTAGGAGACTTTGATCTCCCTTTAGACTTGGATTTCGACTTGTTGTCTTTCTTCTTGCCTTTCTCCTTTGGTCTACCATGAATAGAAAGAGCCTCTTTGGCCATCTTAGAAGATTTCCTCCACATCTCTTCAGATAGCAATGAGGCAAAAACATCTTCCATCTTGAAAGCAACAGTAGTGCTTCCAATGGCCATTAGAAGATGATCCCAACTATCTGGTAATGAACACAACAGGAGCATGCAATGATCCTCCTCCTCAATTTTTACACCTACAGATGCCAGCTGAGTAACACTCATATTAAATGAGTTCAGATGTTCTGCAACAGATGCACCTTTGTCCATCCTCAAGGAGTACAACTTCTTTCTCAGGAATAACTTATTTACCAGAGACTTTCCCTGATAAATGTCACCAAGCTTCTTCTATAAAGTAGCTGCAGACGTTTCCTCATGAACATTCAGGAGCATAGAATTGGCTAGACTTAGTCTAATCCAGCCTCTTGCTTTTCTATCAGCAAGATCCCAAGCTTCTTGGGTCGTACTTTGTGGCTTAGTTCCAGACACTGCAATCCAGAGGTCTTTATCTACAAGCAAGTCTTTTATCTTGAGTTTCCATAACTCAAAGTTGCTTCCACTGATATTTTCGATATCTATCCTACCAGATGTACTCACCATCTCAAAACATAAATCGGTTTAACAATGCAAGACTCCCACTGAAATAGTATTGGTGCAAAAACCTAACTCACCCTAACAAGGATAACAAGAACTGGCCAAGCTCTGATACCAATTTGAAGGGAAAACTATGTAGATCTAATGACTCAATAGTGTGGAATACATTCCCTTCACGCCAATACAACAAAGGAGAGAAGCATAAATTGATTCTAATAGCTACAAAACTATTTGAGATGAATACCACTAATAAAAGAAAACAATAGAAGAACAAACTAATCACAGATTGACAAAGAGATTTTACATGGGAAAACCTTTCAGGTCAAAAACCCACCACACAAACAAGACTATTGTATTTCAGTATTGAAACAAATACATACAATTTTCAGTCTACTCTGTATAGCTTACAATCACCCAGAGAGATTCTAATTCACTGTTACAATGTTTTCTCAACATACAGATCAAACCACCTCTCTACAAGAACTCACATTCTTTTTCTCCTTCTGCTCTTCAACCCACGACTTCAACTAGTTCTGCCACTTGTGAGAAATAACATATCTCTGATCCATATGTAGCCAACTGAAAAGAGTCCTACACAACATTGAATTCCATCCACAAATCACGTATCTCGTCGGACCTGATAGATTTCCCTGCAACGAGCCGAATTTGCATTCAAAGCCAACACCCAAAATGATTGAGTTCACCACCCTTGGTTGAAAAAGCAACTGCCACAATAACTATTTTGGTTTCCATCCAATCACCATTTAGACAGATTCCACGTGTCCAAAACCCATTGCCTATCGCAGCTGACAGAACAACCAAAATGGTCAAATAGACACTATGCACGTCCAAGACTTCCAAGTCTTTCGAACACTACCGGAGCCAGAGTCAGAACGGGAGTCAAAACAGGACTCCACCAAAAATACAAATTCAGAAAACATTTCGGTTCCGCCTTTTCCCACAGCAAAGAGAAACAAGTTAGAGACAATTCTGACTGAAGGAAGTCAACCCGAAGCCAAACCAAGATCAGAAACCAAATGACCAGAGTCGGTGCCAGAGTCGGAATGGGAACAGTAACAAGACTTTAAAAAAAAAGTCCAAGATCAGGAAACAATCTGGTTCCGGTTCTGCCTCCGCCAACACCTAGAAACAACGAACCTAGACCAGAACGAAAAGGGGAAGATCATCTCGAGGAAAAACCAAACAGTTAGAAAGACCAGATTGCGAAAGTAGGAATGGGATCCGGAACCAGAACGGAAACAGAAACAGGAACATGGCAAACAGACATTGCCAGATTCCAAATCTGGTTCTGGTTCCGCCTCCACCAGAGACTATGAAGGAAAGTGAAGAGACCAAATGGTAGGAAGCAAAGCTAGAGATGGAATGGTAACAAAACCCAGAACTAGGCAAAGGTTCAATGCCAAGTTCCATCCCAGTTCCGCTTCCGGTATAACTTCCAAACAACAAAAAATTTCACCAAGGCATGAAAACAAGGACTTCAAGCTGGAAGTTGAGACATAATTTCTCAACACTTTCCACATGACGTCTCATAGAGAATGGTTCACTTAATACAAAAATTATGATGGTGGAAAGGTGTACCTGGCAAGTGACTCAAAACTAGAGATTGTTGGCCGAGGAAGAGTCAAAATACAATTCCTTAACGAAAGAATCAAAGGGATTGGTGATGTACTACACATAGAAGGATTGGATTGTAACTTACTTTCTATCAGTAAGCTGAATGATGCAGGCGTGCAAGTTTCTTTCTTGACTAGAGGCACAATGGTGCTAGCTAAGGGTGTACGAATTGGCACTCTGTACAAGCTGCATGCACATCCTATTCAATGTAACGTCTCTATGAATACAAGCAAAGATGCTCATGAAGAGAAGGAGAAAGACACTTCTCTGGATGCAAATGTGTTGGAGGTGAAACTCCCAGCCAATAAGACCATGTTGTGGCATCATAGACTTGGTCACATAGGTGAGAAAGGTTTAAAAACCTTGAAAAATAAAAATCTTGTTGAAGGGCTTGTTGATTGTAATCTTGAGTTTGATATATGTGAACACTACATTTATGGAAAGCAACATCGTGTTTCAGTTTATTCAAGTCCTCATAAATCTTTTGTTGTACTAGACTATGTTCATTCTGATGTGTTTGGTCCAGTGAATGTTCCTTCGTTAACAAATTCTAGATATTATGTTTCTTTTAATGATGACTATTCAAGAAGGGCATTTGTATACTTCCTTAAAATTAAATTAGAAGTGTTCAGTTAGTTTAAAGATTTTAAAAACTTGGTAGAGAATCAGACTGGAAGGAAAATCAAATGTTTGAGGATGGATAATGGTGGTGAGTTATGTTCTGCAGATTTTGAAAGGTACTGCAAAGACCATGGGATTAAAAGGCATAAAACTACACCTTATACTCCATAATAGAATGGAGTTGCTAAAAGGTTGAACATAACATTAATGGAGAGAGTGAGAAGTATGTTGAATAGTGTTGGTCTGGATTAGAAGTTCTAGGTTGAGGTTGTGGCTACAACATGTTACCTGGTAAATCATTCTCCTTGATCTGCTTTTGTTGAGAAGACAACTTTGGAAGCCTGGTCTGGTAAGAAGCCCTCTCTAAGACATATTTGTGTCTTTGGCTATGAGGCATATGCATATGTGTCAAATGAGAAAAGATCAAAGTTGGAGAGAAAAGCTGTTAAATTTATCTTCATTGGTTATGGTGTTGGTGTGAAAGGATACAAGCTTTGGAATCTTGTTACTGAGAAGGTTTTGTATAGTAGAAGTGTAATATTTCATGAGTTGAAACCTTCTATAGCTATCCATAGTTAGAGATAGAAAAGAGGAATGATGCAGTTGAGATTCCTCAAACTATAGAAAAAGAGGAACTACATGGTGTACCTGAAACTAAGGAGAGCTCTAGCAACTCCGAGATTTATGAAGAAGAAGAACCACAACCTCAGTTAGTGAGAAGGTCTACATGTGAAAAATGACAACTTGATAGGTATGGTTTCTCTATAATAGATTCAAACTATGCCTATGTTTTAATTACTAGAACTGATGAGCCTAGGACTATTTAAAAGGACATAATTAATATGCCTAATTCAAATTCCTGGTTGGAAGCCATGAATGAAGAAATGGAATCATTGAAAAAGAATGAAACCTAGGATTTGGTACCTTTTCCTGAAGGAATAATGTTGGTTGGTTGTAAATGGGTATTTAAGAAGAAGACTGGTCTAGAGGGTAGTGTTGAAATGTATAAAGCAAGGTTGGTTGCAAAGGGCTATTCCCGGGTAGAGGGAATTGATTATGGAGAAATATTTTCCCCTGTAGCTAAGCTGACATCTATCAGATTTTTGTTGTCACTTGTAGCTGCGTATGACTTAGAGATCGAGCAGATGGATGTGAAAACAACATTTCTCCATGGAGAGCTGGAAGAAGAGATTTATATGTCCTAGCTTGAGCACTTTGTTGAAAAAGGTAAAGAAAGTCTGGTCTGCAAGTTAAATAAATCTCTGTATGGTTTGAAACAATCACCTAGAATGTGGTACCAAAAGTTTGACACCTTTGTGTTGTTAATGGGATTTGTGAGATCAAAATCTAATCATTGTGTGTATTATAAATCTAAAATTGACCATGTGCTTATTATTACCCTGTATGTGGATGATATGTTGTTCATAGGAAACAGTAAGACTATGATTTTTGATCTTAAGTCTCAATTGTCTGCAAAGTTCGAAATGAAAGATCTAGGTGCAGCAAGGTATATTCTGGGGATGGAAATAACTAGGGACATAACGAAAATAAATCTTTGGGTCAGTCAGAGTAAGTATGTAAACACCATTATGGAGAGATTTGATATGAATGATTGTAAGCTACTAGTTGTTTCAGTTTTGCAAGGAATGAAGCTATCTATTGAAGACTGTCCAAACTCTGCTATTGAGATGGAGCACATGACTAGGATGCCTTATGCAAGTGTTGTTCGAGATTTAATGTATGTGATGGTCTATACAAGGCCAAACATTTCCCAAGCAGTGAGAGTACTCAGCTGATGTATGGAAAATCCAGGAAGGAGACATTGGGATGTTGTGAAAAGAGTGTTTAGATATCTAAGGGGTACTTTGAAATATGCTCTGTCTTACCATAGAAATTTGGTTGGTTCACAGACGACTCTCAATATTCATGGATATGTGGATTCTGATTGGGTAGGGGACATTGACAGTAGAAGATCCACCGGTGGATATACTTTCATGTTAAATGGTGGTGCAATTAGTTGGATGAGCAAGCGACAGGCTGTAGTTGCTTTATCCACTATGGAGGTAGAATACATGGCAAAGAAACATGCCTACAAAGAAGCTATTTGGTTAAGTCATTTGTGTTTTGATATTGGTTTTGAAATAGGGAAGATCACTATTCTCTATGATAGTCAGAGTGCCATTTGTTTGGCGAAGAATCCAACTTTCCTTGCGAAGATGAAACATATCGATGTGCAGTATCACTTTGTGAGAGATATAGTGGAGGATGGAAATGTTTCTTTAGAGAAGGTGGATACACTAAAGAAAGTTGTTGATGCATTGACAAAGCCAGTGAGCACAGACAAGTTCAGATGGTGTGCAAGTTGGATGGGCCTTGGGGCCTATGTTCATCAATAAATTTGAAGTCTGGAGGAAGCTAGTAAGTCTTAGTCAAGTGGGAGCTTGCTGGAAAATGTGCCTCAATTTACTCGCTCGGACCTCTGTTAAAGGCTTGATGAATTTATGCCTTTATCGCTTTACCATAGGGTTCTCATGTGGCCATCTTGGTCTTTGGTTGCTGGGAATTTGTCTAGTCAGCAAGATTCCAATGGGTGTGACAGTGATAGGCCAATGGGCCTGGAGTTGGCAGAATGTTATGTCGGTTTGCCTCGGCTTCATCGGCGAAATTTTCACATATTGGTGGGAGACAATGCATTGTCTCACCGATGTGCCGATGTAGTTACATCGCCTTCATTTTCAAAACATATGCTTATCAGTGGGAGGAAATGTAGTGCCTCACTGATGTGCCAACACCTGCATCTACGGTTGTGATGGGTTTTAATCCGATGGTGCTCATTCTGTTCTATGCCCTTTTGAGGCAAGTACCGATGGGAGTTTGTGAGTCAGGTGGAATTTCTTGAGTGGTTGACATGTGGCAGTTTGATTAGTGGTAATCACTTGTCCCGTACCTCACATGGTGGTTCCTGAGTTATTTCTGCAGGGTGTTGCCGGCTTCGGACATGTGTCAATTTTTTGAAGAAATTTATTGGAATATTGCGAATGGGGTTTTAGATTCCTCGAAAGAGAACTAGTGGTGTACATGTGTCATGGTGGGCCCTGGCTATGATGATGGTTGGAGTTGGTGGTTTACCACCATACCTCAGAGTTTGAAGGTATGGTTAGTGGTAGTTCAACATTTTGAGCCCGAGGGTAGTTGACTGATCCTTTTTCGGTCAAGCAGCAGACAAATGGCATATCAACACGTGGCAGGTTTTCATTGGTTGTTTTTGCATCACTGCTGCAAAACAACATTTATTCACCGGAAGCTTGATTGTTGCAAAGCGATATATCATGCATTTAGTATGATATTGGATTTGGCGGATGTCAAAGCCTGATTTAGGTAATTTTTCTCTACAATAGAATTAATTATTGGGGTCAGCCTGGTGCACGATTGTAGGGCGATCTGATCCGAGATCGATTTGGCATGTTGGTGAAGGATGTAAATTAAATGCACCCTAATTGGTTTTTGAATATGAGACTTTGTAACAGCCCATAGTGACAGTGAAGAATTGAAGGTCTCAGGGTGGTGAGTTTGTATTCATTGTATGTAGAAAAAGCATTGTAATAGTGAGTGCATGAAAGCTAAAGTCTACTATTGTGAGCTAACTATCAGAGAGTGAGGACTGTGAGATTTGTATGTAATTTTGGTTATTGTCATACAAAGTGTCTTCTCTTGGTGTGGTGGGTTTTTTCCCGAAAGGGTTTTCTCATGTAAATCTGGTGTTATCTCTTTGTATGTGTTTTTCTGTCTTTCTCGTTATACTGTGTTTGTTCATCTTAGATGCTCAAAAGTTTAAAAGTTGGTTTTTACACTTCTCCTCTATGGTTTTAGCATTGGAAAGCGTATTCTGCACCTCTTCTTTTCCTTTCAAGTGGTATCAGAGCTTGGTTGGTTGTGTTATCCTTGTTAGTAGGGCTGGTTTTTTGTGCTAATCCTATTTTAGTGGGAGTCTTCTAAAGTAGAGTCATTTACTATCTAAGATGGTGAGTACATTAGGAAGAATTGATATTGAGAAATTCAATGGCAAAAACTTTGAGTTGTGGAAACTCAAAGTGGAAGAACTATTAGTGGATAGAGACCTCTGGGTAGCAATGTCTAGAACTATACCACAAGGTATGAAATAAGAAGATTGGGATAGATTGCTGAAAGAAAAAAAGAGGCTTGATAAGACTCTGTCTGGTCGATTTTGTACTCCTAAATGTCCATGAGGAGAAGACAACAGGCTCATTATGGAAGAATCTTGGTGATATTTATCATGAAAATTCTCTCGTGAATAAGTTATTCTTGAGGAAGAAGTTGTACTCCTTGAAGATGGAAGAAGGTACAACTGCTGCAGACCATCTAAACTCATTTAATATGAGTGTTGCTTTTTTCGCATCTGTGGGTGTGAAGATAGAGGAGGAGGATTGTTGCATGCTCCTTTTATGTTCCCTACCTGACACATGGGACCATCTGGTAATGGCTATTGGAAGTACGACTACTAATTTCAAGATGGAAGACGTGGTTGCATGTGAAGAATAAAGAGCTTGATTTTCGGTGAAAAACCTACATTCACAAGAAATAAAAAATAAATATAATAATAAAATGAAATTTATTTAAAATTATAATTTTTGGGAAGCTTATAATAAGGACTACATATGTACAAAAATAAATTTTAAATGAATTCATTTGATCCCCCAAAAGGTAAATCAAAAGTGATTTTTTATCAACATTTTGATAGGTGTAAAGAAGTCCCCATTATAGGTATGGTTTAAAACTAGCAAGGTTCTATCCAAGGGGGTTTGATCTAAGGTGGTTTAATCAAACCCTCTTCAATTGGAATCCTTCAAATGGAACTTTTTAAGGCGTAAATCATTATATTTTCTAAAAATATCTGATTTCAACAAAAAATAGAATCTCCTAGAAATTATAAACCACCATTATAGGAGCACCTAGGTGGTGAGTGATTACTACTCTAAACTGATCATTTACGGTGGGGAAAGGTAGTAATTATATACATCTATTGCATATTCAACAACACATTCCCTCTTGTGCAATACACTAGATTGAATGAGCGAAACCCAAACAAAAAGCATCAATGCAATCAAGGGTTTTACCCTGAATGTAAAACCCGATTTGAATTCCTTCTTTTTGTTTGGTTCAACTTATTTAGGCATGGTGCATTGATTTTTCTACAACAATGTTCCCTGCACTCTACTACACTTGACCCCTTTATCTCCACACTTGTCTCCAATACTTGCAAGAAACACTTACCTAAAACAAGAACCTTATTTTATATACATAATAGAGATTCATATATATATACATATATATACACATATATACATATACATATACAATTACATATGTATATATATATATAAATTGCAAAGTTAAATTTTGTGCAATGACGAACACATGAGTAGAAGTGCATTGCAAAAAACTCACTAATTGGGAACATATATATACATAAACAATTACACACATATATATACATAAACAATTACATACATATAAATATATATATATACATTATATATAAATACATGTGTATATATATACACATATGGACAATTACATATATAAGAAAAGAATAATATAATTGCATGGAAAAATATCTTTGAAATGACAACAAGTGAACCCATTTTCATATTTGGGAATAACAAAAAATATTAAAGGAAAATGGTAGAGTAAAGGTTTGTGCATTGTCAAACACACAAATACAAGTGCATGGCAAAAAACCTTGTAATTGTGAACCAGTAAAACCCTTTCCATGTATGGTAGTAACAATCAAATAAAAAAATCATTTCACAGACAAAACTATTGTGCATAGAGGAACAAAATAATATGATTGCATTCGAGAATATCTTCGAAATGAAAACTAGTCATACCATTTTCATATTTCAAAATAACATGAGAATACTATAAGAAAAAATTGTAGAGTTAAATTTTGTGCAATGAGGAAGACACAAATGCATGTGCATGGTAGAAATTCTTGAAATGATAAACATTAAAACCCTATGAATATTTCGTAGTAACAGTCAAATATATTGTAACCATTTTTTCTTATTTTGTAATAAAAAACAAATGTAAAAAATAAAATTCAGAGTTAAGGTTTGTGCAATGAAGAACACATGAATACAAGTGCATGGCAGAGAACCAGTCAAACCCTTTCCATATTTTGTTGAACAAGTCTACTAGTAATGAAAAACCGTTTAAACCAATCAAACCCATTTCATATTTTGTATAAGGAAGAAAATATGAAAAACACAATGCAGAGTAAATGTCATGCATAAAGAACATAATATTGGGAGTGCATGGACGAGTATAGAGGAAAAGAAAACCAGTGGAACCCTACCCACATTTCATTTTATTAATCTTTTTGAAAGAAAAAAATTTGCAAGAATATTTTGTGAAAAAATAAGTGCATGGTAGAATACTGACATATTTGAAGACACTGGTATAGGCTAAGTGAGGTTTGAAACCTCACCTAAAAGAGAAAGGGATCTCTCGAGAGTTCAGAGTCGAATGAAGAAGCGTGAAGAGCTAAACAATGAAGCATGGAGAGTCAAACCAGTATCGGTGCCTAACCATACAAACACTCGAGAATAAACAAAAACAATAGGAATGAGAGTGAGTGGGATATGTGATAATTTTGAGCATTGAATGAACCTTGATCTCTAAATTACATGCTTGAAATTCTGAGTAAATGCAAAGGAATGCATAAGGAAAGTTGGTCAGTGGAGGTAACAAAGGAGGTGACAAGTGATTAATGTTTTAAATTGTTCATTTAGGGTGGCAAGGTTGTCGTAGCCATGCTCCAATGTATGTAGCTATGTTCACTGATTAAGGAAGTAGATAGGCTTCACTTTTGGGAAGAGGGAAAAATGGGCCCATTTTTTATAGGTCGGACTAAAAGGTGCGTGATAGGTGGCGGGGTGCTAAAGTTTTTAAAAAATATATATTCTACCCGATGCACAAGTGGAAGGGTGACATGGTGGGCAATTTTTTATTTATTTTTGGTCCACATGGACTACCACATGGACCTCTAAATTTTATCTGCCCTGCTTTGGTCCCCTCTCCCCTACTTGAAGTACGTGAGAATAAAATTTTTGAAAATTTAAAAGTGAATGCTAGTAAGTTTCCTTTTTATCATTGAAATTACTTAAGCTCAAATAGTCACTAACTTTTTTCCACGATCCTTATTATAGATTTTTAAAAGCTCATGCATTAAAATTTTGAACTCATATAGTCATTTCATATTATTTTTGGATTTGATGAATTTAAGAGTCATTTTACCACACTTACAAGCAATTCAGTTACTATCAAATGTAAGAGATTTCAAGATCAATTTATGATAATGTTAAATATTAGGTTTAGATGAAAGTTATTGATAGTGTGAATGGTTGGTCTAGACCTGCTCAAACATCATCAAACAACCCAATTTTAGTCATTAAACAAGTCTAAAACAACCATTCCCCATGAAATTCATTCAAATGCAAAGAAACAAAGTGAAATTAATCAAATGAAAGCTACTAAATCTTGCTCAAGACAGTCAAATTAGCATCCCATGGGGGAATTGGTGCTTCTTTGATATGGAAAGAAGCCCTTTCCCAATTCCTTACAAAGCTTTGATGAATATTGTTGATGATTGTGCTCCTTTATGAAAATTTGACCATAACCTAGCTAAGATTGATAAAATGATATGAAAACCTTGATGAACAATGCATGAATTTTGTTAGAATTGTCTATGGCTGCCAAGATCTTAAGGCCAAATGAAAAGAAAAAAAAGAGACAGAATTGAATGCAACAAGAATAATCTGTATTCTTATCAATATGATTCAAATGATATGAAGTTATTTGTTTACAATGAGAGACCCCTTGGTTATATATCCGAGGTGAGATGCAAGATGTTATAGGATTATGAGAAGTGTCTTAATCATATGACATGAGACAGCTCATCACACTTACCTAGGTCACATGTAGTAGTTGTGAAAAGATAAGATAACAAATAATGACAACTAACACCTTCTAGGGTATGTGAAGAATTATGATGGTCCAAAAAGTGGTGATATGTAAGTCATATGATGGACCACGTGTCTGATGACTTTTTTTTTACCCAAATTTGATGAAATGAAAAGGTTTTTTAAAGGAGATTCTCATCTTTCCACCAATATAAATTATGTTTTACTTTGAACTTAATAAATAATTATTATTCATTTTCTATTTGAATTATGAATAAAGTCCTGATTGATAGGTTGATTGAAAAGCATCTATAGCTTTCAAATAGTATCAAATTTTTTGAATCTAAAACATTCATCACATTTTATGCTTCGCATGACATATGAGTTTTTATATTTTTTAAAACTTGTAATAAAAAAATCATAATTAATTTTTTTTTGGAAAAAAATTACAAAAAAGTATGCATCACATAAGGACATGAGTCCTCTACTTATATCTAAAATATTATAGAAAAATATTATCATTTTATTGTGGTTAGAGTGGTCAGATAGACACCTACTTCTTATTTTTCCCCTGGAATTTAAGTACTACTGCATTGAAATTTAAATTTTTTACCAAATAGATTTATTTATTTTTAAATAAACCTAGTAGTTTAGAAACTACATTCAATTTTCTCCATATTCTATTCTTACATATTTTTGAAATAATATAAATAACTTATTCAAATTTTTATGTCAAGTTTCATAACTCTGATTTTCTAAATTTTCATCGCCACTTAAGGGCCTATTTTTTCGATGATGATCCTACACATACCCTTTAGAAAGATTCCTTCCTAGGACCTAAGTAAACCTAACTAACATGTAAATACGTCCCCTAGTAATAAATGAACTAGGTACAAGACTTTATTGACACCAACACCCCCCCTTAAGTGCAACTTAGGGAGTAGCAAATTATTATGCAAATGACACAAAGATGGGTCCCGACTACTAGGCCATGTTAGGTACCCATGTACATATGCAATGTAATCTCTCACAAACAAAGAAAAGTAGAAAACCTAGTGGGACAAAATTCCTCCCAAAAGAGAGATTAAAGATACAAAAAATGAAATGCTCTCAATGATGCATGAGAAGGCCAAAACCCCATGTGAGGAAAAAGACCCCCCATAAGAGAGAAGTAGAAGAGAGACAAGGCATCCCCCCCTCAATGTTGAGTCTCCTGCAATGATGGTAGAAGCTCGAAATTGATTGTTGAAAATGATCCATTACTGTCAAACAACATTCCTCCCCTTAGGAAGAAACAAAACCATGGATGTATGCAGGATGTCAGGAATATGGATGATGTATGATGTCTCAGAATCATGCTCAAGTGTCTCCATGTCAATGGCAAAAGTTGACACACTCCAAAAAGGTGTTCTAGGCCACACTGCTGAAGAGGACAATCCAACATCTAGTAAAGACGAATGTAGAACATGATCCACGGACAAGGATATCCCCTCTGGAGACAAAGAAGCCTCCTCCAAATTTTTCCCAAAAGTATCCACAGTCATGTGAAACTACAAAGAATGATCATGTAGAGAATGAACATGAGGGTCAGAGTGTTCCTTCACAACAAATCAAGAAGGAGCATCTTCATCAAAGATAAGATGAATTTCATCAATGATGTCCCCGAAATATGCAAGATGAGACTCCACGAACAAGTCTGAAATACCTATTAGGAAGTCAGCCAAAGTAGCAAAATCTGAAAGACTATGTATGTCCTGTTGCACTGAATAACAAGGAACCAAAACTATGGCAACACAAGCATCGTCAAATGAAATAGTAGGTGGAGTAGATGAAATGCATGACTCAAGAATTGGATCTGATGTGAGAACTCCTAAGTTCAAGTTTCCAAATGTCTCCTCTGAATCATGGTTCATATGATCAATAGTCGAAGGAACAATGTCACCATCAGAAGCAAAATATGCAAAAGTATACAATCAAGATGAATGATCAACCACCCTAGTAAAAATGATCTCTCTACTTTCCAAGTCTCTAATGATGACTGAATCAGGTGTGAACTACACAGTTCTCCCATATCCACCATGTGTAATCTGATATATGGAAAGAATATTGTTTGTCAAGTGAGGAACACACAAAACATCTTGGAAAGTGTTGTCCCCAAAACTAATAGATCCCTTCCCAATTAAACTCATGTATGTATTGTTTCCCATGATGATAGGAGACATAGTACAAGGCTAAAATGAAGAGAATATAGATTATGAAGATGCCATATGATGAGATGCTCTTGAATCTAGAAGCCATCTCCCTGATCCTAGACCTGGAAAAGCATAAAGAGCTTGTCCTTTATTTCTTGATGTAGATGCTTGACCTTTGTCCTCTTTAGACTATTCTGAAGAAGGAGGAGAAGATGATATAGACATTATAGAAGGCAAATCAATGTGATTCCTTTTGAGAATATTTTTCAACTCATCAATATCCTTCTTATAACAATAGTGTTCTTCATGTCCATCCTTCTTGCAATATGCACAAAAAAGCCTCTCCTTCTTAGATGATTCTCTTTTTGAAGATTTCGATTCTTTATGTGGCTTGTTATTTTTCTTTTTTTTCTTCTTATCAAGATTCCCTAATTCTTTCTGTACCTTTCACTCACTAGACACCAATGCATGTGACTTGATTAGACCCATGTTTATTAACTTGGCTTTCTCTTGGATTAGGAGATTTGCAAAGTAATCAGAATTAGGATCAACATATGATGCTCCCATAGAAATTTGATGGGTATGAAAGCCATAAACAAAAATTGAATACTTAGGACCAAGCTTGGATAACACATTCAGAATCAATTTTAAATCCTCTTTTTCAATGCTACATTATTTAAATTGTGTTCTTAATTGCTTGATTTTGGAGATGTAGTCTTGGATATGGTCAAAAAATTTAGGATCAAGATTCATCAAATCATTATCAATCTAATATCCCCTAATCTTATCTATTTTACTATACAATTTTTCAAAAGTTTCCCAAGACTCTTTAGGTGTTTTACATGATTCAATATGAAATTTTAAATCAAATGAGACTAATGAACATATGCATCCAAGTTTTTTCTCACGATCAATCTCCCATTTTGCCAATTCTTTAGCATCAGTAAGTTGTTGAATAGTGTCCTTTAGATGACCTATTAGACCTTTCATAATGAGATAGTTCCATACTAATTTTCTCCATGTAGCATAATTGTGTGGAGTTAGAAGTTAAAATTGAGATTTCCCCATTGCAAGAACACAAACCAAGCAAAAGAATGCAACCAACCATTGCAAGATTACCCCCCCAAATCACTCAATCAAGAAACCCCCCCAAGCAATATCTCATTTGGAACTTTATATTTAGTGCATTTATAGTTGTCACTTGCCAAAAACAACAAAGAAAAATTTGATCTTGGTACATGCAAATTCCCAAAATAGGCCATAGAATCAAGGTTAAAATTTTACAATAGATGATTACACCACTGGAAAGTAAACAAAAAATCATGCACTTCCAAAACAATTCACCCAAAAATGTTACCGTAGGAGCAAGATATGAGCTCCTGAAGTTCCCAAAATGAGGACGAAGTAGAAACACCTATGAGAATCTACAATTTTTGGAAAAAACAGACACCAAAACCAAAAAATGATTGCACCATTGTGAAGAGCACAAAATATTAGCCCAAATAAAAAAAAAGGAGCCAAAAAAGGAGCCAAAATGACTGAGTTATGAGGCTTTGAAAATCAGCTGTAAAATTGAAAATGAAAATGGGAGGGGGTCCAAAAAATTTCAAAGGATGTTGGCGTCACTGCTGATGTAGGATGATGTCAACAATCGACTAGCTTAAAATTGATAGTTTCCTGCCTATCACCAAAAAAAAACACATCGTCAGAATATTCTTTTCAGTGATGGAATATGCTCACCGAGTCAGAATATTCTCCAGTCACAATATTTGACCGAGATCTTCATTGAATTTCCTAAACTGTTGCCAAATTTTTAATTTATGTCATAAAGTTTTTTTAAATAGCTATGAGGTTTCTTTTTAACCACTGTCAGTTACTTTGGATGTGGGGGTCGCGGTTTAAGTGGGGTCTGCACGAGGAGGGGATATGCCAAGGCCTGCCACATGGAGGGTAGCGGGGGCCACCGGTACCCTACCCTAGTACGCTGCTGCAGCTAAGGCGGGTACAGTACCTCGGTCGCAGAAATAATTTTTTTTGCTTTTTTCTTCTTTTTTTAAATTTTTTTTTAATATCAAAATTTTTGTAGAGAATATTTAATTGCCCAAATTTAATTTTAAAAAAAAGAATAATTCAAAAAACTTCCACTGAAATTTTTAATTTTTAATTTTTAAAAAATCATACCAACGCAATAATGATAACTTTGGGGGTCGTACGACTCTCTAGGCAATTTGTTTTTGCCTCACCAGACAACTCCTCCAAAATGGACGAATTGATAGTCAATCTTAGAGTTTTTAGCCCTTTTGGACTTGATGGCAAGGTCGGATTCGACCCAAAATGCTCCAAAAATGTAGCTACCTTCTGGATTTGACAGCCACTCTTCATCTTGAAACCCTCATAGATTTCACCTCGTATGTCTGATTTGGATGAAACAAAATGCAAAATCGACATTCTCAAATGTTTTAGATGCAATGTGAGCTCATATTTGCACTAGAAAGCTCCAATATGAACCTACAATAAAGAGCCAAAAAATGGAAACTCCCCAAATCTTGTATCTATCTTCAGAAAAAGACTCTCCAATGGCATCGAACCCGCTTTGATACCATTTTAGAATTGGCTATGGCTGCCAAGATCTTGAGACCAAATGAAAAGTACAAAAAGAGAGAGAATATAATGTGACAAGAATAATTTGTATTCTTATCAATATGATTCAAATGATATGAAGTGTTTTTTACAATGAGAGACCCCTTTGTTATATAGCCAAGGTGAGATGCAAGATGTTATAGGATTAACACAAGTGTCTTAATCATATGACATGAGACAACTCATCACACTTACCTAGGTCACATGTAGTAGTTGTCAAAAGATAAGATAACAACTAATGACAACTAATACCTTCTAGAAAGATTCCTTTCTAGGACCTAAGTAAACTTAACTAACTTGTAAATAATTTCCCTAGTAATGAATGACCTAGGTACATGACTTTATTTACATCAAGAAATTTGCATAAAATCTATAGATAAAGACTTTGCCTAAAGTTATGGATCCCAAATAAATAGAGAATCTCTCTATTTATAGGAAAGAAGGAGGAATGTGAAACATGAAGGACGTGGGATCAAAGATTAACCAATAACAATGTGCCACTTCTCAACATGCTATTGCAGAGAGGTGGAGCACATTTCGCTCAATGTGCAAATAAATGCAATTAGGTGGAAATTTGAGTTTTGAAAGATGGCTAGTAGAGGGAGATGTGAAAGAGGGGTTAATGCCACTTGGGTCAAGAAAAAGGACTTGTAAGAGACTTGAATGACATTTTGGAGGACGAGTCCTTTTGGGAGGGAGATTTCAAATTGGAGGTTCATATTCCAATGAGATGCCCTTTTGACTAAAAATAGAAAGATTTATAAATATATTAAATTGATTTACATGTGCAAGTTGCAAAATCAAGAGGATTTGATGGATTAGAGTTAGAGTTAATTAGGATTTAATTAACTTAGACGGAGATTAGTTGATTTGACATTTGACTTAGATATTTGAGTTTTTGTAAATAAAATTAGAGGAATAATGAACATTAGATTTAATTAAATAAAGTTTGATTTATTTAATTAAAAGGGATGATGTTAGATTTAATCAAATAAGGGTGATTTATTTAATCATAAGAGGAAATATGATTTAACCAAATAAAATGATTTATTTAATTGAAAGAAGATAATGATTTAATCAAATAAAATGATTTATTTAATTAAAAGAGGAATTATGATGAATTAATTAAATAAGGATTATTTAATTAATTGGTTAGTAAAGAAGTGATTTAGGGAGAACTTATATGATTAAATCAGGATCAAGTGCATGATATCAATCAAGATAATTTGAATGTCTACATTTTGCCCTTGTTTGAAGCAATGTACCTACTGCATTAGTTCAAAGAATAACCTCATTGAGATCAAAATTCAAAAAAATTCTAATTTTTCAAATGCCCCATTGCTACCCCAATGGAAGAATTATGCTAGTATACTACACCCTCGAGAGATCAGACGAAAACTTGGATTTTTGGGTGATCTCGTGAAAAAAGAAGACAAGCTTCCTGTTGGGGCCAGAAAGGCTCCAAGATGCTGAAAATATGCCAAAATGCGAGAAAAATATCGGAAACGAGGTTCGACTGGGAAAAACATGGGATCGAGGGCACAAAACCCTAGTTTGATGGCTAAAACAGAGCAAAAACCCGAATTTTCATGCTTAAGTAGCCTTGGAGGGGTCACTTTCCACTCATTTTCATATTCACATCTTGAGATTTTTAGTGTTTTGTGCTCTGACCCTCTTGTAAGATGGCACAAAGAGTGCTTCCCCGACACATTTCCAAGTGATTTCGAGTTTACTAGAGACCTCCAAGCACAGAACCAGTGGTATGTAATCCTAATCCAACCTTTTATTTCAAATTTTTAGCACATTTATTACCTTTTGAAAAGTCAAAACCCTCAGCGTTGCTATATAGTGATGCTAAAGGTGCTAAATCAGTGATGCTAGGGATCAAATAGCACCGCTACTAATTATTCCAAAATCACATCGCAATTTCTTCTTAGGGTTCTAAATGTTAAAAGAGTGATGTCAATGTGACTAGCGATGCTGTGACTCAGGTTTTTAGGGTTTTAGGTTAAATAGGCACGTGCTTGCAAGCATCGACATTGTGGCTTGGTTTGCACATTGGGGGTTCTAGCATCACTGTTTGGAGTTTTCAAAGAGCGATGCCTTTGTTGTTTTAGTGTCAAAAACTTCAAAAGGGGTTCAGTCTTCTTACAAAACTTAATGCTATGGGTTCATGGGTGTAGGAGGATAGAGAGCTTGTGCATTCACGCAAGCATCGACCCTTGGTGCTGAGCATAATGAGTGAATTACATGAGTTACTACATGAGCATCTTGGCATGATCGACATCTAGTATTTTTATTATGCACCCACCATGAGGACCCACCTAGGTATGATGATTGCATTGGCAGAGAGGTGGTATAGTGCGACCTCATTGTTGCATCTTCCCACTGGCGAGGTGATTTTCACATTAGAGGACATATGGTGGATTATTTGGTTGTTGATACATAGTGATCGAGTTATATATGACATGGATGCCGACATCAATGTATGTTACAAGATCATGGGGATAGATGAGATCATATTTACTGAGGGTCAGATCAATCTTGAGTACTACAAAGTTCGGGTGTCGACCTTTTGGTTAACTATGGCCGTGCTCATTGCAGGATTAGTAGCTCCATATTGGCAAGTCAATATTTCAGCTTGAGATGGGGTCTATAATGGGAGTAGATGCTATTCAGGAGGACCTTGTACACCTGGGGACCAATGATGCTGGCCTCACTATATCATGATTTGCATGAGTTTGCCTACTCTGACAGTCATGCGATTGGGACCGATGTCACATTATTACATATCTATGTCTAGGAGTACATTATCATGCTCTGACCAATGGTTACAATGGTCAATGTTGAGCCCAAAGACCTAGCATTTTGGAGGCATCAGGGTGGAATTACATTGAGACAAATAGGATGGGCAGGTCTTCCCCAGTGACAGAGGGTTTTGGATGAGATAACAGTGTTCACCTGGAGATCTTGGTTATAGATGTCGGCTTGGTACAATGAAGTACAATATTTATTATATGCCAATTAGGAAAAAATGATGCAGGGGTGTGAGCACACCATCATCGAGTGCTACCTAACTGACTAGGTAGCCCAACATTTTAGGGACACCCAAGATAGGTCGGATGATCATTATATTGTCATCTTTGCTCAGTCCACCAGAGAGACCACATGGGGTTGCACGATCCCATCATCAGATGCAATTGATAGTTTCAAGAAGTTGGTGGCTAGGCCATGGGCCTATGATCAGGGATAGGGAGATCCAGACACCACATGTTTCTACTATGATTGCTTCAGGCCTCTTGTTTGATTGATAGTTCCAAGGGAAACATTTCCATGGTGGAGACCCCAAGGAAAGAGAACAGGGTGGGGATGGGTAGGTAAAGATCCAAGGGCACTTGGAGGAGGAGGCAGAGGAGGAGGAGGAGTACCACCTCCTTTCCAACTAGATCAGAGAGACCAACAAAGGGACCATCCTAGGTACCAACAACCACCACAAAGAGATCAGTAGCCACCACTGGCACTACAGCTAGACTTGTGACATTCCTAGATATAAAAGCTTTAAGGGAATATTTAGGGGCTACAAGCACAAGTGTAGGAAATTACAATGGAGAGGTACCAGACCATACAATAGGTCTAGGCCCTCACTACCGAGCAAGATCATGAGAGACAAAAGTGATAGATGACCAGGTTGTAGCTGGCCCAGGAAGTCAGTAGGAGACAACAACTAGAGAGAATGGTTTTTGCATCATAGGGTAGGAAATCTCGATGCGGATGTATTGCGAGGAAGTACGAGAGGCCAAGTATTGTAGGTTCCACTACCATCTGGCAATGCCAACACCCCTCAAACAACCAGATTATTCACAGCAAATAGGGCTTCGACAAGCAGAGGATCTGCCTGAGAGGCAAGCAGGTGAGGGGGGTAGCCATTAGGGCTAGCTACTTTTGGATATACACTTACAAGCTCAACCTTTCTTGATAGCCCTCATGGGCTTTGTATCGTGATTGATATACATACACTTGAGTCATATTTTGTATCATGATAGTTATGATTTTTGATATATATAGAGTTTGATGGATTTATTATGAGATGTGTCCTATTTTATTTTTCATGTATGATACGATGCACTTTATGTGATTTATGATATGCAGACGTTTATGGATGTTTATGGATGCATTTCTATTTTGTATGATATATGTGGTATAGATGAAAATGTTTATGCAAAATGACTTCTAAGATGCTTATAATAACAAATCTATCTTATGTCCTAAATGATACTGCAAAATAGATTTATTATGTGATATGCTATGTATGCAATGATATGTAAATGCAACATTTTTGTATCTTTTTCCCTTTATGCTTATGATGATGATATATGGATGTGAACATTTATGATATGCAAACTATTTCTACAATGCTTAAAGTAACAAATCTATATTATTCTCATAATGTAATGAGGTGATATGAAATGAGTTTGATATACAATGCTATGCAATGATGTGATATGCAAATTATTAATGACATGAATACAATGATGTGAAATGACTATGATATGTAATGATATGCAATGATTATGATATGAATGTCTTAGAACATGAGATGTATGTATGCTGACGATCTGTGGCTACAGGATGAATGTATTGGTGATGTTTTTTGGTCAACTATCATGATTCCATGTTAGCATGAAGAGGAGGAAAAATAAATAAGATGATGTGAGGAGGATCCAACAAGTCCATGATCTACAAGACCTTATTACAGATGATGATGAATGATGATATATTGCTTATCAGGTTTTTGGAATTTAAAAGGGCTTACTTACCTTATGTTTGTTAACAAACATAGGCATGATGCATCAAGGTATAATGAACTAGGATGGTGTTTCACCTGGTGTGGTGCACTTAGACTCAACAATAAGATAGGAGTACTCCTGTTCACACTTGGAATACAAAATCTTATTTAAAATGTAGTTTAGATATTTCAAATATCTCAGACCAAAACATAGGAAGGCAAGCCTTCTTATTTGGTCAACAAGACACCTAAAACACCTTCCCTACAAACCAAAAAAAGCATGTATGACCAAGGTTATATTACAAGAACATCCAACAACCACAACAGATAAAAAGATAATGATCATTGCCCCATTCCTTTCTCTCTTAATCTTTTTGTTTAGAGATCATCGAGAGGTTGATAAATCAAAAGAAAAAGATCAAGTAAACAAAAAAACTAGTTTTCTTTGTACTACTAGCCAAGACTAAACTATGGTGATGCTTGATGTTGATGTCCATTGTAGGAAGGATGCATCCTAGTACATGATGTTATCAGATGATTTGGGATTGACTAGATGATGGGCTGTTAATATCAAGAGTTGACCAACTTGTTCACCTACTGACCTAGACTTGAAACCCTTGACGATTGAGTTATCACTTTTAACCTGCTAGACTTGTTTCAGACTATTTCACCAAAGGTTGAGGGTGAGGATGATTTATTATGATTGAATATTTATTTTAGGTGAAAGTGAGATGTCACGGACAAAAAAAAATTTCAAATATTTTGACGCTATTTTTTTTGGTATTTTTTGAGATGGTTTACAAATGTTTTTCTTTTCAAAATTTCCAATGCTTTTGGTTTACTAAGATTGTGACCAAGAGACTAACCTAAAGACCTATCCTAGGGGTCTCAAGGGCTTATGGGGGGCTGATCAAAGATTAGCCTTTCCTATGTTATACACACAAAGACAATGCAGTTCTACTGAAGACTTAGTTATTGATGAGATATGAACAAATGGATTTCCAGCTTATTCTGACGGAATCCTAAAGGACTAACCTAAGTGTCTTGGGGGATGGTCAAAAATCAACCTTGCCTATGTTCAAGCTTAGAGACGATGTAGTTTGACAAGACGACTCTATTTTTGGCTTTTTCAAACTTTTTTAACTTGTTTTTGGATTTTTGAAATGTTTTGAGGATGTTTTGGGATTTTTTGAAGGATTTTATTAATGTTTTTAGATATTTTTATTTTAGGAAGATTTCAAGGATATACATAATTTCGATCCAATGTATGTGTTGATGTTGTTTTCTCCACAACAAAAACTTAGACAAAATATGATACCCTATCTCTCTTGAAAGGTAAATCTCTATGGGAAAAGAGATAACCCCAAGGTCTCTAATGTCAGGTCTTGACAATGCAACAAAACAACTTAGTGATAAATGTGAAAATTTTGGTAAGTACAATGAGACCTTACTACAAGCAAACACTGGACTTCGAATTTTGTCTAATCTAGCAATGTATTGATACTTGGAACTTTTGAGGTAACTCGGATAATAAAGAAATATCAAAAAATAAAGCTTTCAGAGATAATTCTAATACTACTTCTAACCTTAAGATTCAAAATGCCAAAAGATAAAATGCTCAAAATAGACCGATCTCTCATAAACTACTTTTTGCTTGACCCAAATGAATCTGCAATGTCACAAAAATAGTGCAATCTTCTAAGGTATTTAAAGATTTTCAAATTATAAACATTCATTCAAACAATTCTATTGTAATTGAGATCAACAAATCTTTATAACTGAACTAAGCACAATTTTAAGTCCAGGCTAACTTTGCAAAGTAGCTAACAATTAGCTAACTTCAAAAAGTATGGACTAGAGATCAATGCAAACATTCCAAACATGATACCCTAAAAATTATCAAACCATTTCATCATAAACTTATAAGAAATTTGAAAGATAGAATAACAAAAACCATGCTAGATGAAATTCCGCAAGATGGATACCAAACACAATATCAATCATCCAAAGTAGCAACAATTCCAGTTTTCTATTACAACACTTGCTTGAGAATAAACCCTAATTTGCTCTAATATCACTTATTTATTTCTCTCTATCCCTATTCTTCAATGTGCCTATCTATCTATCAAATGAGGCAACATGCCTGATTTTATAGAGAATCCCTAAGATAGGTGGACCCAAAAGATAAATTACGATAAAAACATGACCTACAAGAGGCCGACCTCAAAGATATTCAAACATATGAAATGTGCCATTGGCACCAATTTCATCCAAAACTGCCAAGATACCAAAAGGGGTCGGCCCAATACATGTGAATAATGGGAAGCACAAATGTCAATGTAACCCTATATAGTTACTCCCCATCACTATTCTTAGCTTGATCTTCTTCACCATGTATGACCAAAAGAACCCTATCCAGCTCAGCAATAGGTGGCAAAGGCAAAACCCTAATCCTCCTTTCGAGGGACTTGATGTCATCTCTAGCCTGCCTAACTACACCATCCCAATCGGTCTTACTAGCCAAATACCTATCTATGACAACAATATAAGTTGCAACATCATCAAACTGATGTCCAATAACTAGTCCTTCATTGACTGGAGAATAAACATCTCTCCACCATTCCCTAAGCTGCTCCAAACTATGATATTTCAGAAAAAAGTTCTTCCTTCTAGTCATGAACTCAAAGATGGAAATGCACTTATCATGGATATTGGTCAAGGTATCTTGAATATATTGTGCCTGCTTATGGATCTTTTTCGAGGCCTTCTACCTCATTTCTAGGATTTCAAAATATTTCGAAGGTTCATAAACCCTTTGAAAAGGAAGAATCCTGCACTGTACCAATTTGTCCTCAGTAAATCCCATGATAGTTGTAGTCTTCTGTAGCAAGAGGTTGGTATCCACACTATCCTAAGCTAAGATAGCCTTTAACCAATCCACCGATCTCATTGCATCTCCTCTAGTTGATAATATTCTCTTAATAGAATCATCTCCTTTACTTTGGACACTCTGCAACCAAGCAACTGTAGCATGTGTGGTGGTCTTCATCTTCTCAAGTTTAGAGATTGTCTCCCGAGGCAAGAAACCTGCAGCAGAGGAGGAAGAACTAATGGTTTACAACGGTTTCATCAACTCTTGCAAGTATCTCTTTAGTTTCTCATTCTCCCTTTCTAGTTCATGCCTTGTCTGCATAGCTTTCTTCAATCTACCCATAATCACAACATTGGAGCCTTCATATTCTTTAATGTCCTGCTCCACAATAGCATGTACCAAGTCAACTGTTTGTACATGATAGTCTTCGGCAATCACATTTTCCCTATCCTTGTTTGGAGCAGGGGTAGCAATGTGAGCCACCCTATTACCTAACCCATCTCTTTCAGTTCTTGATACAACCCTTGCTTTCTTCTTAGTTTTTTCTTTCTCTACATTGGCCATAAGGGCATCCCAATTAGGAGGAGAATCCTCCACTATCACCATTTTTCTCCTCAACTCCTTCTCAAGCCAATCCAGAATAGTGGACCCAACAGGCACCGTATCTTGCTTATCTTGCCCTTGTTCCTGTTGATCAAAAGTTGCATCCTTTTCAACACTTGGAATTTTAGGAATGTCCACAGTCGGGTTCTCTTTCTCTTTTACCTATTCATCCACAACCACCTGTACTGGTGAAGGGGCCCTAGCTGGTATTTGTTCCTCCTTTTGAGAAAACTTGTTCATTTGTTCCCTCACAGGTGAGTCTACATGTGATACGAAGGGAGACTGTCTTACCTTATCGATCTTTGCCTCTGCATTATAGAGGTCTCCCTCCTGAAACTCTTCCTCATCCAAATCTTTAGGACTGCCATCTTTCTTTGGTTCCTCCTATGTGTTATCAGCATCTTGAGGAATGGAGAAACTCACTTGCTCAACAACACGGACATTAACTAAAACATTCTCCTTTGCTATAGTGTCCCTTGGGGAAGGAGTCCTTGATATAGTCATGTAAACCTATGTCTTTTCCCCTGAGCTTTCCACCTTTTGTGATATTTTTGTGATTCTTCTTCTGTTTATCAACGATGGAGCACATTCAACCTCCTCCTCTTCTTCCTTATTCTTTTTCAGTTTCTATCTTAGAGGCATGTCTTCTCTTCTTAGCAATAGGCTTCCTTTGTTTACTCACCTCTGCAACCTTCTCAACTTGAACATCCCTTACTTGGATTCTGAAAGGAGAATCCACCTTCTATTTGCCTTTTCGATTAGGTTCAAGTGAACCCTTGGAAGCGAAATGAGACTCTAAGTCTCCCATTAGATCATAGTTGCATGGAACACCTTCGCTCTCCATCTCTAGCATCTTGTGTTTCAACCACATCTTGATATATTTGATCACTAGGGCCATGACTTGGTCCAACTCAGTTTTTTCCTCCTCTAACCAGTCAACTTCTCCAACTGGCTTATCCTTTACTGCCTCATAAACATGGCCCTGGATTACATTTCCATCTTCCTCAACCTGGTCAGGGATGGCCTTTACATTGTATAGTCTCACCAAATCCACTGGCAACCTAGAAAATGTTTTCTTCCTTACCTCAAACTCATCGGCAAGGTTAACCCAGTAATCCTCAATGTGAGCCTTATGGCTATATTCCCTACTGGCCTTCTTTTGTGCTTCGCTAGTGATATCAAACCTTGATCTCTTAGAATGGAAAGAGAAACCAAGAGTACCCATTTCTTCCTCAGCAGCATGGGAGACTGAATAGAAGGACAAACTTCTCCCATTTCGATTTTCAAGGGAAAGTCATTCCCAAAACCTGTTTTGTGCATCTCTCCCTTTACAACATTGTCGAAGTCACACATCTACCTAGTAACTTCCAATAATATGACATGATCAGTTGGATATCTAGGGAGCTTATAGGGAGCCCTCTGAAAACCATCAATCCTAATGTATGAGAAAGTTGGGAAGTGGTAAACTAGGCCCCACATCTCTTTATCAATTCCTTTTCTTTATCAGATATCCTCATATGTTCTACACCTTGGAGCAATCTAGTGATGTACATTGTGAATGCATCATTGGACCTCTTGTAGCTTCCTCCAGTTAAGTGCAACTATGGATATACCTCATAGATAGCTTCTTGCCCAAAGATACCCCTTGTATGGATGAAGTCTCGCCAATGAATACACTTAGTAAGAGGTCATGGTAAAAGTCTTGGTTTGCAAGACATTACATAATTTTTCATGAATCACAGTACTGATGGCACTTGCCCAGTGATAGTCTATTCCTTGCTCCATTCTAGCAATCACATTAAACATCTAGTTCTTGAACACACCTACACTCTTCAATCCCACAGACCTAGTGAGAAGAGTGATAACATTGTAGTACTCTCTCTTGAACTTAAGCTTAAATAGTTGCTTAGGTAACTTAGAGAAATGGGACTTAGGCTTTTCTAGCCAAGAGTTGATCACCTGCTGAGACTTGACTATATTCTCCTCATAATATTTCCTAGCACCATCCTTGTCAAAGGGCACCACATGTGACCTATCAAGAATGTCAAATGTTGCAACAATGGATAACGGACTGAAACCTACAAGAATCCTACCCTGGGGGCCAATAACCATATGCTTCCCTCTATCATAATTCCTGGCACATTCTAATACTAACTCATAACATTGTATTGTAGGAGGGAAACCTACCACAAGAGCCAATCTGGAGTCTACCATTCTCCTAGCCAATAGAGGAGGGTTTGGTGCTAACATCTCAACCTTAAATTCCTCATAGTCCCACATGCCTACATTTGTACATGTGATTCTCGACCAAATTGAGGTCAGCTTACTCTCAAGAATCCAGCTCCTTAAGTCCAATTTTACCATTTTTGCATTTGAGATGGCTGAAGTCTTTGCACCCTGGTCTGATGCCTTCCCCTTGCCTTGACAGCCAATGTCCTGTCCTGATCCTGCCCGCAAACAAATAAAGACGACCAAAATCAAATCCACAAGAAACAACAAGTGCAGAAAATCAGTATCTCAAAGTTTGGGATTTAGCCCCCCTTGTGGATTCTACACTGGAGAGGATTTTCAAGAAAATCTGGACCAGGCAGATTCCAGCAAACCAAGCATGCAAAATCCCACAACATCATTTTAACCCATCAATAACCAAAGGAATAACATTAGAAACACTTATCATAAGCTCATTTAATCAATCAAATACATCATTAATAATTAGATCCTTCATAACCATCAAATTCAATATTATCCCATAAAAGTCGGAAGAATCCGCCAGAGATGGATTTTGGCAAAAACAGCAACAACTACAACTAATTCAGGAAAAAGGAGGAGACATAGAAAATCTAGGAAAATTCGGAGGGGATGGATTTTGGCATTAATTGGGTATATCAAAATTAAAGCAAGAAATCGGTAAACTGACCCGACCGTGGATACTGGGAAAATTCGGAGGAAGTGAATTTTGGTGATCCAGACAAAATCCGGGAAAAGGTAGTAAAAAAGGGAAGAAAGGGATAAGCCGGGAAAAGTCGAGGGAAGTGAAATTCCGCAAGGACCTCAAAAACCCGAACTCGTCCACATATTCACTACTTTCACTAAAACTGTTTGACAACTCTAGATCTAAAGCCTGCATTTTGACAATAAATTGACCTAGACCTTTGATGAATGAAACACGAATTTAGAACACTCCTCACAACAATTTGAGGAGGATTGGTCACTCCCTAGGTCAAGAACCCTAAAATGACTACCATGAAAGCATAGGGAACAATGCATGACTTGCGTACACACAAGAATTGAGAGTCTTAAGACCAATGCAAGAAAATGCCAAAAGAAAGCAATACCAGACCATGAGTAAAAATCAACGACCAACCATGTGGACTGGTAAAATACCATAAAACCTTGAAATTCCCAAACAAGACGCACATACCCAAGGAAACCAGGAAAATCATAAAAGACCCAGAAATAGATGAAGCAAATCAATCGAAATCAATAGAGTAAAAGATCAATTCAACATACCATGAAAGCGTAAGGGCAAAAACTAGTGATGCCAACAGAGAACTGTCAAATGTGATTGAGACACAATCCAAGCACACAAAATGCAGATGAATAGTCCAAACAACCTCAAAAAATCTCAATCTAGCAAAACAACAAAAGCTCCAAGACTAAAGCTCAAATGATAACAAATGCACAAACTCAAATGATCATTTACCTTCCAAAATCTAATATATCAAAGCCCCAAATGTCCGCACAAATGCCATTAATGCGGTCGACAAGATAGCCATGACCAAACAAAACCCGAGGATTCGATGTGGTGACGGACTTCGGGGAAATCCGGACCATACGGATTTTCTCGAAAACAAGCTAAAAGGCAGAAACCTCAGACGTTGAAAGTAAACCGGGAGAATCTGACCCAGGCGGATTTTCCCGAAAGCAGTGAAAACTCCGAGACAAATTTAGAACTCAAGATTTTCAATAAAACTCATAAGGGTGCCAGTTCAACTGGCAAGATGGACATTAAAGCATGAACCCAAGCAAGCGAAAACCCCCAAAAAAGAAGGGCCAAAGCACCAAACAAGCAAAAAAAGAGGGTCCCCACTTTCAGTGGGGCATGTGTGCAAAAACTGCACAACAAATGGCGACTCCACAGGGGAAATTCTCTAGAGCATTTCAAGAATAAACTAGAATCAAGAACCAAGAATCTCTGGTTTTGATCCTCTCATCAAGACTCCTATGAACAAAGTTTCAGAAAACACAAGCAAGAAGACCTTTTCCTATACCAAGGTCCAAGTGTGTGCATTATGCATTTATTCCCAATCTAACCATTACAATAGGAACTAGAGAAAATCTGACCAAGCTACATAAGAATTCAAACCTCAAAAGCAACCTGGATAGAGCCTCGCTACTAGTCAAGCTTCCATAGCTCTGGTGACGTTATCATTGTGACCCTCCCAAGCATAGCTCTACTACCAGTCAGGCATTTATAGCCCTGGTAGAGATACTACGATACTCCTAATAAGGTGAAGCTCGTTCAAATTTTCAAAAATTTCTTTTCTCTTCTTTCTTGGTTTGTTTTATAGAACTTTTCTCCTTCACCTTTGTAAGTAATGAAACTCACACTCAAGGATGAGGAACACAGTGGCACTAAATCAGAATATAAGATTTTTCACTAGGCCAAAACACTCAAAGAACCCCATGCAACTCCAAAATTTTAATTTTAGTGTAATGATGTGAGACCCAAATATATTCCAAAGTATATCCAAAAAAAGTGATTCTAATTCCAAGTACAAGGGATGTCAGATAGAAGAATTCCACCAATTGACTCTGAAAAATTGATTAGAGTTTGTAAAACAAATTTCTAGAACCATCCCAAGCCAACAACTAGTTGTACAGATGCAATAACCCCAAGGAAAATAAGGAACCCCAAACAAAAACAAAAACACGAAAAGTAGAAAAAACCAAAGCAAACCTAAACTACCAGAGCAAAACCAGCAACAAAGAAAAATAGAAAGCAAACCTACTCTAGCATTGTACAGGATAAACTGCAAGCAGTTCAAGGTTGAAAATAATGCTTCAGATACTGCCCATTAACAGGCAGTAGGATATCCTCACCAGTGAGGGTTTTCAAATGAAAAGCATTATCTCTCAGAATTTCTAAAATTTGGTAAGGACCAAGCCAAAGTTTATGAAATCTAGCATGCTCTCCCTTATGATCATGGGCTTTATCCCAGTAGAGAACTAAGTTAGAAATTATAAAGGCCTTTACCTTAGCTCTCCTATCAAACCATATTTTTAGTATGCCCTGATGTTTAGCAAAGTTCTCTAGGGCTTCATCTCTTGTCTCTTCCAAGTGTAACAACTCAGCCAAACGGGCCTCACGTTTATCTTCTTCATTATAATACTCATTAATAAACTGTAGGGTAGGGATCTTCAATTGGATAGGAAATACGGGTTCCAAACCATACACCAGGTGATAAGGAGAGGTTCCTATGGATGCCTCCTATCTAGTACGGTCAACCCAAAGAGAAAATCAGAGCTGGGTGTGCCAATCCTTAGGATTTTTTTCTAACAACTTACAGATAACTGTCAGTAGGTTCTTGTTGGAAGACTCAGCTAGACCATTACGCTGAGGGTAATAATTGGATGAAAACTTAATAATGATCCCATGATCAAACACCCAATTAGAAAACTTCAATGATGCAAATGTAGGACCATTATCACAAACCAAAGATAGTGGACAACCAAAATGATTGATAATTCCTGATTCAAGAAAATTGATTACCACATCCGAAGTACAATATTTACAAGCAAGAGCCTCTGTCCATCTAGTAAAATAATCAGTTATGGTAAGAATATACATGTGGCCCATAGAAGATGAAGGATTAATTAGACCTATGAAGTCCATACCCCACTGTGCAAACAGTTTTACCTCTATAACTGGCTAGAGTGGAAGAGCTGTAGGTTTTTCCTTACTTGTTGTAGTCTGACATATGTGACATGTTCTCACATGTTGGTGTGCATCTTTGAACAAAATGGGCCAGTAATAGCCTACCCTTAGGATTTGGTTCATAGTGGATGATGTAAAACCATGGCCTGTGCCATATTTCTCATGAAATTCAATCATTACTCTGGCAGCTTCCTCTTTTCCCAGACACCTTAAGTATACACCCTCATGATTTCTTTTGTACAAGATAGCCCCTTTCATCATAAAATTTCCACTCTTCAAGCATAAGGCCCACCTATGAACCGTATTAAGGTGATCAGGACACCGTTGATTCAGCAGATAGAAAATAATATCATACCAGTCTCCTGGAGATACCTCTTGAAAGTAACAGTGTTGAGTTGTGAGGTCAGGACCTGTCTCAGCCATTGTCTTGGTAAGCCCTTTCCCTCTTACCAATTTCATGGGCTTGATTTCCATATCATATTCCTGCAACATGGTCACCCACTTTTCCCTTCGTTCACCTAACTCATTATGCATTAATAATAGCTTCACTACAGGGTCACGCACTATGGAAAAAACTTTATTCCTCAAGATATAATGCCTGAACTTCTTCACTGCTCTGACCAAAGTGTAGGCCTATTTTTTTACATTGTGGTATCTCAATTCTGCATCTTTTAAGGGAGTACTCATGAAGGCTATAGGGTGTTCATCCCCTTGACCAGACTTTTGGGTTAGCATTGCAGCACAAGAGTGATTAGAAGCAAACAAATATATGTAAAAAGGCTTAGTGTAATCCAGACTCACCAATATAGGAGCTTCAGCAATAGCCTTCTTGATTTCTGCAAATGCCTCCTTAGCTTCCACACTCCATTCTATTTTTGCTTCTTGTTTCAACATAGCATTCAATGGCTTAACTATCTCTACAAATCCAGTGATAAATTTCCTAACAAAGTTAATCTTACCAAAGAATGACTTCATCTCTTTCTTACTTGCAGGAGGCTGAATCTTCAAGATAGCTTGTATTCTCTTAGGATCAATAGCAATACCCTATTCTAAGATAATGTGTCCTAATAACTTTCCTTCGGTGACTCCAAAAATTCACTTTCTTGGATTAAGTGAGATACCAAAATCTCTACATCTTTGAAACACCTTGCATAAGTATGTTATATGATCACCTCATTTTTTGGAAGAAACAGTCAAATCATCCATATAAATAATGATGCACTTACCAATTATATCCTTAAAAGCAATGTCCATAGCTCTCTAGAATGTAGCTCCAACATTGATCAACCCAAATGCCATCCTTCTGTACGCAAAAGTTCCCCATTTCGTGGTAAAGGCAGTCTTGTTCCTACCCTCATACTACACCATAACTTGGTTGTATCTAGAATATCCATCCAAAAAGGACATCATTTGAGATCCATTTACAATCTGAAGTACCTCATCTAGTGAAGGCACTGGATAATTATCCTTTTTTGATGCTCTGTTCAGATTCCTAAAGTCTACACATAGCCTAATTTCTCCATTCTTTGTCCTCACTAGAACCAAATTCACCACCCAAGTAGAGTGTCTTACTGGAAATATAATGCGTGCTGAAAGCAGTTTTTGTACCTCCTTCTGGATAATGGGTTCCAACAAAGTGTTAATTGGCCTTTGTCTTTGCCTGAATGGTTTAACATCTGACTTCAAAGGAATGGTGTGTGTGATGATTGAAGTATCATATGTTTTCAAATCATCATAACTCCAAGCTATAACATCATGATATGTATGTAAAGAATCAATAATCCCTTTTCTTTCCTCTAGAGTACATACCTTGCCGATAAAAACATTTTTGGTGTTACCAGGTGTGCCATATCATATGTCTCACACTAGCTACTGATAGACTCTCTCTTAGCCTATTTTTCTTGATCTCTTATCTTATCTAAATGAAAAATCCATTCAACCTACACCATACCTCTTGGAATAGTATTGGTCTTTAAATTGATGATTCCTCCAAAGTCAATTTCTGCTTCCTGAGGCTCTGTCTCATCAATAACCTAGGAAGCAAACAAATCACAGCTTGTAATGAAGTCCAGAATATGCTTATCATCTTCAAATACCTGGAAATTAGTGACGTTGTCAGGAACTGAAGGGATTGGAGTAAGCTCAACTATAAATTTCTTCAATCCTGAAAGTGATAGAGGATGCAAAGTGCTAGCAGCTTGTGCTAGAGAATCAACAACCTGATTTTTGTTTCAAGGGATCAACTGGATATTAAAAGCATCAAAATCCTCAATGAGATCCCACACTTTATGTTTGTAATTGGTCATTCTTCTATCATGGCATGAATATTGTTTTCTTGTTTGATCACTAATTTTGAATCTTCGAATATTTGTAATATCTTAACTTTCTTCCTTGATGCCATTAATAAGCCATGAATCAAAGCTTCATATTCAGCAACATTATTAGTGCAATGGAACTAGAGTCTATGAGAAGCAAAATAATTCTTACCTTTAGGACTAATCAATTCAAATCTTGCTCCAGTACCCTGCTTTGATTTAGATCTATCGAATCTCAGTGTCCAATAGCCATCAGGTTCCTTTGGCTTCAATTTACCTTGCTCCTTGCTGAGGATAGGGGATTCTTTAGGAAACACTCACCTCTTCCTTTATCATTGTTTAATTCTTTCTACACATTAAGTCTAGTAGGCGAAACTAGATTAATGCATTTTTGTATCTGTCAGACAACAGTCTGACATAAGTCACATTCTAGCTCAGAATGAGGGGTATCATGGAATCTACACCAATTGGAAAGAAATAATTCCTCAAATGTCATGCTTCCTTTTAGTTGTATCTGATCTTCCATACATTTTTGGATGAACTCTTGAAAGTTATCCAACAAACCAAACTGCTTGTCTTCTTGATTACCTGTTCCATTTTTCTGTTCAATCAGTGTTCCAAAACTACTGCTCTCTGAAATGTGCTCATCTAAAGAATCCTGCAGCATGAAAAATTCTTCATCTTCTGTAACTGATGCAACCAACACATAGTTCCCTATGCTAACCTTAGACACCAATACTTGATTCAAAACATTTTGATATTTGGTGATTACATACTTCATTCGAGGTTCTCTTTCAATTCTAATCTAGTTTGGGAATCCTTTCCATGGTAACCACATATGAGAATGGTTTGTGGTGTTTATCCATTTAAAGCTTTAGTGAAATCTCTGCCTAAGATCAACCCATAAGTATCAGGAATGTTAGAAACTTGGATATTGATCACTTTCTGCACCCTAGGATTTGATGCTAGCTGTGTAGGGATCATGTTCAATTCTCTAACTACACTTACCTCAGTTTTTTTGAATTGAGTAACCTTCTTTTGAGAGGCTATAGGAGTAATACCCAATTCTTTGCAAACAACAAAAGACATAACATTTGTAGAGGCTCCTAAATCTAGAAGACAATTATGCAAATTATTTCCGAAGATAAGAACATAAATTAAGAAAGGAGTTGTTTCCATCTTGCCTTGAAACAAGTTCAAATGAGTATCAGCTTGTGCAACTTGACCTTTATCCTTATCTCCCCTTTTGTCTATAGGTGGAACCTGACTTCTAGGTGTTTGGGAGTTAGAAGACCTAGTGACTACTTCATTGGTAGCTACCCCTTATGGTGTTATATTTGAACTGAATGACCCAAAAACTGCATTCCTAATGGCCATTACTCTAAACAATTCAAAAGCAGAAAGACTCACCTTTATTTTCTTGAATTCTTCAGTCACATACTTGCCCAGCTATTCCACATTCAAGTTAGCCTGGGTTTCCTTGTAGCCATTGACCTGTTTATCTTTTGGTACTTCAGCATTGTTTCCCTTCGACAAGTACTGTGTTGGCACATGAGGATAAGGTGGATTATTACTAGCTTGTGGATCTGGTGGAGTATTGAAACTGTTAGGAGGGTTAGAAGTAGTAAAATGACCTCCAACCTGTGAACCCCTATTAGGTCTATTTTTAAAATCATATTTCTTCGTTGGTTGTTGAAACATTTGAACTTCTTCAACACTCACTTCTTCCTCATCTAAAAGTCCATTATCATTTTCATTCTCCTCATTAAACAATTGGGAAATCTCATCTTCATTCAACATCTACTCTGCCTCATCCTCTGGATCACTAGATACTTCCTCTGGTTCGTTTTCTTCACTTTTTGGAAAAGGGGCATGATTAAGTACCAGTACTGGAGAAACATAGGGATTTGAAGGCACAATTTCCTCACTAGTGGAATTATTTTCCACTTCATACTGAAAGATAGAAGTTGTAGTCTAAAATTCAACATAGTCTAGCTCAGAGTGTTGACTTGTCTTATGGAGTCTGCACCTGCCAGACAAAGTTGCTTCTACCAAGTATACACCATTCGGTGGCTTCTCTTGAGTAGAAGGCTAGTCCAAGGGAGTAGGAATGCCTCCATTATTAGGCCCAGTGTTCCAAGACCTATTCTACCTATATGGTTGCCCTTTGTTAAATCCTTGTCCACCTTGATGGTTCCTATCAAAATTTTGACCAAAACCTTGTCTTCTATCAAAATTCTGACCAGAACCTTGCCCTTTGTCATAATTTTGATTTCTGTCAAAGTACTGACCTCTTTCAAGGTTCCTGTTCTCCCTGCCATAGTTAGTTTTTATATTCTTCTGAGCAGCCTGAAGTTGGCTATTCTAATTTCTTAAATAGGTTACCTTTGTATTCAACCTCTTCACTTGTTCGGATAAATCATCCAACCTCTCCTTATCCAGACTATTAGGTGGTGTGGGATTGCCACCAGAAGGATATCTAGGGGTGCTTCCAAAACCAACAACTTGATTCAAAACTTCCGAATTCTGCAAGTATGTAGGGAAATTGGTTTGTTGTTGATGAATGGGTTGATTAGCTCTCTACTGAGGATAAGAGGTCATAGGTTGAGCTTGATTTAAAGGTGGGCCTAGATGAGGGACCAAAGGAAATGAAGGTATTGGGTTCATTATGGGAGCATGAGTGGTCAAAGCTTGATTAAGAGCCTGAACTTGTCCAGGGTGAGCAGTGGGTCCCAAGGAAGGAAAAGGTCCTGATAAGTGTTGTCTTAAATCCGTGCTAACCTTCACAGCTTCTGCATATGCAGTGAGTAAAATGTTCGAAGGATTAGTCCTTTGTTTAAGGAAGGTAGTTGTAAGACTATCCAAGGCTTCAAAGTAAATTTCTAAAGCAGTATTTTGATTTCCAGCATAAGGTGCCTAGAGTCTGGTATATGCTCTATGGAACCTATCATTAAATGATCCTATCGGCTCATTAATCTCTCTTTTCACTCCATTGAATTGCAGATATAACTCATTAGCACTAATAGGGATCTTGAAATTTTGTAGGAATGCAGTTTCCAATTTAGTCCAGTTATGGACAGAGGCAGTAGGTAGGTGATTGTACCAATAGAAGGCCTCTTCTCCTAGAGAATAAGGGAAAATCCTACATGCAACATCCTCATGGTCAATCCCTCTATCCCTCAGACAAGTCTGAAAAATCCTAATATGCTTTTCTACTGTTCTCTTGGGGTCATGGGTATGAAACTTAGAGCAGAAGTGCTCAAGATTCTTGGGCATGACATGGTAATTATTAAAGATCATTGGGGATGGATTATTAGAAAGAAAAGCCATTGGTGGAGGTGGGGGTGGTAATGGATTATTTATAACTGGTTGTGGCTATGGAATGGGAATTCCCTCTGAGTCGGATGAAGATGGAGATGATGGAGATGATGGAAGTGGGTGAGTTGATGATGATTCTTCCCCTGCTTAATTCCTTCTTGACCTAGTAGGGACTTGTAACTCTTGAAATTCTTCTCCTCCTAGGGTAGATCTGGTTCTCCTTCTAAGCCTCTCAGGAGAGATGGCATTTAAGAAACACTCTAGTTTTCTTATTCAAAGGCCCTCCTTCTAGCACCAATCTATTGATGGTGTTTTTTGCACAACAACAACTCAAACAGAATAATATATCCTATCTCTCTTGAAAGGTAAATCTCTATGGGAAAATAAATAACCCCAAGGTCTCTAATATTAGGTCATGACAATGCAACAAAACAACTTAGTGATAAATGTGAAAATGTTGGTAATCATAATGGGACCTTACTACAAGCAAACACTGGACTTTGAATTTTGTCTGATCTAGCAATGTATTGATACTTGGAACTCTTGAGGTAACTCGGATAATAAAGAAATAGCAAAATATAAAGGTTTTAGAGATAATTCTAATACTACTTCTAACCCTAATATTGAAAATGCCAAAAGATAAAATTCTCAAAATGGACCGATCTCTCATAAACTACTTTCTGCTTGACCCAGACGAATCTACAATGTCACAGAAATAGTGCAATCTTCTAAGGTATTTAAAGATTTTCAAATTATAAATATTCATTCAAACAATTCTATTGTAATTGAGATGAACAAATCTTTATAACTAAACTAAGCACAATTTTAAGTCTAGGCTAACTTTGCAAAGTAGCTAACAATCAGCTAACTGCAAAAAGTATGGACTAGAGATCATTGTGACCATTCCAAACATGAAACCCTAAGCATTATCAAACCATTTAATCATAAACTTATAAGAAATCTGAAAGATAGAATAACAAAAACTATGCTAGATGAAATTCCACAAGATGTATACCAAACACAATATCTCTCTTATATTAAATCATCCAAAGTAACAACAATTCCAATTTTTTGTTACAACACTTACATGAGAATAAACCCTAATTCACTCTAATATCACTTATCTATTTCTCTCTATCCCTATTCTTCAATGTGTCTATCTATCTATCAAATGAGGCAACATGCTCATTTTTATAGAGAATCCCTAAGATAGGTCAGCCCAAAAGATAAATTAAAATAAAAACATGAACTACAAGAGGTCGGCATCAAAGATATTCGAACATATGAAATGTGCCATTGGCACCAATTTCATCCAAAACCACCAAGATACCAAAAGGGGTCAGCCCAATACATGTGAATAATGGGAAGCACAAATCTCAATGTAACCCTATATAGTTACTCGCCTTCCCTATTCTTAGCTCGACCTTCTTCACCATGTATAGACAAAAAAACCCTATCCAACTTAGCAACAGGTGGCACAAGCAAAAGCCTAATCCTCCTTTTGAGGGACTTGATATCATCTCTAGCCTACCTAACTGCACCATCCCAATTGGTCTTACTAGCCAAATACCTATCTATGACTGCAATATAAGTTGCAGCATCATCCAATTGATGTCTAGTAAGTGGTCCTTCATTGACTAGAGAATAAACATCTCTCCACCATTTGCTAAGCTGCTCCAAACTAAGATGTTTCAGAGCAAACTTCTTCCTTCCAATCATGACCTCAAAAAATAAAATGCACTTATCATGGATATTGGTCAAGGTATACTCAATCTGTCGTGCCTTCGTATGGATCTTTTTCAAGGCCTTCTACCTCATTTCCAGGATTTCAAACCATTCCCAAGGTTCGGAAACCCTTGGAAAAGGAAGAATCCTACACTGTACCAATTTGTCCTCAATAAATCCCATGATAGTTGTAGTATTCTATAGTAGGAGGTTGGTATCCACATTATCCTAAGCTAAGATAGCATTTAACCAATCCACCGATCTCATTGCATCTCCTCCAGTTGACAATATGCTCTTAATAGCATCATCTCCTTTAAGTTGGACACTCTGCAGCCAAGGAACTGTAGCATGTGTGGTGCTCTTCATCTTCTCAAGTTCAGAGATTGTCTCCTGAGGCAAGAAACATGCAGCAGAGGAGGCAGAACTAATGGCTTGCAAGGGTTTCATCAACTCTTGCAAGTATCTCTTTATTTTCTCATTCTCCCTTTCTAGTTCATGCTTTGTCTACACAACTTTCTTCAATCTGCCCACAATCATAGCACTGGAGCCTTCATATTCTTCAATTTCCTATTCCACAATAGCATGCCCCAAGTCAACTATTTGTACATGATAGTCTTCGGCAGTCACATTGTCCCTATCCTTGTTTGGAGCAAGGGTAGCAATGTGAGCTAGCCTATTACCTAACCCATCTCTTTCAATTTTGGATACAACCCTTGCTTTCTTCTTACCTTTTTCTTTCTCTACATTGGCCATAAGGGAATCCCAATTAGGAGGAGAATCCTCCACTATCACCATTTTTGTCCTCAACTCCTTCTCAAGACAATTCAGAATAGTGGACCCAATAGGCACCGTATCTTGCTTATCTTGCCCTTGTTCCTACTGATCAACAGTTGCATCCTTTTCAACACTTGGAATTTTAGGAATGTCCACAGTCGGGTTCTCTTTCTCTTTTACATGTTCTTCCACAACCACACGTACTGGTGAAGGGGACCTAGCTAGTATTTCTTCCTCCTTTTGAGGAGACTTGTTCATTTGTTCCCTCACAGGTGAGTCTGCATGTGATACGAAGGGAGACTATATTACCTTATCAATCTCTGCCTCTGCATTACTGAGGTCTCCCTCCTGAAACCGTTCCTCAACCAAATCCTTGGGAATTTCATCTTCCTTTGGTTCCTCCTGTGTGTTATCAACATCCTAAGGAATGGAGACACTCACCTGCTCAACAACAGGGATATTAACTGAAACATTCTCGTTTGCTATAGTATCCCTTGGGGAAGGAGTCCTTGATCTCCTCATGTAAACCTATGTCTTTTCCCCTGAGATTTCCACCTATACCACTAGTGGCTCAATTTCCTTTTCAACTTTAAGAGCCTCCTCCACCTTTTGTGATAGTTTTGTGATTCTTCTTCTCTTTATCAATGGTGGAGCACTTTCAACCTCCTCCTCTTCTTCCTTATTCTTTTTAGTTTATTTCTTAAAGGCATGTCTCCTCTTCTTAGCAACAGGATTCCTTTGTTTACGCAGATTTGCAGCCTTCTAAACTTGAACATCCCTTACCTAGATTCTGAAAGGAGAATCTACCTTCTCTTTGCCTTTTGGATCAGGTTCAAGTGAACCCTCGGAAGCAAAATGAGACTCTAAGTCTCCCATCAAATCATAGGTGCATGGAACACCTTCATTCTCCAGCTCTAGCATCTTATTATATTTGATCACTGGGGCCATGACTTGGTCCAACTCAGTTTTTTCCTCCTCTAACCAGTCAACTTCTCCAACTAGCTTATCCTTTACTACCTCATAAACATGGCCCTAGATTACATTTCCATCTTCTTCAACCTGGTTAGGGATGGTCTTTACATTGTGTAGTCTCACCAAATCCACTGGCAACCTAGAAAACCTCTTCTTCCTTACCTCGAACTCATTGGCAAGGTTAACCCAGTAATCCTCAATGTGAGCCTTATGGCTATATTCCCTACTAGCCTTCTTTTGTGCTTCACCAGTGATATTAAACCTTGCTCTCTTAGAATGGAAAGAGAGACCAAGAGTACCCATTTCTTCCTCCGTAGCATGGGCAAACTGAATAGAAGGAGAAACTTCTCCCATTCTGATTTTCAAGGGAAAGTCATTCCCAAAACCTATTTTGTGCATGTCTCCCTTTACGACATTGTCGAAGTCACACATTTGCCTAGTAACTTCCAACATTATGACATGATCAGTTGGATATCTAGGGAGCCTATAGGGAGCCCTCTGAAAACCATCAATCCTGATGTATGAGAAAGTTGGGAACTGGATAAACTAGGCCCCATATCTCTTTATCAATTCCTTTGCTTTATCAGATATCCTCATATGTTCTACACCTTGGAGCAATCTAGTGATGTACATTGTGAATGCATCATTGGACCTCCTGTAGCTTCCTCCAATTAAGTGCAACTATGGATATACCTCATAGATAGCTTCTTTCCCAAAGATACCCCTAGTACTTAACTCCTTGTATGGATGAAGTCTCGCCAATGAATAGACTAGGTAAGAGGTCATGGTAAAAGTCTTGGTTTGCAAGACATTACATAATTGTTCATGAATCACAACACTGATGGAACCTGCCCAGTGATAGTCTATTCCTTGCTCCATTCTAGCGATCACATTAAACATACAGGTCTCCAACACACCTGCACTCTTCAATCCCACCAACTTGCTGAGAAGAGTGATAACATTGCAGTACTCTCTCTTGAACTTAAGCCTGAATAGTTGCTTAGGCAACTTGGAGAAATGGGACTTACAATTTTCCAGCCAAGAGTTGATCATTTGCTAAGACTTGACTATATTCTCCTCATAATATTTCCTAGCACCATCCTTGTTAGAGGCAACCACATGTGACCTATCAAGAATTTCAAATGTTATAGCAATGGATACCAAACTGAAACCTACAAGAATCCTGCCCTGGGGTCCAATAATCCTCTATGTCCCTCTATCATAATTCCTAGCACATTCTAATACCAACTCATAACATTGTACTGTAGGAGGGAAACCTACCACATGAGCCAATCCAAAGTATAGCATTCTCCTAGCCAACAGAGGAGGGCTTGGTGCTAACATCTCAACCTTAAAGTCCTCATAGTCCCACATGCCTACATTTGTACCTGTGATTCTTGACCAAATTAAGGTAAGCTTGCTCTCAGGAATCTGACTCCTTATGTCAAATTTTACCTTTTTTGCATCTAAGATGGCCGAAGTCTCTGCACCCTGGTCTGATGCCTTCCCCTTGCCTCAACCAGGAATTTCCTGTCCTGATCCTACCTGCAAACAAATAAAGATGACCATAATCAGATCCACAAGAAACAAAAAGTGGAGAAAATCAGTATCTCAAAGTTTGGGATTTAGCCCCCCTCATGGATTGTACACTAGAGAGGATTTTCGAGAAAGTCTGGACCAAGAAGATTCCAGCGAACAAAGCATGAAAAATCCCACAACATCATTTTAATCCATCAATAACCAAAGGAATAACATTAGAAACACTTGTCATAAGCTCATTTAATCAATCAAATACATCATCAATAATTAGATCCTTCATAACCGTCAAATTCAATATTTTCCCAGAAAACTCAGAATAATCCGCCAGAGACGGATTTTTGCGAAAACAGCAACAACTACAACTAATCCGGCAAAAAGGAGGAGACATGGAAAATATGGGAAAATTCGGAGGGGACAGATTTTGGCAAGAATCGGGTATATCAAAATTAAATCACGAAATCAGTATAATGACCCGACCACAGATACTGGGAAAATCCGAAGGAAGCAGATTTTGGCAATACAAATGAAATCCGGGAAAAGGTAGTAAAAAAGGGAAGAAAGGGATAGGCTAGGAAAATCCGAGGGAAGCGAAATTCTGAGAGGACCTCAAAAACCCGAACCCGTCCACATCTTCACTACTTTCACCAAAACTGTTTGACAACTCTGGATCTAAAGCCTACATTTTGATAATAAATTGACCTAGACTTTTGATGAATGAAACACAAATTTAGAACACTCCTCACAGCAATTTGAGGAGGATTGGTCAGGCCCTAGGTCAAGAACCTGAAAATGTCTGCCATGAAAGCATAGGGAACAATGGATGACTTGCTTACACACAAGAATTGAGAGTCGTAAGACAATGCAAGAAAATGCCAAAAGAAAGCAATACCAGACCATGAGTAAACATCAAAGACCAACCATGCGAACTGGTAAAATACCACAAAACCCTAAAATGCCCAAATGAGACACACATACCCAAGGACACCAGGAAAATCATAAAAGACCCAAAAATAGATGAAGCAAATCAATCGAAATCAACAAAGTAAAAGATCAATTCAACATGCCATGAAAGCGTAAGGGTCGACACTAGTGATGCCAATAGAGAACCATCAAATGTGATTGAGACACAATCTAGGCACATGAAATGTAGATGCATAGTCCAAACAACCTCAAAAATCTCAATCCAGCAAAACACCAAAATCTCCAAGACTCAAGCTCGAATAATAGCAAATGCACAAACTCAAATGATCATTTACCTTCCAAAATCCAATATATCAAAGCCCCAAACATCTGCACAAACACCATTAATGCGATCGAAAAGACAACCACGACCACAAAAAAACCTAGGGATTTGATGTGGTGACGGACTTCGGGGAAATCTGGACCATACGGATTTTCCCGAAAACAAGCTAAAAGGCAACAACCTCGGACATTGAAAGGAAACCAGGAGAATCCAACCCAGGCGGATTTTCTCGAAAGCAGTGAGAACTCTGAGACAAAGTCTGAACTCAAGATTTTCAATAAAACTCATAAGGGTTCCACTCCAACTAGCAAGATGGAAATTAAAGCATGAACCCAGGCAAGCGAAAACCCCCAGAAAAGAAGGGCCAAAACACCAAACAAGCGAAAAAAGAGGGTCCCCACTTTCAGTGGGGCATGTGTGCAAAAATTACACAACAGTATGTAAAAGAACATGCCCCCAGCGTAAGGCAATAGAATACCTCGATATAGGAAAGATAAACTAACCTTGAGAATGTGTCAAGTAGTACTAGGAGGGATCATGATACAAATACAAGATCAAGCTATGATGCAGATGTGGATGGGTGATAGAAGGATGTGATGGAATGTGATGGATGATGTGGAAGGTGATGGTAGGTGATGCAGATTAAGTCATAGAGATCATGGTGGATGGAGAGTGCTTTATTTACACAAGGTGCCTATTTTCTAGGTTTTCACCAAGGTACTTGCCCAAAGTGCCACCGAAGTGGTTTTCCCTAGAGGACGATTTTTATCTTTACTGGTTTCAATCCTTTTTTTGAATTTTTTAGATTTTTATATTTTTTGATTTTTTTGGGTTTTTTTGGTTTTATACCCTAAAGGATTAGGCATAATTTTTTTTGAGATGGGAGCTATTAATGGGATCCTACAAAGGCTCCCCTTTGGGAATTGATAGAGTATATGGCCTGACTTGTAGATTGTTGTGATGATGAAGGGTCCCAACCAATTGGGTTCAAAATTTCCCTTGCTATCTGGATTTGTTACATTCTTTTTATTCTCCTTCAACACTAGCTCTCTAACTTGGAAGGTTTGACTCCTGATATTCTTGTTGTATCTCCAATTGAGATAGTTTTCGTAGAATTGAAAATTTTCTAAGGCATCCATGTGTCACTCATCCAGTAGTTCCAGCTTGTTCAATCATGATACCCGATATTCTTCATTTGTAATAAGATTTTGTAGTGATATTCTTAGGGATGGGAGCTTGATCTCGATAGGGAGGATGGATTCTAATCCATAGACTAGGGAGAATGGGGTTTCACCTATTGGTGTGTGGATACTTGTTCGGTAGGTTGATAGGGTGGGGTTCAACTGCAAGTTCCAATCATGAACAACTTCATTAACTGTCTTTTTTAGGATTCTTAAGATGGTTTTATTTGTAGCCTTAGTTTGGCTATTACCCTAGGGATAGTATAGAGTAGAAAAGTGATGTTGGATGTTGAATTTCTAGCATAGGTCTTTGACATCTATGTTTTTGAAATGTGTCTTGTTATCTGAGATAATGGCTTGTGAGATACCGTAGTGGAAAATTAGGTAATTCAGGATGAACTTGGAAATCTTCTTTCCTATAGTATAGGTCATTTGGATGGCCTCTACCCACTTTGTGAAGTATTCCATGGTGATGATAGTGAACTTGTGTCCATTAGATGAGGTGGGGGTAATTTTTACAATGAGATCGAGCCCCCACTACGAGAAGGACCAAGGTGTAACAATTGGGTGGAGCTCTTCAGCTAGTGCATGGAAGAGATCCCCCTACTATTGACATTGCAAGCACTTCTTGACATATTTGTGGGCTTTCTTCACCATTGTCAGCCAATAGTACCCCGTGATGAGGTAAAAATAACCTCATCATAATAAAATCTAGGAAGCATAATTTTGCTAACTCAATCCTAATCCTATGCCAATTTATTAAACTTTAGGAGGAGTAATTTCTTATTTTAAGGAAAATTATGCTTTCTTTCTTTCTTTTGATCAATTGAGTAAATTTACCAAAGCAGGTTTAATGGGTTGACTTGAGTGTTTTTGTAGGGAATAATAGGTCATCATGCGGTTGTTGCAAAATTTTAACTAGCATGTGCCTCAAGAAGTAATGATGCAAACCCACTCCTAGATGCCTGGATGATGCACCAAAGATTTAGTTTATGTTCTTTAAAAATTTTGTTGTTGAAACTTTATGGCTCTTCTCAAGCCATCTATATGTTTATTAGCTTTAAAGACATCAAAGTTAGTTTTAAGTTGAGGAAGAATTTTTCAATGGCTATCCATGCCATCTTAAATTTAGGATCTAGTTATAAAGTTATCTATAAGAATGTAACTTCACAAGTGATGAATAAGATAGAGGAAGTATCGTTATGCTCTTCACATGGTTTTTTAAAATACTGCTGAAATGAGTTACCTGATTTATGTCTATTGGTAAACTGTTGAATTTTGAATGATGATGATTGTTCGTAATGAAAGGACTTGAGAACCTGTAGCATATGTGATTTAAAGATGAAGTGTTAACCTACGAGCTGGCCACTCGAGGGAAGTTAGATTATATAGATAAGTATTTTACTGTTAAGCTATTTTCTTTGTTAAAGGTAAATTATTGTTCAGTAGGAAGTAACTAAGTTGTTGAAGAGTTGAGTCTATAGTTTCGGAGCACCATTATTTTTAATCTGTATGAGTTATCTTTAGTAGTTGATAAAATCCTTTACTATTTAAAAGATGTTTCATTGTCTATTCACTTACTTTTCTGTTTCTATAGTATATCAATTGTTTAGTTTTCTTGTTTCCATGCTTTCTAGTTTAGTCATAATGCTTTCTAAATTAGTTTTCTTATGCTTTTTAATTTAGTATTTCTGGTTTTTCTTAGAGTAATATTATTTTCTATTTAAATAGTAATGGCCTTAGACTAGAACTGATTTCTGTAGTTTAAAAAAATATAGAAAAATATAAAATGAGTTATCCAAATATTCTCCTTCTGCAAACTGCCTTGGACACTGCTCGGTTGAAAAATTGACATTCAATTATTCTAAAGTAGTAGGACCTAATGACATCCTTTCACCCCATTCTTAGCAGCTTCTTGGACAAGGTCATACCACTTGAATGTGAACCACATATGCCATTATGTGCCTCTGTTAAAGTAGTAAAAGCTTCCTCAACATTTAAGCATTGTAAATGGGTTCCCTCAATACTTCTACAGTTTAGGGCGTCACCTAAGATAACAAATCAGGATGACTTTTTGATAAAGGTTCTCTTAAGGTTAGGAGTGATATCAGCAAGGAGGATTCCTATTTTTAGATAATTTTATATTTCATGATACCATGGGTTACCAGACCAATGATTTCACACACCAATTCATATTTTGGTACCTCGAAAGCTAGTACGAGAATTTTCTCTACCAAGAATTCATGTTTAAGGACATTGTGTGGGATATCTAGTAGTTATCCGATTGTTGCCATAATGTCTACTACTATGTTGTTTTGCCTTGGAATTTTCTCAAACGTGATGTCAATGAAGAACTCCTTGAGGCTTTCCACTAGTTTCTTGTATGGAGTCAACTTTCTATCCTTTTTTTGGTATTCATCATTGACCTAGTTGATGATATGCTGTGAATCTCCATAGACCTTGAGTGCCATGATCTACCACTATACAAAAACTCTCAGCCCTATGACAAGAGCCTCATATTTTGCAATGTTGTTTGTTCAAGGAAAAGATAGCTTATATGATTTGGGTATGCAATCTCCTTGTGGTGTAATGAAGAAGACTCTAGCTCCTGACCCATGTTGTGTGTAGGATCCATCAAAGTACATTTTCCAGTGATCTTCTATGCTTACATTAAAGATGGACTTGTTAGGAAATTCTAATACAATTGGATTCTCTAAGTATATTGGTGCTTCTACCAACTGATCTGCAATCACTTTTCCTTTAACAGCCTTCTATTCCACATACTCAATGTCATTTTCTATGAAGATCATAACCCATTTAGCTATTCGCCCTATGAGCATTACTTTAGAAAGAAGATAATTAAGAGGTTCTATCTTGGCAATGAGTTTTATTTGGTGTGCCAACATAGAGTGTCTGAATTTTTGTGTTGTGAACATGACTGCTCAACAAGCCTTCTCAATAGATGTGTAATTCAGTTCATGTCCCACCATGGTTCTACTGATGTAGTAAATAGCTCTCTCCTTCCTATTTTCATCATGTTGTGCTAAGAGAGTGCCAAGGGCTACTAGTGGTGCTGATATATATAGTATCAAGGGTTTGCCTAGAATTGGTGGCATAAGAACTAGTGTTGTGAGAAAGTACTCCTTGATCTTTTTGAACGTCTAATCACATTTCTCATCCCATATGTATGCTACCCCCTTGTGGAGTAGATGAGAATATGGGATAGCCTTATCTTCTAATTGCGCTATGAATCAATAGATGGACTGGAGTCTTCCTTGTAAGTCTCTTAGCCACTTCAATACCCTAAGAATTTGTTCATTAGTGATATAATTTCATGTCCTTCCATCATATCCACAATCATATCTATGTTTGGGAGAGGGAAATCATCCTTGGGACATTATTTGTTTAGATCTTTGAAGTCGGTATAGATCCATATTCCCCCAATGGGCTTAGTGAATGGTACCAAGTTTGAGACCCACCTAGGATAATCAATGGGCCTTATGAAGCCAACATCCAAGAGTTTCTACAACTCAAGTTTGACCAATAGTGAGATCTATGGATGTATTTTCCTCAGCTTTTGTTTTACTGGTATCACTTCTAGATATATGGCAAGATGATGAATCACAACTTCTGGATAGAGACCCGACATGTCAGCATAGGTCCATGCAAATTTTACCTTTCTTTCTCTCAGAAATGCAACTAGGAGCTCTTGTTATTCAGCTAGAAGTAATTCTACATAGAAATTTATATGTGGCATCACCTCAGTCCCTAAGTTGATGGGGTTGCACTTCTCTACTAAAACCGTTGACTCCTCCTGATGAATAGCACTAAGAGGAAGATTGAATCCCCCATCCTTTGGTGCCTCAGAGAGGTTTTCACCATTGGATGTGTCCTTTGTTTTTACCATTTTCTAGTTTGAAAGTTCCATAGTGTGGTTCTCACTTAAATACCTAGAGATTATTCTCAAATTTTCACTTTTGCAACTGACGGATTCAATCATCTCCCCATAGTATGCATGTGTGTCTATCTCAATGTCAAATCCTACTTTATGGTCTCCACAAGGTATATTATCCCATAGTACCTTGAATTCTAAGAGTGCCTCATTGTTTTCGAATGTGTCCAAAACTGGTGGTCCTCATTGGTCATAGTCTATTAGCTGGGGATACACTAGCTTTAACTCATGTGTATGGTTGTTTGACTCAAAAGATACAATGGAAATCATAAATAAGGAGGAGTCTTCAAATAAAATAGGTAAGTCAGTAAGGGTATTCTCATCACTTTCACTCCCACATACATTAGTTATGTCAAAGGTAAAATTGTCTAAGGGTAGACCTATGGATATTGGTAACCGAAGAGGAGCTTTGATTGTTTTAACAGGGGGACTTCTACCATGCATAGTTATTTTCAAAGGGGTACATCCAAGGCCAATATTTTTTATGTTCTTCTCAGCAATGATGGGTTCTAATTGGCCATTGTTGTTTTTCCTGAGGCTTTCATTCTTATTATAGCCCATGCCCAACATTAATTGTAGTTCTTTGGTAGCATTATCAATAGGAGGGGCTAGTATAGGTCTTTCATCTTGATATAGGAGATTGGATATATCTTATTCGTCCACCACTTCTCGACCTAGATCCCCCAAATTTTGAATCTAGAGCGATCTACTATAAAGGTTTGAGATGGTGCATTGGTTGGTTGTGGTTGTCCATGGGACCTAGGAGATTGAGGTAACTCTCATACTACAAAGGAACCTTTCTTCATCTTGTAATCTCCACATCCGTTGTCTTGGATAATGACTTTGATATCAAAAATTATGGGAATGGAAGGTGTCTCTATCTCAGAAGTGGATGGTAAGGTGGATGGGTCCACATATGTAGTTGTAGGGCCTTAATCATTTCTGGGAACCTATGAGATTTTGTAATATTTGGATTTAAGGTTCCTGCAGTAAGCAAAGGGATCGAAATCACCATGGATGGTAACCTCTTGATTTTCAAAGGGAAATTTAACACATTGGTAAAATGTGGATGCAATTTATTTCATCCCATGAATCCATGGGCACCCTAGGAGAATTTTATAAGGGAGGTCAAGATCGAGGACTTGGAAAGTAGTATCCATGATGGTCGACCCTACCTGGATAGGAAGTTGAATGGTGCCTTGAGACACTATTTCCTAATCATCATAAGCCTAGATTGTGATTCCTTTTACCTTTTCATTCATGTCTTCAAAAAGCTCTAGATTCTTTATTAGCTTAAGAGAAAAAATATTCAGCCCCACACCCCATCCACCAAGACCCGCTTGAATTTATTTTTATGGAAATTTACTTCAAGATGAATTGATTGGTTGTGAGATGGTTGGGTTGGGAGATCCTATTCGAAGACAATGAGGTGTGGCATGGTGATGTGTTCGACCATAGCTTGGAATTGATCTGCATCAAGTTCTATGGGTACAAAAGACTCAACAAGTGCCTTTTCTAGAATCTCCCTATGTGCAGGAAAAATTTCTACCAACTCTATGATGCAGATTTGGGTGGGGGTCTTCTTTAGTTGTTCCATGACATTGTAGCCACTTGCAACTGACTTTGGATTTGCAAAGGGTGCCCTAGTTTGCATGGATGGTCCAGGGATAGTGATTTTTTTACCTCGTGTGGTGACTCCACACTCGGCTTTGGACCATGGGATATGGACAACGCCTACCCATTCATCTAAAGATACAACAACATGGTCATAAATATGGTTGACGCTGCCGTAATTTTTTCCTTTTCCATTATTGTTCGATTTAGTGTGATCTAACATCGGATTCGTGTATATCTTGAGGTCCTGATTTCCAACTGGTTTTTCAATAGTGATCATCTTGTCATAAATGAGGTCTTGGATCAAGTTCTTGAGCCTCATGCAACTGGATGTTGTGTGCCCCTTTATCTTATGAAAATCACATAGGTGCTTCTCGTTATACCATGGTGTCTTAAGTTGAGGCTCCTAGTAATTTTCAATGACTGGGAGCATGATGATGTTGGCATCATTGAGTTGCTTCATGATATATTTGATCAACTCTCCAAGTGGTGTGTACTTTCACTTTTGGGGATATCAGTTTCTTGTGGATGCTCCACTTTGATCATTGACATTCTTGACTATCTACATGTTTTTTTTTGCTAGGATGTGTTGGATTGGGGGGTGTTTTATGTGTTATTCTGAGGTTTTTGGTATGTTTGTTATTGTGTTTTTGGCTTTGGAGAACTGATTACAACCTTGGCATCAACAACACCATCATTGGTAACATTTTTTTTTTTCACCCATATTCGTGGTTAGGTGATTATCTTGATAAGTGGGTGTCCCCTCTTGTGCAATGAGGGCTATTTCGATGTTGAGATCCTTGGGGATGAGCTGATTGTAGGTGGTGAAGCACTATACTTTGAGATGGAATCATATAAGCCCTTCAAGATTCAAGATGATGGTTCCAACTTGTTGTTCTTTTGGCATAGCCCACTTGCTCCTATTGGCCTTGCATCACCATCATTGCAAGAAGGACATGAATGATTCTCCCTTATTTTTATTAAGGTTGGAAAACTCCTCCAAGATTACATCCATGCCCATGTTGAATGAATAATTTTGTATGAAGGAATCGATAATTTCTTGGAATTTTTTGATTCCAGGAGGAAGACGAGAGAACCATTCCATGGCTGAGCCATCCAGACTTCAGGGGAAGAGTCTCATTAGATAGGATTCATCGTAGGCAACTTCCATGCAATGTACATGGAATTCCGTGATGTGATCTTCAAGATTTTCAGTTCCATGGTACTTGTCAAATTTTGGTATCTCAAAGCCTTGTGGGAATGACTTCATCACAATTCTCCTATCGAATGGATAAGGGCATAAATTCCCTTGTAATTTTGGGGTCTTCCTAGATTGTATGTCAACACCTCTTGTGAGAGCTTTTTCATTTTGGCACACAAATTGCTTTGTGGGTCTAGTGGTGGAATGAATGTGTTTTGGGTTGGTTTAGTGATTTAGATGATAGGTGGGGTGACTTGCAAACTAGGTGTTGCATTCAAAAGAGTTTTTTGTGCAACTAATTCTTTTTGATATGCTTGTAACTATTGCTACAGAAATAAATCTTGTTGTTGTTCTTGTTTTTTTTGGCCAACAATGCTTGTTCTTAGGCTTGTTGTTGGGCTTGTTGTTACTATTGTGCCAACAATGCTTGTTGGTGTGCTTGGTATTGTTGCAAAGCTTTTTGGTAAGCCTGTTGCTATAACAAGGCTTGTGCTTGAGCTTTTTGTACTTGATGTTGGGATTGTGCTTGTGCTTGAGCTTGTGCATGTTCTTGTGTAGCTTGGGAAGATTGTGCAGCTTGTGTGGATTTTTGTTGTTGCAATAAATCTTGTTCTTGTGCTTGGGCTTGTTGTTGCTATAGCAATGCTTGTGCTTATGCCTAGGAAGCCTAGTGGGATTGTTGTGTGGCTTGTTGCACAACTTATGCAGCTTGTTGGGTTTGGAATTGTTGGAGTTCCATTTGATAAGCTTGTTGAGCCGCTATCAATTTCATGTTGTATAGGTTGGCTACATCTGGATTTGGTGGTAGAGGTGGGGAATTTAGAATGGTATGAGATAGTGTGATGAGATTTTGTTGGGGTGGTTGTTGGGGCATTTGACTAATGATGATGGGTTGTGTGGTGGAGGGTATGGTTGATGAGCTAGGTCCTTGGGAGACCACGTTTTGAGATACTTGAGATGTTTTGGATGGTGTAATGGTTGATTGAGGTTTTTGGATTGGTGCCACCTGTTGTTGTAATATCGGTGGTATGCCTAGAGGATTTGGTATGCTTGGTAGATTGATTTAATTTGGTTGATTTTGGATAAGGGGGTTGCCCTAAACCAAGGATTGGTGTGGATGTTGATCTTAGTGGGGGAAGTGGTGGGAGGATAGGTGGTATGTTCACTTGAGGAAATTATGATGAAGCATCAAAGGCTCCCCCTTGTTGTTGTGATACCATGGGGAGGGAGACTTGTGCTTTGAGAGAGTATGTCAATGTTGTAGAGAAGGTTGATGGATTATCAGTGTCATGGAAGATGAGAAAAACATATGGATGTTTTGGGTCTTACGGGATGGTTCTCAACATACCCAAGATGGTGTTTTCATCCAAATTTTGGTTACTCACAAGGGGGTGTGTTTGAAGAGCTTGGAGCAATGAACTCTCCTTGGAGATCATGGGTTGGCTTGGGGCATGAGATGAGTTTGATTAGGGGATGGTTTGAATGATACCTTGGGAGGATGGTGTGAATGATATTAGTGATATAATCCCAAGAGGTTGTTCCACAATTATGCTTACATCATAATCAGAAGGGAGTTTAGCCCCTTGCTCTGCTAATGCTAGCATGTATTGTGAAGGATTAAGTTTCATCATGGTATTGACAATTTTGTGACTCTCAGGATTTTGAACGATCTCCAAGATTTCATGTTGAGTCATTCCTAAGATATTGTTGGTGATGTCCTCTACTTGGAAACCCCCTCTTGAGGATCCTGTGGTTGTTGAGGAAGGTTGATTGGGGGGTTGCTAGATTCAATGGGGTTCAATTCGGGTGCAGTTTAAATCAAGTCACTTGAAGTAGATTTCTCTTTTTTTTTCTCCATGTTTCTCTTGTGTTGTGATCTAGTTTGAACCATAAAATAAGGATCAACTTTCAGGAATAGGGGAGAAAATATCTAATTCCTTAGGTTGGTCCAAAATTTTTGGCTCAAAGAAGAAAATATAAGTTTGTTTAAGGATCAAAGGATGGTGATGAGATAAATGAAAGATGGATGGTGTGAATGATTAAACTCTCAAGAATCTTAAAGGGACACTAGACTTTAAGACTTTAGGATTTTTGATTTGGATTTGGATAATGAACTCATAAACCCCAAGATATTGGATGTTATCTTGGGATAAATTTGTCCATAAGGTGATAATTTAACTAAGCATATGAAGAAGGATTCATCCACACATACTTATTCAAACAAGATGATTTTGATTTGATTTAAAGGATTTTCCAAATGTATAGCATGAAGGATTTTTCCAAGATTCTAAGAGTTGTTGGTGAGATGGGATTTGATTGATGTTTAAGGGATGGGTGATAATGTTGATTTTGATCCTAAATTGGACTTGGAGAGACTTCCTTTCTACAAGACCTCGGTATTGAAGAACACACTTGTACTTCCTATGTGAGAAATTCAAATATTTGAAAGAGACTTGACTTTTGACTATAATATAATGAGTACAAATTGGGATAGTTCTTTGAAGCACATTTGTAAAATTTATAAACCAATCTCTCTCTAACTTCATAAAGCCTTGAAAGACACTCCTCGCGAGATTTTTCATTGAGGTGTTTATGACGATTTGATTTGGGAAATTTGACTTTATAGGAAATCATGGGATAAAACACATGTGAGGTTCAATTGTCTTTTATCTTGCTTAGATTGATTCTTTTTATCACAAACACTTTCTTTCTTAGCTTTCAAACTAAATGTCTAATGTCTTAATTTATTTTCACCCCACAAGGTCAATTATATGGAAATCAAGAGAATCAAGCCAATAGTTCCTTAATGTTAACTTAGTGAGAACAAATCTAGATGAAAATACAAATACCTAGAAGCCTCTAAGGATGAAATCCCTAGGGACAAGTAGTAGAACTTTGATTTTTCAATAGTATTTTCCAATGTTTTAGATCAAAGAAAAGTGTTTTTATTCCAAAATGATGCAGAACCCTAGGATAGAAATAGACAATATTTATTGAATTCCCACTTGGATAAATCTAGCTATGCTTATTCAAAGCGGATTATTAGAAGCTTGACCACACTGACTGCCCTCCATGACAAACACTTCTTAGGCCATCCAAACTTCAAGTCTCATGAATCTCGCATGAAAAATTTTCATCTCTACTTTGAACCACAAGTCCATGGGATGGCTTTAGAATGATCATTATTGCACCAACAAGTAGTAAGCATTTTGGCCTCTATACAAATTGGTTCTTAGTCAGGGTGATTGGGGACATGGCACCTTGTGAGCATCCAACAAGCCACTAAAGGATTTAATCAATCCTACTAGGGGCTCTTATAATTTTTACAGTAGTACCCCATTCTAAAAGACACTGTACAACTAAGGCCTACATACCATGAGGACTTGATAGTTTATTCTTATCCATTTGTATACCGGCCCTAGTGAAAAAATAGTTGGATTTTCCTTTGAATTGGTCTTAGGCAGGCACCTCTAAAGGTACACAAAAGCGAGGAATGCCATCTATAGTTCAATCAATATTTGTTAGTGTGGACAAAGAGAGAACACACACGATATACCTAACTCACACTAGCAAGATTTTTTCATTTTTAAGAAACCCAAATTGAAGTGTGGAGGTAATATTTTATACAACTTAATATCACTAGAAGAATTTTGATTCTCAATATCATCGTGAAGTATGAGATAAGTGCATATGCTTTTTAAATGATATTATTTTGTTAAAGAGATTATAAAACACAAAAAACACATGTTCATTTTAGACCTCAAAGTAGTAATGGATTCTTTTTATAGCACCAAGATGAAGTGTGAAGTTTGTTTGTTCAATTTTTAAATCCAAAACCAACTCTAGTAAGTTCCTAAAGTTCTTTTTAACCCTTTTCTTGTTCTTTTTAAAACTGAAATGAAAATTATTTGAGTCCGAATAATTGAAGATAACAATGTCCTTAAAAAGTGGATTATAATTGCTCCCAAAGTGTTTAAAAAAACTTGTTACAATCATGTGATAATGCCATGGAAATTCTTCTCTTCATTTCCCCCTCTTCTTGATCACCTCAACCTACAAAAGTTGGTTAATCTACAGAAAATAGAGCCACAAAATAGGTTAAAAGCTCAAGGTGATAAAAAAAACACATGCTAAGTTAAAACTAAAAATTTGACTTTTACTCCACCCTAGCGTCATAATCCACAAAGGTGTCACTGTTTGGAGAGGTTTAGTGGTGCTCTAGTGAAGTCAGCATCGCTTTGTAGAGTAACAAAGACTGCAATTGTGTCACTATTTCATGAAGCGTCACTCTTTAGAGTTTGAAAGACCGACCCAGGTGGAAAATGATAGAAGCATCGCCCTTTGAAGTAGATATAACATCGCTATATATTGACACTGAACTGATAGCATCGATGTTTGTCTTTTGGAGCGTCATTGCTTTCTTGTAGACAATTTTTTATTTGAAAAACAATGAAATTTTGACCAAAAAACATGTTAATTTCTCACTTGGTGTGTCATCCTTCTAGTGCCAAAATGTGAATGGTTGGTCTAGAACTTCTCAAACATCATCGAACAACCCAATGTTAGTCATTAAAAAAGTCTAAAACAATCATTCCCTATGCAATTCATTCAAATGCAAAGAACAAGAAACAAAGTGAAATTAATCAAATGAAAGCTACTAAATCTTGCTCAAGACATTCAAACCAGCATCCCATTGGTAAATTGGTGCTTTGATATGGAAAGAAGTTCTTTCCAAATTCCTTACAAATATTTGATGAAGATTGTTGATGATTGTTCTCCTTGATGAAAATTTGACCATAACCTAGTTAAGATTGATAAAATGCTATGAAAACCTTGATGAACAATGCATGAATTTTCATAAAATCTATAGATAATGACTTTGCCTAAAGTTGTGCATCCGAAATCAATAGATAAGCTCTCTATTTATAGGAAAGAAGGATGGAGGAATGAGAAACATGAAGGATGTGGGATTAAAGATGAACCAATAACAATGTGCCACTTGTCAACATGTTATTGAAGAGAGGTGGCACATATTTTGATCAATGTGCAAATAAATGAAATTAGGTGGAAATTTTAATTTTGAAAGATGGCTAGTGGAGGGAGATGTGAAAGAGGAGTTAATGCCACTTGGATCAAGAAAAAGGACTTGTTAGAGACTTGAATGCCATGGTTGAGGACAAGTCCTTTTGGGAGGGAGATTTCAAATTAGAGGAATTTTCCAATGAGATGCCCTTTTGAATGAAAATAGAAGAATTTATAAATCAATTAAATTGATTTATGTTTGCAAGTTTGGAAATCTAGAGGATTTGATGGATTAGAGTTAGAGTTAATTAAGATTTAATTAACTTAGATGGAGATTAGTTGATTTGACATTTGACTTAGATATTTGAGTTTGTTTAAATCAAATGAGAGGAACAATGAACATTAGATTTAATTAAATAAATTTTGATTTATTTAATTAAATGGGATGATGTTAGATTTAATCAAATAAGGGTGATTTATTTAATCAAAAGAGGAAGTATGATTTAACCAAATAAAATGATTTATTTAATTAAAAGAGGAACATTAGGATTAATTAAATAAAATGATTTATTTAATTGAAAGAAGATAATGATTTAATCAAATATAATGATTTATTTAATTAAAAGAGCAATTATGATGAATTAATTAAATAAGGATTATTTAATTAATTGGTTAGTAAAGAAGTGATTTAGGGAGAACTGAAGTTAGTAAATCAAGATCAAGTGCATGATATCAATCGGGATAATTTGCACATCTATAGATAGTAAATTCATCAAAAGGAAGATGACATCATCCTATTAGAATTTGTTGATAAGTTGGTCACTAGGATTGATGACATTATAATGACATATTGATGATTTCATGAGTGTACGGTCATGGGGAAATTAAAATGAACTAGAAAATTACATTCAAAATGGGTTTGGCTTACATGGAAGTGGAATGCATACAAATACATTAGCATGCCATTATTAATGTACGATTGTTGTCGACTGGAAGTGAGATGGAAAAATTTTAATCTTTGAAATATCTAGTTTAGATGGACCTCACACTTCTGAAAAAGGGTTAAATTTAGCTCATAGATATTTCAAGTCCTAAGGTTAAGTGTAGAAAATGTGAAGTCCAAAAATATGAAGTTCAATATCAATTGGAAAACCTATAATTTTAGGCAAATCCTACTAAACTATAAATTAACGAAAAATATAATTAAATACAAAACTTATCACTCAAAAGATTAGTTCACTTAGGCCTCAGATACTTACAATGCATTAATTTCAATTCTATGACTATTTTGGATCTAAAAAGTGACACATATTCTACTATTTAAAATTTGAGAAAATTTATCTCCCATATTGATAACAACCAAACAAGTGGGAGTAAATGTAACTAAACATGATATTGTGATAATATGCTAGTGAACTAGAAATTTGTGTCAATGGGATAGAAAACACCCACAAGTCCACAACTTGAGAATTATTGTGAAATTCAGATAACTTCGAAAAGACAACTTATCTTGGTTTTTATGTATTATTCACTTGTAATGTAATTTTTAAATTTGAAAGGATTTTTAAAAGAATTTTCCTAGACTACAAACACAATCTAAAAAATCAAAAATGGGGTGGGATGTCCTCATTATTTCAAAATAAATGGAGACATGTTGTGAGAACACACAACACTAAGTTTTAGCTTACAATTCAAACCTTTAATTATAACTTCTAAATTTGATGCTCTTATATATTATTTAGTTTCCTTAACTTGGCATGGGTTGAATAATCAAGGATTGATCATGAATATTCTTAATTTGTTGCCCCTTTTATGCTAGTTAGTTGTTAAGAGATATTTAAACTTACTGATGCTATTATTTTTCATTTTTTGAGAAAGATCACTTTTTTTAAGGATGTTATTATTTTCAAGGTTGGAGTCCCTAGAGAAAAATAGTAGTTAGACATGTTTAAAATAAATAGTTTTTATATAATTAATCAATATTTATTAATATTTATTTGTTACAATTGAAAATCGAGTTTGAGTAAATCATTGATAATTTATTGGATGGAAGACTTGAAATTGTTTTGTGCATAATATACAAAAAAATTACTTTGTATTCTTTGTGTTAAAAATTTTCATTTAGGAAAAAGCTACTTCTATGAAAAGTATTAGTGGCATACCTTTTATTTGCAATGAAATCCAAGGGGAATCATGACTATATTTAATGCACAATATATAAGAGCATGAGTTTGTTTTCTTGATTAAGCTCCTACAAGTATTGCATGTCAATTGAAGGGTTGTTAACTTCTCAATGCTATAAGTAGAACTTGAAGAAAATGTATCAAGTTTAAAAATTGGATTCAATTTTTAAGTACTCTGAAATAATTTTTTGAATATGGAGAATTATGGGCAATGCATTCATTGAACTATCTTCAAGATAATACTTAGGGTCACTAAAATTATGTAGCTAACAAATGTATAACATTCAACAATCAACATTCATTTTATTCTTACAAATAAATAGGTGATTTTATTTATTAATTGTAATGGTGTTGAAATTTTTTATAGTTTTTGGGAGAAGTCACATAAATGAAACATTTTTAGGTGATTTGTCTTAGATAATAATATCCTTCTAGGAGATGATAGTTTACTCTTATGGGGAGGCTACAAAAATAGTTACTTATGTAGTGCTCCACATGATTTATTGAAGAATTTTTCAGCTTTATCCTCCTTATTTTTCCCTCCTCACATCACTCAACTATTGAAAGAGTGGGATATTTCATTACATGCATAGTAGCAACAAGATTATGGGGAAAACATATGTTAGAAGGAATGAATTTTCAGCAATATGGCTAGTAAATATTTTTCTTCATTTTTTTTATATGACAACACGGAGCAAGCTAACTCATAGAAAAAATTCACCTATGTATATAACATAGGATATGCCCCCCATACCTTACTAAGAAAAGAGCCACAATGGAAGAGGTGGGACCCACGACGGAAAAGGTTGTCTGATGGAAGGAAAGACTTGATGGCCGAACGTCTCATCCCGTCTATCGTTTGTTGTCTCGTCACCGAGAAATCGTGTTAGAGCAAGCGGGTTTTCAACATAATTGTTTGGCATGGATGGAAAAAAATCCAAAAACATGGCATTTGAAACCATTATTAGTAAATATCAAAAAGCCCCGATGAGATCCCATTTTCTCCATTTTGGGCAACGATGTTTTGGTGGATAGCAAGGGCAAGAGCTGCATGAAAGCAGAGCTCCATAAGGTATGTATATCTACTCTGTGTATTGCCATTTTTCTATTTTTCAATGAACACTAAAGAAACAAATGGTCAATCATTGTGGGGTTTTTGTTTTGTGATTTTCTATTGCGGTTTTTTTAATTTCATCTCCTTTTGTCTATTGGTTTTGAAAACTTGGGGTTTCTAAATGAAATAGATGACAACCCATCATGGAAATATTAGTGAAATAACCAAATAAGGTTTACAAAGACCACAAAGCATTGTGAAAATCAAAATAAGTGAATAAGGTTTACAGAAACCACAAACTATTGTGAAAATCACATAAAGCCCAACACGTCGCTATTGTTCACATTCTTATTTTGAATTTTGTAGGGTTTCCATTGGGAAACTATTTAGTGGAAATGCAGGTCTGATAATGTTTTTTTGTGTCGAGGGTTTTTAAATTTTTCTTTCGTTTCCTCCCCGTATGATGGTTTTCGAATTTTGCCATTTTCGAAATGAAATAAGCGACAACCCATTGTAGAAATATGAGTGAAAACACTGAATAATGTTTATAGAAAGAAGAATCTATGGGTTCTGTAATGAAATGCTATATTTAAAAAATCCCAGAATGTCACCATTGTTCACATTATTTTTCAGAATGTATAAAAAGAGAAAAACGTGGCATTCGAACTCATAATTCGAAAATAGAAAAAAGCCCACATGACATCCCATTTTTGCTGCCATTTTATACAGTGTTGTTTTTGAAAACACATTGTCTCCTAAAACTCGGACTATTGTAAAACCCACTGTTTCAGGCATCTAGCAAGCCCCACACTACGACGTCTCGTCATGTTATGTATGTATCCATGTATATTCTTATATATGTTTTCCATGCATTTTTCAATGTGCATAGGTGAATTTTGTCTAGGAGTTAGCTGAAATGCAGGTTTGATAATGTTTATTTGTGTTGAGGGTTTTTTAATTTTTGTTTTGTTTCCTTCTAGTATGTTGGTTTTCAAATTTTTAAATTTTCAAATGAAATAAGCAATAACCCATTGTTGAAATATGAGTGAAATTACTGAATAATGTTTATAAAAAGCAAAATCTATGGGTTGTGCAATGAAATGCTATATTTCAAAAATCATTTAAAACCCATAATGTCGCCATTTTTCACATTACGTTTTAGAATGGATAAAAAATCGCAAAATGTGGCATTCAAAATCATAATTCGGAAATAGAAAAAATTCCACATGACATCCCATTTTTTCCGCCATTTTATACACTATTGTTTTGGAAAACACACTGTCTCCTAAAACTCAGACTATTGTAAAACCCATTGTTTCAGGCATTTGGTGAGCCCCGCACTACGACGTCTTGTCATGTTATGTATGTATCCATGTATGTTCTTATGTATTGTTCTCATGCATTTTTCAACGTGCATAGGTGAATTTTGTCTACGAGTTAGTTGAAATGGAGGTCTGATAATGTCTTTTTGTGTTGAGGGTTTTGAAATATTTGGTTTGTTTCCTCCCCATATGCTGGTTTTCAAATTTTTCCATTTTCGAATGAAATAAGTGACAACCCATTGTAGAAATATGAGTGAAATTACTGAATAATGTTTGTAGAAAGAAGAATCTATGGGTTCTGCAATGAAATACTATATTTTGAAAATCATTTAAAACCCAGAATGTTGCCATTGTTCGCATTATTATTCAGAATGGATAAAAAATCGCAAAATGTGGCATTTGAAATCATAATTCAGAAATAGAAAAAAGACCACATGACATCCCATTTTTGCCACCATTTTATACAATGTTGTTCTAGAAAACACACTGTCTCCTAAAACTTGGACTATTGTAAAACACTTTAGAAGTAACTACCCAATTGGTTACTAACCCCTGGCCTCAATTTTGTATGTTTTATGATTGTGTGGAGAACCGTTTGTGATTTTGATAGTAGGAATGTAATGAAATTGGAAAATAGTAGGTATTATGAAACCTACAAGGGAGAGTGTGATAGATTGTTTGTTGTGTTGGAAAACACACAATCCTATGTTCGTCATAGATCACATTGTTATTTTGAATGGAGAAAAAAGGAAAAAATGTGGCATTCAAAATAATAATTTTCAAATAGCAAAAAGCCCAGATGACATCCCATCTTTGTGGCCATTTTATACACTATCATTTTGGAAAACACAGTGTTTCATAAAATTGTGAGTGTTGTAAGGGCCTTTAGAAGCAACAACTCAATTGGTTACTCACCCCTGAACTCAATTTGGTATGTTTTGTGATTGTGTGGAGAACCTTTCGGGATTTTGATAGTAGGAATTGAATGATACTTTTTGCATTTCATTTGACCCTGCGGAGAAAGAAAACTCCCGAACATAATTCACCAATGTATATAACATACTATATATGTTATATTCCCCCCCATACCGAATGGATAAAAGAGTCGTGACAGAAAAGGTGGCCGGATGGAAGGAACCCACGATGGAAAATGTGGGTGGATGGAAGGAAAGACTTGAGGGTCGAACGTCTCATCCCATCTACCATTTGCTGCCCCGTCGCTGGGATAACGTTTCAATGCTGGCAGGTTTTCAAAATAATTGTTTAGCATGGATGGACAACAAGCCCAAAACATGTCATTGAAAACCATTATTTGCAAATAGCAAAACAAGGTGCAAAGAATATAATTAAATTGGAAAGCAATAGGTATTATGTTACTTGCAAGGCACGGTGTTGTTATAGATGGTTTGCAATGTTGGAAAATGCACTGTCCCATTTAAGTTAGTTTGTTATGATGAGTTTTATTTTTTTAGTCCAAGAATGTGATACAATCCACTTTCAAATTGTGGAACAACTCTTTGATACAGTCCAAATGTAATTTTAGTTTCTCTATCTGATTGGAACAAATAAAATGCTTGCATTATTTGCAGTGTTGGAAAACACACTGTCTCTTCTCACTTGCAAAGGGTTTTAGAATAGTATATGCATTGCTTATTTCTTAACACCTAGGGTTTTCCAACATGGATTCTTACTAAACAAAAACAATGTCTTCAAGAGATTTTTTAATATAGACAGTCTCGATGTATTCAAAAGCCCTTTCAAAATTTCTAAGGACTTTTAATTTGGGCAAAAATTGCATTCAAATTTCGCATGATTGAAAACAAAATTGCACAAAATAATTGTAATTTGGAAAACCCAATGTTGGGTTTCAATTATGTGAATGTCCTTGTTTAAATGTAAAGGGTTGTCTCATGGTGGGTTGCTTGATTCTTAACACCCACAATTTTGCAACATGCAATGTTACAAGATAGTACAAATGTCTTCCAAATCACACATTCAATTGTTGTGTTTAAATTTTGAACCATTGAAAAAAATTGCATAAAATAATTATAAATGGGAAACACAGTGTTGGGTTTTAGGTATTTCAATCTCCCTATTTTAAATGTAAAGGGTCGTCTCATGTTGGGTTGCTTTCTTCTTAACACGCATGGTTTTACAACATGGAATATTACAAAACAGTATGAATGTCTTCCAAATCACACATTCCATTGTTGTGTTTAAATTTCAGTTGATTGAAAAACAAATTGCACACAATAATTATGAATGGGAAACACAGTGTTGGGTTTCATTTATTTGAATCTCCTTGTTTAAATGTAAATGGAAAGTTGAAGATATGAGTGCACATGGACAACTTGGAGGACAATATCGACCAAATCAAGGTGAGGGGTAATTCTATTGCAAGCAAGGGTTTTACAAGATCTTTTAATTTGAAATTTGGGAAACACAATGTGGAGTATTTCAGGTTCTTGAATGTCTTCCAAATCACACATTCCATTGTTGTGTTTAAAACTCAGTCGATTGAAAAAAAAACTGCACAAAATAATTGTGAATGGGAAACACAGTGTTGGGTTTCAGTTATTTGAATCTCCTTGTTTAAATGTAAAGGGTTGCTTCATGCTGGGTTGCTTACTTCTTAACACCCATGGTTTTGCAACATGAAATGTTACAAAATGGTATGAATGCCTTCTAAATCACATATTCCATTGTTGTGTTTAAATTTCACACCATTGAAAAAAAAGTGCACAAAATAATTCTAAATGGGAAACATAGTGCTGGGTTTCAGTTATTTGTATCTCCATGTTTAAATGTAAAGGGTTGTCTCATGTTGGGTTTCTTGGTTCTTAACACCCATGGTTTTGCAAGATGGAATGTTACAAAATAGTATGAAATTCTTCCAAATCACACCTTCCATTGTTGTGTTTAAGTTTCAAGTATATAACAAATTGCATGCTTCATAACACACTACATTTTTCAACCTCCACATCACAACATACCAAAGCCCTTTCTATTTTTATGCATGTGACATGTATTTTTGCAGGGAGAATAGCCTACTCCCAATTGCAGAAGGTGATCTCCTTGTGACATGGCTTACACATGATAATGTATTTCCCTTCTTCAGGGATAAGACATATCTTCTTATCATTGCTAGTTAATTTATGGATTCAATTGTGTAAGAATTTTTGCATCAACGTTGCAGATGAGACTCCGTGATCCAACATCATGATGACTGATGTTGTCTTCATCATCCTAATGTTGGATCATGGAGTGTGATCCCAAAAATTTATGCAAGAATTATTACACAATCGAATCCACAAATCAACTAGCAATAATCAATATGGATTTTGGAAAATTGATATCATTTATGTATGATTATGTTATCATTTCAAACACATGTTTTTTCAGGGATAATAGCTTGATTTTACTATATTTCATAGGGAGATTAGCTTTTGCGTTGCAATTGGATATCGCTATTATCCCTAGAAGAATTCATGTCAGAGGCATCATAACATGCAAAAACCCTATGATGGGATAGTGTAATGTGGAAAATAATTGATAGCTGGAAAACACCATGTGTTGTGAGCTCTTTCATTCTGCACATTGAAATCAGAAGGTTTGAGAGCATGGGGTGGACTTGCAGGTGTGGGATATATAAAAGCATCCAAATTCAACTAAGGGGTGATTAATGAATTGGGTAATTACTTGTGAAGGGTTTGTAAATGGTATTTGGTTTGGAGGTATAATAACACCTAGTGTTTTCCAACTTGAAATTACACATTGTTGGCCTTGGCATTCTATGAAAACGTCGACCTATGCATGGCCCATATAAGCATTAGATAAAATACATGTCAAAATTTCATGACAACTGGGCATCTTTCGAGCTACTTTGCAATATTTCTAAAACAAGCTCTTCTCTCCAGCACACATCACCACCTCTTCCACAATCTCATCCACTCAGATCCTTGTTATTGGAAGGTGTCATCCATGTATGATGGAGAGAAGTGCATGCTTTGGAAATGAGAAAGGTATGCTTGAATGTTGCCGATTTTTCATGAAATTTTGTCATGATGGGGGGGGGAGGGGGATAACCCTATGTGTTTTCCATACTGCAACTTTTTTTGTGCATCTTGTGTTCAAAATGTATAACGACATTGAAATGGAATTTTTGGTGCAAGTAAGGGTTGTTATAAAATATGAAGTTGAAAATTAATACACTATGTTCTTACAACGTTCATAACAAAAAGTGTTATCTTTCGAGAATAATTGAGAAGTGAGGGACAACCCTCTTGGTTTTCCATCCTGCAACTTTTGCTGCAAGCAAGGGCAGTTATAAAATATGAAGGTGACCTTCAATAAATGATTTTCTTATGGTGTGCATAACACTAACTATTGTCATTGAACAAGATCTGAAAAGTGTGGGACAACCTAGTGTATTTTTCACCTTGCAAATTTTTTGTCAATCTTCTCTTCTAAACGTATTACAGTATTCAAATGGAAACCTTTTCCGTCATGGGTTCGTTCTGTAAACCTTATTCACTTATTTTGATTTTGACAATGCTTTGTGGTCTCTATAAACCTTATTTAGTTATTTCACTTATATTTCAATGATCGGTTGTCATCTATTTCATTCGGCAACCACAAATTTTCAAAACCAGCACACGAGAGGAAACAAAATTAAAAAATCCTCAACAGAAAATCACAAAACGAAAACCCTGCAACGAATGTCTATCTATTTCTTGAGTTTTCATGGAAGAATGGAAAAATGACACATACATAGAGCGGATATACATACCTTAAGGGGCTTCGCATGCCTGCAACTCTTTCCCTTGCTATCCACCAAAACGTCACTATCCAAAAATGGAGAAAATGGGACCTCATCTGGGCTTTTTGATATTTGCTAATAATGGTTTCGAATGCCACATTTTTTGGATTTTTTTCCATCCACGCTAAACAATTATTTTGAAAACCCGCTGGTGTTGACATGATTTCCTGGTGACGGGACAACAAATGGTGGATGGGATGAGATGTTTGACCGTCAAGTCTTTCCTTTTGTCCAACAACCGTTTTCGTCATCGGTCCCACCTCTTCAGTCATGACTCTTTTCTCCATGCGGTATGGGGAGCATATCCTATGTTATATACATATGTGAATTTTTGCCAGGAGTTAGCTCCTTTAAGGAGCAAGCTAACTCCTAGACAAAATTCACATATGAATATAACATAGGATATGCTAGTTTCAAACTCCTAGACAAAATTCACCTATGTACATCAAAAAATGCATGAAAAACATACATAAGAACATACATAGATACATACATAACATGATGAGATGGCATAGTGCAGGGCCCACTATACAACTGAAACCAGCTGTAACATCATAGATTTTTCTAAAAACTAGAATAACAATGTTAAATCCTAAAATCTAAATAATAATCTAAAATCTAACAACAAAGAATGAGGAAATAAACTAAACTAATAAAACCAAAATGATCTCACCGAATATGCATTCATCCCTTCAAATTATATTGATTGCTCTTCTCCATTTTTCCTTTTCAATATTCTTGCCCTTAGATTTCTATGTTTGAATGCAAGTATAGCTTTGTCGAGTGTCTAAGAAAAATATTGAAGAATAGTCTCTCTTCTCAAAAATGCATGATTTTGGGAGCAGGAATAATGATTATGACAAGCCATTTAATAGATTTAGTGTTTTCGAAGGATTGGCTCAAATTGAAAGAGAGATCGATGAATGAGATTGATGAATGCCATGCGATGTGAGTTCTATCTTAGATAGAACGTGAATTAGAACATGAGTCAGGAAAGACTTAAAATAGAACAAGATCTTAATCTTCAGTTAAGAATCTTCAAAAATAGAAGAAGTAGACTTTGAATGTCAAAGACAAAGTCAGAACTCGAAGATGAGGAATTTGAATGCATAATTAAATTAATTAATTAAATAAAAGATATTTAATTAATAGATGCATACATGCATATGAGTTAGAACTAGTTAATCGACTAGTTGTGACAGAGAGTCTTCCTGCAAAGATGATCAGCAGTTTAATTCAGAGATAACTAAAGAACTAAAAATAGATCTCAAGTCAGAAGGTGAGTGAATGAATTAGATAACTGATTGATAGAGGAATGTGACACAAATGAATCAAATGTGAATTAAATGTTAACTTAATTCAACATTCGAAAATAGAAGATTTAATTAAATAAATAAGGATAATTTATTTAATTTGACTTTCGAAAAGGGTGGAATTGAATAATTAAATAATAAATATTTTATTATAGTTGAAAAGGGGGTTAAATGAATAATTAAATAAAGATATTTAATTATAGTTGACATATGATAAAAAGAGGGTTTATTTAAATAATACATATCTAATTAAGAAGGAAGAATTAATTAGTTAGGGACATAATTAAACAAATATGATTTATTTAAATATCCAAGTTGAATAAAGGTCATTTATGAATTAATGAATTAATTAAAAAGGGATATTTAATTAATATAAAATAATTGACATTATTTAATCATGACCATGGATGAATATAAAATTATGTCAAATGTGGTGTTCGCAGGCCTAGACCAATTTTCGGTATCTATAGTTTGCCCCTCTTTGATACAATGTTGGTACGACATTGTGTCAAAGAAAATATGCCTTGATCGTGCCCCAGCATAAAGCAGGGTAAGGTATGCCCCAGTGAAAGGGAGAATGACAAGGAGGTAGTGGTATGCCCCCTCAAGAGGATAGGCGGGTTTGAAGAGCATGAGTGTTCTCTCGAAATGGATAGATAATGGTGGTGAAGATGTAGGAAAGAAGAAATGTTAGCATGGATGATTGCAAAATGTTAGTAAGAAACAATTAAGTTTAATTGATTGAGAAAAAGACATAATCTTCAATATATTGCCAAATATGCTATACTTGCTTGTTATCATCATTGGGTGGGACATGACAGAGATGGATACTACACACTATGATATGAGATAGACCATAGTGTACAAATTCATCCATCTATGAAAAATAGATAGTCGTAGACAAGGAGTATCTTAACTCAGACTAAGGAGACGATGCCCCAATCATTTGGTCAAGACAAACCACAAACAATAGAAAAATAAAAGATGGGTCATGAGATGTCATTGCTCCTCTAAATCCTTGATAGGACATCCTTGAGGAAACTAGTAACATGACTCAAAAACCAATGTTAAAAAGACAGTTGACAGACAGCAGCCAAAGAAAAAGAGTCTTGAGACATTGGTGCTTCTCTAACTCCTTCAAGGGACATCCTTGAGAAAGCTAGTAATAGGATCTTGCACAAATCGATAAAAAGATAAGACAAAATAAGATATAAAGTCATAAAACCAAATAAATGTATTTTCCAAAACTTGATCTTGTGGGATTGTTTGATGTTGATGTTTGACATAGTGTAATGTGAGAATGACACATACCGCATAAGATGTTGAGTCTGGTTTTGACTGGGTGACTTCTGTATAAGGCATGACAAAGCCTAGTTTTAGAAAGACACGTGTCGTATAAGACGTTGGAGTCTGATGACATTGAAGTGACAAGCCACATGAGACTATGAAAATTTGATAACGTATGTTGACAAGAAAGACATATCTTGCATAAGACATAGGTTGATCGCTTTGACAATGTGTTTGATATTGACTTGATGACAATTTGAGATGTTTTCCTTGTTGTTGCATGACTTGTTTTGATTCATTGACTAATTAAAAGTGTGTGTGTGTAGACAGTGTATGATATGAGATGATACCCTAAAGTATGATATGCAACTTGTGTGATAGTGATTGTGAATGAACCCTATTGGACTGACCTAGTGTGGTCTCGGGAGCTCATCAATTGATTAGCCTTGCCTACGTTGTACACGCAAAGACCTCATAGTTTGACATGACCAATGACTTTGAATATACAAAGTGCCATGATTTAATATGTGTGATACATGACAAACCTAGACTGACTAACCTAATGCCTCGGGGGCACATCGATTGATGGCCTTGCGTACGTCCCAGTCACAGAGGCAATGTAGTTCGACTATGTCTATGACTGACTTAACATGACTGACTTGACATGATTGACTTGACATGACTGACTTGATATGATTGACTAGACATGACTGACCTGACATGATTGACCTAACATTGTTTTTTTTAAATTTTCTGACACTTTTTTTAATTTTTGGATTTTTCAGGACATTTTCGATGGTGTGATGTATGTACAAAGTGTTAGGGCATAGAACAAGAATTTTCCCCCAGTCGGGAATATGATAGAATGGACTTTGATGTCAATCATTCCAAATGTGGATAGGACAACCATTTATTATGAGTGATTGTGAAAAAGTCCAATTATAATGATGGTAGATGAAAGAGCAAGCTTGAATACACATGATGCCTCTTTGCCAGGTTTTCACCATGGTACTTATCCATAATGCCACCGAAGTGGTTTTCACTAGTGGACAGATTTATTTCTCTTTAATTTTTTGATTTTTTAAATTTTTTTGGTGTTACAAAGACGCCTGTTTGCTAGGTTTTCATCAAGGTAACCATTTTTTTGTATTTTCATTTTTTTGCATTTTTCCAAATTAAGACACGGATTCTTAGAGACTTAAGCGTAGAACCCCTTTAGATGTAGACTATTGATAGGGGAAAAAAGCGGTTCTCCTTTAGGAGTAGAGAGTTGGTACGCTCTTGATCCAGAGGCTTCTGTGACAATATACGGCCCCAACCAGTTAGGTTCAAACTTTCCTAGTTTCTTGCATTCAACTTGGTTCTTAGGATTCTCCATTAGTACCAAGTCACTAATGTCAAACTATCTATTGAGAACCTTCCTGTTGTAACTACGACGAAGACAATTCTGATATTCTTGTAAATGATCTAATGCTTTCTATCTTCATTCATCCAGCAATTCTAGCTCTTGTAACCTAGAGACACGATATTCTTCATCGTCTATATGACCCTTTAAGGATACCCGTAAGAAGGTATTTCAACCTCGATAGGTAAGATAGATTCGAACCCAAATATGAGGGAATATGGAGTGGCACCAGTGGGAGTACGGATGCTTGTGCAATAAGCCCATAAGGCACGATTAAGCTGTAGGTGCCAGTCACAACTAACATCATTGACAGTCTTCTTAAGGATTCTAACAATAGTCTTATTAGATGCCTCAGCTTGGCCATTACCTTGTGGGTAATATGGGGTGGAGAAATGGTGTTTTATGTGGAATTCTTCACATAAATGGCGTACTTCTTGGTTCTTGAATGGGTGGCCATTGTCTGTGATTATGGATTGAGGTACACCATACCGACAAATGATATAGTTTAGGATAAAATTAGATATTTGTGTGCTGGTTATGTATGTCATGGGGATGGCTTCGATCCATTTGGTGAAGTATTCGGTGGCGGTGATGATGAATTTGAGGCCATTGGATGATGAAGGGTGTATCTTACCTATGAGGTCAAGTCCCCATTGGGCGAAGGGCCATGGTGAAGTAATTGGACGAAGCTCCTGCGCTGGCGCTCTTATCAAGTGTCCATGTATTTGACATTGTCTACATTTCTTTACAAAGACGTATGAATCTTTCTCCATTGTAGGCCAATAGTAACCTAGTCTCATAATCTTGTGGGCTAGAGTAGGACCACTCAAATGAGATCTGCATATACCCTCGTGTACCGCTTGCAAAGTTGCTTGTGCTTCCTCAACATCGAGACATCTCATTAGGGCATTATCTAAGGTATGTCTATACAGGGTTTCTTCGATGATGGTGTACTTAGCTGACTTTCAGATGAAGGTTCAACGTTGGTTATTGGACAAGTCTTGAGGTAGGGTTTGGTCAATGAGGTAATCGAAAATGTCTTTATACCAAGGAGATGTAGGACCAACAATGGTACACACTATCACAGTATCAGATTTTTGTGTCTGAATGCAAGTATAGCTTTGTTGAGTTTCTAAGCAAAATATTAAAGAATAGTCTCTCTTCTCAAAAATGAATGATTTCGGGAGCAGGAATAATGATTATGACAAGGCATTTTATAGATTTTGTGTTTTCGAACGATTGGCTCAGATTGAAAGAGAGATCAATGGATGAGATTGATGAATGCCATGCGATGTGAGTTTTGTCTCAGATAGAACGTGAGTTAGAACATGAGTCAGGAAAGACTAAAAATAGAACAAGATCTTAATCTTCAGTTAAGAATCTTCGAAAATAGAAGAAATAGACTTTGAATGTCAAAGACAACTTTAGAACTCGAACATGAGGAATTCGAATGCATAATTAAATTAATTAATTAAATAAAACATATTTAATTAATAGATGCATACATGCATATGAGTTAGAACTAGTTAATCGACTAGTTGTGATAGAGAGTCTTCTTGCAGAGATGATTAGCAGTTGAATTCAGAGATAACTAAAGAACTAAAAATAGATCGCAAGTCAGAAGGTGAGTGAACGACTTGGATAACTGATTGACAGAGGAATGTGACACAAATGAATTAAATGTGAATTAAATGTTAATTTAATTCAACATTCAAAAATAGAATATTTAATTAAATAAATAAGGATAATTTATTTAATTTGACTTTCAAAAAGGGTGGAATTGAATAATTAAATAATAAATATTTTATTATAGTTGAAAAGAGGGTTAAATGAATAATTAAATAAAGATATTTAATTATAGTTGACATATGATAAAAAGAGGGTTTAATTAAATAATGCATATTTAATTAAGAAGGAAGAATTAATTAGTTAGGGACATAATTAAACAAATATGATTTATTTAAATATCCAAGTTGAATAAAGGTCATTTATGAATTAATGAATTAATTAAAAATGGATATTTAATTAATAGAGGAAATATGTGTTAGAAAGGTTAATTAAATAATTGACATTATTTAATCATGACCATGGATGAATATAAAATTATGTCAAATGTGGTGTTCACAAGCCTAGACCAATTTTCGGTATCTACACCGACATATCCTATGTTATATACATATGTGAATTTTTTCCAGGAGTTAGCTTTCTCCCATTATATATAACCTAAATGATCCTAAAGCTTTTTAATAACCACACTTATTTTAGCTTTTGAGAAGCGACAGACAACCCTCTAGGTTTTCCATACTGCAACTTTTTTTTTTGTGCAACTTTTGTTGCAAGCAAGGGCAGTTATAAAATATGAAAGTGTCCTTGAATAAATTATTTTATTATGGTGTGAATAACACTAAGTGTTGTCATTGAACAAGATTTGAAAAGTGTGGGACAACCTAGTGTGTTTTCCATCCTGCAAAAAATTTTGTGCATCTTCTCTTCGAAACGTATTACGATATTCAAATGGAATGCTTGGTGCATGTGATGGGTTGTTATAAAATATGAATGTGAACTTCAATACAGTGTTTTGTTACAATTTTCATAATAGAAAGCATTGTCTTTGAAGAAGAGTAGAGAAGCAAGGGAAAATTGTGTTAACCAAATTGAGGCGGGGGGAGTAACCAATAGGGTTGTTTCTTGTAAAGGGGTTTAGAACAATTTGTGGGTTGCATGGTTTATAACACCCTATGTTTTCCAACCTAAAAATTCAGATTATATATGTTTGAGTGTCTTGAAAAGATTTTCTTATTTACACTGTATGAATGTAAAAATGGCACCTCCAAAAATTACAACTATTAGTTATAGTATAAATTGCAATTCAGTATCTTCATGCAATTGACAATAATAATTGGACAAAATAAGGGCATGTTGTAAAACAAAGTGGGTTACTTGCATAGCATTTTACAACAGTGTGGGTTGTGTGTTTCAAATTCTTCTTTTCATTGAAAAAATATATGCTTGATTACTACAAAATGGTGCAATAAATTTTGGAGCTTTAACTATCCATAACACTTGCAACAATTTTACAGTTTACAGGAAACCAAGGATGCGTGTTGTAAAACTAAAATTGCTTCCTATAGTAAAGAATGTCATTGACATGGATAGCACACCTGAAAGTTTGTGTAGTAATGAATCTTATTTGTGGCGGTCGCGTTCACGAAACATGTAGGTAAGATCTGGTAATTACAAGATGCAATCAAATGTAAAATTTTAATCTCTCATAAGTGGTTATGACGTTGATTGGAAAGTGGGAATGTTTTATTCAGGAGGTAGCAACTATGGTACAGAGGAAGTCCCCTCAGTTTATGAAAATGGTGAACCCTAAGGTAGCAACGTGTTAAGTAATTGATTGTGAACTTGAAATTACCCTTCCCTTCCTATGCGTCAATCTGAATGCTTTTTAATTTCAGTTAGAAAATATCATGTCTATTACAAATATTTTGATTTTGGCAGTATATCATTCCTTTGATTCAGGAAAATAATCAGGGAGATGATCTCGCTCTTGCCATAGTCCATGGCCAAAAGGAAAAGCGTGCAAAGGGAGACCTTAGGATGTAGAGGTATCCAATGAAGCATAGGGTGATGTGGTGGATGGGAAGGTAGATATAATAATTGAATTATTGCATCATTTGGTTGTGTGTATATGTTGTGCATTCAATTTGTTTGAATATCAAATATATTAAGCGATTTTCTTTTCCAAATTTTATGTGCAGGTTGTTGTTGAATACAAAAGAGAAATGGTGAATGGTAGATATATATATATTATTGTATTGTAGAAGAATGTATGAGAAAGTATTATGATTGGAAAGTGTTCAACATGCATAGGTTTCAACATCACCACCTTCCTATTCTTGAGGCACCAAAGTGTGGCTGAGTTATGTTGTGGGGGGAACCAAAACAAACCACTCCTCCCCCTGATAGATTGAAAGAGTACCTTCTAAAGAAGGTGGAAAATATAGAGTACCAAATGAATATACAGTAACAACTACAAAAAAATCATGTTATTAGACATGTCTATCAAAAGTATGGGAAACAAAACTTCCTTCAACTTCCCCAAGAAGGGAAGGACAAGGTGAAGAAGAAAATGGTGTTATACAACAATCAGGAGATGAAGGAGCAGAGAAGGCAAATAATATTACAATTGTAGGAGAGAAAGAGATAGGAAGGAATGGTAATGTCGAATTGAACTGTTAAATGTGAATTTTACTTGCTTCATATTTTCTTTTCGGATGCATAGAAGGTTCACTTAATGTTAACTTACATGACATGACATGGTGATGGTCGAGAAGCGATGTCTTCCCCCTAGCAGAGTAGGGTTCATTCAGTAGAGGAATTTGTGCCCACAAAAGGTGAAGACAATGTTGTTCCTCCTACCCCTACGTCTAACATTTAGAATAAGCATCCTAGATGGTTGAAAGTTTCAAGGCACCCTCTGAAGAAGAAATGAAAACAAACGGTGATCTCAAAATCTTCTATTTACTCTAATGTTTGTTTTGATTATTTGAATGAATTGGTTGCATGCATATGAGTTTGGTACAACATTTCAATTCCTCCTATTACACAACAATGATGAACAATGAACTACTGCCCTCGAGTAGGTTTTTATGATTTTCGATGGTGAACAATTGCCCATAGAAGCAAAAGATGATGTTGAGAAGAAGAAGAAGAAGAAGGAGCATATCCCATCAAATGTGTCAAGGTGCCTTGACATGGAGTAACTAGAAGAAATAGTGAATTTCAATTCTTTTATTTAATGTTTGTTTTGATTATTTCAATGAATTGGTTGCATGCAGCTGAATTTGAAATGAAATTTGTATTCCTGCTATTACAGGGCAAGGATAAACAACGAAGTGTTGGCCTTGACCTAATTGGTTATGTCATTGCAATTGAAATGAAAGAGGCTGATAGATATGGACATGTGGATGGGGAGGGCACTGGCCTCGAATTGGGACAAGGTAACATAGATGGTCATCAGGATGGGGAGAACACTGGCTTGAATGTGGAACTGGGTAACAAAGATGGACATGGGGACGGGGAGAGTAGTGGCTTGCAAGTGGGAGAGGGTAATAAGGATGGACCTGGGGAGGAGGGGAGCACTAGACTACAAGGGGGAGATGGCAATAAATATGGAAATGGGGATGGGGAGAGTTGCGGCATGCCATCTATATTGGTATGAGACCCAACACACTTCCATTTTTCTATTCTTATTTCCTTGGGAATGTTTTAATGTTCCTTGAATTACGCTTCACGTCAATGACATTTCCATTGCAAGAAAATTTGGTGGATGAATAGATGATAGAGTTCAATGGCATAAATTTTAAGGTCGGTGATCACGTCGACCTTTGGAAGCCACATAAATGGGTTACTAAAGGCATTGTACATGTTGTCAACAGAAACAATCACACCCACTGCTTGAAGCACCCAAAAAATTGTGTGAGAGTCAACATTGTTGAGGCCATTGATGGTCAATGCTACGTGCCTTTTCCCATGCCTGGCACAAAGACCATTGGAGATTGCGTAGGTGGCTTTATCATATGGCAGCTCACCGAGATGAAGCATCATGTTCCAGAGGTACACATAAACGATATTCTGTATATATATCATACTTTGTATATTGTTTCCATGCATACGTTAATTCTCATTAATTGTTTGATATAGGGTGAAGGTGTTAAACTTGACACGAACAAAGCATAAACTAGGAAGAAATTTGTTGTTTCATGTTCATCATCTACAAGGGTTTGTGGATCTGGAATCACCCCTCCCGAAATACACAAGGACCCTAAGAAATGTGCCATATATTACGTAGACTTGAACTTGATTGTAAGGAATAGGTAGCATAGGAATTGACGAGACAGGCTCCGAATACTGATTATTCTTTGTGGGTTTCATTATTTGAATATTGAACAATTATGGTGTAGAGATACACCATTTGCATGTGTTTCAACACTATGGTGTTATACATTTCATATGAGACTTTTCACGGGCTTCTTGTTGTGCAGTTTTTTGCACACATGCCCCACTAAAAGCAGGGACCCTCGTTTTTGCTATTTTGGTGTCTTGGCCTTTCTATTTTGAGGGTTGCTTGCTTGGTCACATGCTTTGATGTTCATCTCGTCAGTTGGAATAACCCATTTATGAATTATTCTAAAAACTTGAAGTTTTGGGTGCATTTTAGGTTTTTCGCTATGTACGGGAAAATCCGCCCTGGCTGGAGTTTCCCGGTTTCCTTTTGGTACTCGGTAGCGACTAATTTTTCTTAAGTCTGGGGAAATCCATCGACTCTAGATTTCTCCAAAGTTCGTTGCTCTGTCAGATTCCTGGATTTTGGTCTTGGTCGTCTTGTCAATCGCATTAATGGTGATTGAACGAGTTTTGGGACAATGATATATTGAGTTTTGGGAAGTATTTTTCCATTTGAGTTTGATTATTTACTTTCTATTTGAGTGTGGGGTGCTGGAGCTTGAGGCGAGTTGTTGTATTGTGCATTTGGAAGTGATTTCGAGTGTTGCATTCGAATTTCATGGGCCTTATTCATATTTTTCTCATGCTTGAAGGTTGTTTGCTGGCATCCTTGGTTTCAGTTCCTTCTATTCTCATGGTAGGTGGATATCCTCTCTCTTTTGGGTTTGAATTTCTTTGCTTCATATGCTTTCATGTCATTCATTGCTGTGTTCTTGCTTGAGTGTGCATTTTCCTAGGCATTTCGGGGTTCTGTGTTTTTTTGGTCTTTTCAGATGTTTGTCTTGAGTGTTTGGCTTTAGGCTGTTCTTTCATTACTGTTTTTGGTGCTTGCTTTCATTTTTCATGAATTTTGTATCTTTATTCGTAAGCAAGTTGGGTCTGAACGTTTTCATGCTTTCATGGTAGAGGGTTTCGGAATTTTGACCTAGGGCATAGCCAGTCCCTCTCAATTTGTTGAGAGGTGAGTTTTTGAACTCATGGTTGATCCATTGGAGGGGCTTCCCAAGTCATTATCAAGCTCCAGGCTTTTAGTTTGTATCCACTTGATCAATGTAGGTCAAGATGAGATGAATGGGCATTTGGTTTTTTGATGTTTCATGGAATTTTGTGCCTGCTAGATTTCCTCGGGGTTTCCTATTTCCTCTCTATTTTGCCATTTTATGGACTTTTACTTGCCTCGCAGAATTCCACTTCCTTTGGATTTTCCCGGTGTCCGTTTTTGGGTCATTCAACCAATTTCAAGCTATCATGATAAATTTCTCTTGGTTCCACAAAAATCCATGTCGTCAGGATTTCCCCAGATGTTCTTCGCTTCCTTCATTTTCCCGGGTTGTTGAGACTGTTGCTATTTTCGGGGATTTCCATCCCTGGCGGATTTTTTTGAAGTTTTGTGGGAATGAGGAATGTGATGATTATATAAAAGGTTTTCTTGATGATTATGTTTTCAAATGATTAAATGAACTTATGCTAAGTGCTTTCAAGTTATTTCTTGATTATACTAATTGCTTGAAATGATTATGTGGGGTTTGTATGCTTGTTTCATTGGATTCTGCCTGGTTTGGATTTCCCTGGAATTCGTCTCCAGTCTGGATTCCGCGAAGGGGGCTAAATCACAAATTTTGAGATATGGATTTCTAACACTTTTTGTTTCTCTTGGATCTCATTTTGGTTGTCTTTACTTGCTTGCAAGCAGGATCAGGACAAGATGTTGTTGGGCATGGCAAGGGAAAGGTCGTTGATCCAAGTGCAGAAAAGGTAAAAATGGATATAAAGAGTAAGATTCCTAAGAGAAAATTGACCTCTTTTTGGTTAGGGATTACCGATACCAATGTGGGTATGTGGGATTACGAGGAGTTGAAGGCTGAAATGGCAGCACAAAACCTCCCTTTGCTGGCTAGAAGAACTTTGGAGTCCGAATTGGCACATGTAGCAGGTTTCCCCTCCATAGTGCAATGCTATGAGTTGGTGCTTGAGTGTGCCAGGAACTATGATTGAGGAACATAAATAATAATTGGTCCCCAGGGTAGGGTTGTGGTGAATTTTTACCCTCTATCCATTGCTCAAACTTTTGATATGCCTGACAGGTCACATGTGGTGGCTTTTCATATGGATGCAGCCAAGAAGTACTACGAAGAGAATGTGAATAAGTACAACAGGTGATCAACTCTTGGTTGGAGAATCCCAAGTCTCATTTCTCCAAACTGCCTAAGTAGCTATTCAGGCTCAAGTTCAAAAGGGGATACTATAATGTTATCACTCTCCTTAGCAGGTTGGTAAGGCTAAAGAGTGCAGGGGTATTTGAGAGCTAGATGTTCAAAGTTATTGCTTGGATGGAGAAAGGTATAGACTACCACAATGTAGGTGCCATAAGTGCAGTAATCCATGAGAAGATATGTAATGTCTTATAGACCAAGACTTTCACCATGACTTTCTACATGGTGTATGCATTCGCAAGATTTCACCCATACAAGGGGTTGAGTACTAGAGGTACATTTGGGTAGGATGCAATATATGAGGTATATCCACAACTCCACCTAGGATGAGGAAGCTATAGAATTGTAAATGATTCTTTCACTATGTATATTACCAGGTTGCTGCAGGGTGCAGAGCATGTGAGAATTTTAGACAAAGCCAAGGAATTGATAAGGAGATATGGGGTGTGGTTCATCCAATTCCCTAATTTCTCCTACATTAGGATTGATGGCTGTCAAAGGGCTCCTTACAGACTCCCAAGGTACCCAATAGACCATATCATACTGTTGAAAGTCACTAGTCAAATTTTTGACTTTGACTTAATTGTGAAAGGAGAGAAGCATAAAAAAGGTTTTGGGAATGAGTTCCCTTTGAAGATAGGCACAAATGAGGTCTGCCCTTCCATCTAGTCAGCTCATACATCTGAGGTGGAGATGAATACTTTTGGTCTCTCTTTCCATCCCAAGAGGGCAAGGTTTGATATTACAGGTGAGACACAAAAGAAGGCCAGCAAGGAGTATAGCCATAAAGACAACATTGAAGATTATTGGACTAACCTTGGCGATGAATTTGATGTGAGGAAGAAGAAATTCTCCATGTTGTCAATAGATCTAGTAATTTTATACAAGATAAAGGCCATCCATGACCAAGTGGAAGAGGATGGAAACCTGATTTTGGTACATATCTTCAAGGTTGTGAATGACAAACCAGTTGGAGAAATTGACTGGTTGGAGCAAATTATGGCTCCTGTGATTAAATATACCAAATGTAACTGAACCACAAAATTTTGGAGTTAGAGAGTGAAGGTGTCCAATGCACCTATGATTTTATGGGAAACTTGGAGTCTCATTCTACTTCTGAGGAATCTCATGAACATGATCCTAAGGGTAAGGCAAAGGTAGACTCTACCTTCAAGATTAAAGTCAGGGATGTTCAAATTGAAAAGGAAATAGATGTGGGTAAACAAAGAAATCCTATTTCCAAGAAGAGGAGGCATGTCTCGAGGAAATAAGTTGAGAAGGATAAAGAAGAAAAGGAAGAAGTGGATGTCACTAGTCCCTTGACAAAGAGAAGAAGACTTGTTAGATTGTCATAGAAAAAGGAGGAGGCTCCTAAGACTGATAAGGATGTTGAGCCACCTATGGTGGAAGTAGAAAGTTCATGGGAAAGAACACAGGTATACATGAGGAGGTCAGGGAATCCTTCCCCAAAGGATGATACAACAAATGAGGATGTTCCTATGACTACTCCTATCATTGAACAGGAAAACATTCTCCCTCCTCAAGATACTGGCGGTGTGCTAGAAGAACCAAGGAAGGATGAAGATCCTAAGGACTTGGGTGAAGAAGAGTTACAAGAAGGAGACCTTTACAATTCAGAGGTAGAAATTGACAAGGTTATCCAGTCTCCCTTGGTGGCCTATGTAGATTCAACTACAAAAGAGCAATTGGGAAAATCCCCTCAATAGGAGTAGATAGCGGCTAAGATTCCTTCACTGACACAGGTTATTATGGAGGATTAGCCTTTAGAGAAATAGGATCCGACTAAGGAGATCCCTTGTATGCCAAGTGTTGAGAAAGATGCACCTAATGTCCAATAGGAGTAGGGTAAGCAAGATAAAATGCAAACCAACTCCACTGTCCCAAGCTAGCTGGATAGAGAATTAAAGAGTAAATTGGTAATAGTGGCAGACAATCCTCCTAATTGGGATGACTTAATGGCCACCATTGGGAATGAAATACTAAGAAGAAAGATAGGGTTGTGTCCAATATTGAGAGGGATGGAGCAGGCAATAGAGTGGCTCACATTTTGACCCATGCTACAAACAAAGATAGAGATAATGTGAGTGCAAAGGACTATCATGTGCAGACTATTGATCTAGGGCATGCTTCTGTGGAACAGGACATTGAGGAGTATGAAAGCTCCAGTGTTGTAATTGTGGGCAGGTTGAAGAAGGAGGTACAAACTAGGAATGAGTTGGAGAGGGAGAATGAGAAACTGAAGAGGTACTTGTAGGAGTTAATGAAACCCTTGCAGTCCATTGGCTCTTCCTTTTCTGCTGTAGGTTTCTTGCCTCAAGAAACAATCTCTGAGCTTGAGAAAATAAAAGGCACTACACATGCCACAGTTTGTTGGTCGTAGGGAGTTCAGACTAAAGGAGATAGTGCCATCAAGGATATCTTTTTGACTGTAGGGGATGCCATGAGGTTAGTGGATTGGCTAAAGATAGTGCTAGCCCAAGCCAAAGAGGACATTGATCTCCTAGTGCAAAAAACCAGAAAAATCATGGAATATACAAAAGATAAGCTGGTAAAGAGTGGGATTCTTCTTTTCCCAAGGGCTTTTGAGCCTTGGGAATGGTTCGAGATCTTGCAGATGAGGCAAAGGGCCTTGAAGAATATTCAAAAACAAGGGAAGTAGATTGAGGAAACTTTGATTGGCATTCATGATAAGTGCATCTCATTCGTTGAAATTATGACAGGGAGGAAGAAGTTTGCTCCAAAGCATCTTAATTTGGAATAAATTAGGAAATGGTGGAGAGATTTCTACTCTCCAGTCAGTGAACATCAACTAGATGATGTTGCAACCTATATTGCAGTTATTGACAAATATTTAATAAATAGGGATAATTGGGATGGCACAGTAAGGTAGGCAAGAGATGACATCAAGTCTCTTGAAAGAAGTGTTAGGGTTTTTCCTATGCCACCTATTGCCGAATTGGACAGAGTGTTGCTAGTAGTGCATGGTGAAGTGGAGAAAGCTAAGGACAAGGATGGGAAGTAGTTATATAGGGTTGCATCAAATTTTGTGCTTCCCATTATCCACATGCATTGGGCTGACCCCTTTTGAGACCCCAGGCCGACTTGGATGAAATTGGTGCAAATTGCACAATTCATATTGTATTCGAATATCTTTTGAGGCCAACCTATTGTGTGGCATTTTATTGTAAAACCCTTATTTGGGCTGACCTATCTTGGGGGTTCTCTATAAATTGGGTATGTTGCCTCATTTAGGGGAGAGAGATAGAATAGAAGATAGATAGACATATAGAATAGAAGATAGAGAAATAGAGAATATAGAGTAGAGATTTCATATTTGAGAAAATTAGGGTTATCTTCCACCAAGTATTGTAACAGAAGACTCGAATTGTTGCCATTTTGGATGATTTAATATGAGGGATATTGTTATTTGGTATATTTCTTGTGTTAAGTTTTATCTTGCATGGTTCTTGTTGTTCTATCTTTAAAATTTCTTACATTCATTGTTAGATGGTTTGATGGTTCTTAGGGTTTCATGTTTGAAATGTTTGTAGTGATCTCTAGTCCATACTTTTTGCAGTTAGCTGATTGTTAGCTACTTTGCAAAGTTAGCCTAGACTTAAAACTATGCTTAGTTCAATTATGAGGGTTTGTTCATTTTGGTTGCAATAGGATTTTTTTGAATGAATTTTTATGATTTGAAAATATTTCAATACCTTAGAAGATTGCACCATTTCTGGGAAATTGCAGATTAATCTGAGTGAAACATAAAGTAGTTTATGAGAGATCGGTCCATTTTGAGCATCTTATCTTTTGCATTGTTGATCTTAGGGTTAGAATTAGTCTTAGAATTATCTCTAAAACCTTTATCTTTTATTATTTTCTTTATTATTTGGGTTTAAATTTAGGGTTTGAAGTATCAATTAACTATTAGATTTGATAATTTCAAAGTCCATTTTTTGCTTGTAGTAAGTTCCCTTTGTGATTACCAACATTTTCACATTATCTCTAAGTTGTTTTATTGCATTGTCAAGATCTAACATTAGAGACCTTGGTGTTATCTCTTTTTCATAGAGATTTACCTTTCAAGGGAGATAGGATATAATATTATGTTTGAGTTGTTACTATGCAGAAGACACCATCAATAGATTGGCACTAGAAGGAGGGCCTTGGATAAGCAAGCCGAAGCATTTTCTAAATGCCATCTCTCCTGAGAGGCTTATAAGAAGAACTAGATCTACTCTAGGAGAAGAGGAATTTCAAGAATTGCAAGCCCCTACTAGGTCAAGAAGGACCAGTGGAGGGGAAGAATCATCATCTGCTCAGCCACTTCCATCATCCCCATCATCCTCATCCTCATCTAACTCTGAATGCATTCCTGTTCTGCAGCCACAACCAGTCATAAATCAGCCATTACCACCCCCACCCCCACCCCCACCCCCACCAATGGCTTTCCTTGCTAATAACCCATCCCCATTTATCTTCAATAATTACAATGTTTTGCCCAAGAACCTTGAGCATTTTTTCTCTAAGTTCCATACTCATGATCCCAATAGGATGGTAGAAGAGCATATTAGGATTTTCCAAACCTATCTAAGGGATAGAGGAATTAACCATGAGGATGTTGCATGTAGTATTTTCCTTTATTCCCTTAGGGAGGAGGCCTTTTATTGGTATAACCACTTACCTACCGCTTCCATCCATAATTGGACTGAACTAGAGACTACATTTTTGCAGAAGTTTAAGATTCCCATCAGTGCTAATGAGCTATACTTGCAATTTACTGGGTAAAAAGAGATATTAATGAGTCCATAGGATCATTCAATGATAGGTTCCATCGAGCATATACCAGACTCCAGACACTTTATGCTGGAAATGAAAACACTGCACTAGAGGTTTACCTTGAAGCCCTCAATAGCCTTATAGCCACCTTTTTTAAGAAAAGGACTAATCCTCTGAATACTCTTCTCACTACATATGCAGAGGTTGTGAAGGTTGGCATAGATTTGAGGCAACACTTATCAAGACCTATGCCTTCCTTGGGACCCACTACTCACCCTGGACAAGTTCAAGCTCTTAACTAGGCTTTCACTAATCATGCTCCTATAATGAACCCAATACCTTCACTACCTTTGGTCCCTCATCTAGGTCCTCCATTAAATCAAGCTCAGCCTATAACCTCCTATCTTCAACAAAGAGCTAATCAACCCCTTTATCAGCAACAAGCTGGTTTTCTTACATATTTATAGAATTCAGAAGTTTTGAATCAAGTTGTTAGTTCTAGAGGAATACCTGGATACCCTCCTAGTAATGCGAATTTTGTACCACCTAATGGCCTAGATAAGGAAAGGTTAGATGAGTTATCTGAACAAGTGAAAAAGTTGAATATGGAGGTGAATTATTTGGGAAATCAGAACAGCCAGCTTCAAGCTACTCAGAAGAACATGCAATGTAACTATGGTAGGGAGAACAGGAACTTTGATAGAGGAGAAAATTTTAAAAGGGGACAATACTTTGACAGGAATCAAAATTATGATAGAGGGCAAGGCTCTGGTCAGAATTTCGATAGAAGACAAGGCTCTGGCCAGAATTTTGATAGAAATCAACAAGGTGGACAAGGATTTGATAGAGGGAAACCACTTAGGCTAAATAGGTCAAGGAATGCTAGATCAAACAATGGAGGTGTCCCTACTCCATTGGATCATCCTTCTACTCAGGAAAATCCCCCAAATGGTGTATACTTGGAAGAGGCAACTTTGTCTGGATGGTGCAGACTCCATAAGACCAGCTAGCATTTTGAGTTAGATTGCTCCGAGTTTCAAACTAGTGCTTCCATTTTTTAGTATGAAGTTGAGAATAATTCCAGTAGTCAAGAAATTGTGCACTCAAATCCCTATGATTCTCCAGTACTGGTACTTAATCATGCACCATTTCCAAAAGGTGAGGAAAATGAACCAGAAGAGGAGTCTAGTGACTAGGAAAATGAGGCAGAGCAGGTGTTGAATGAAGATGTGATCTCCTAGTTGTTCAGTGAGGAAAATGAGAATGATAATGGCCCTATGGATAAGGAGGAAGTTAGTTGTGAAGAAGTTCAAATGTTTCAACAACCAAAAAAAAAATATGATTTGAGGAATAGACCTAACAGGAGCCCACAGGCTGGAGGTCCTTTCACTACTTCTATCCCTCCTAATAATTTTACTACACCATATCCGCAAGCTAGTAATAATCCATCTTATCCTCATGTACCTGCACAATACTTGTCAAAGGGAAATAATGTTGAAGTCTCAAAGGATAGACAGGTTGGTGGCTACAAGGAAACCCATGCTAATCTGAATGTGGAGCAATTGGATGAATATGTGACTGATGAATTCAAGAAATTAAAGGTGATTCTTTCTACTTTTGAGTTATTAAGAGTTCCTACTATTAGGAATGCAATTTTGGGGTCATTCAGTTTGAATATAGTACCACAGGGGGTAACTTCCAATGAGGTTGTTACCAGGTCTTCTAGTTCACAGGCACCTAGAGGTTAGGTCCCACCTGTAGACAAGGGGAGAGATAAAGATAAGGGTCAAGTTGTACAAGTTGACACTCAGTTGATTTTGTTCCAAGGAAAAATGGAGACCCCTCCTTTCTTGATTTATGTTCATATCTTTGGAAAGATTCTGCATAATTGTCTTCTAGATTGAGGGGCATCTACAAACATAATGCCTTTTGATGTTTGAAAAGCATTAGGTATTACTCCTATAGCCTCTCAAAAGAAGGTCACTCAATTGGAAAAAATAGAGGTAAGTATAGTCAGAGAATTGAACATGATCCCCACATAGCTTGCATCAGATCCTAGGGTGCAACAGGTGATCAACATTCACGTTGTTGACATTCCTAATACTTATGGTTTGATTTTAGGCAGGGATTTCACTAAGGAATTGAATGGGTATACATCTATAGACCATTCTCACATGTGGCTACCATGTAAAGGAGTTCCAAATCAGATTAGAATTGAAAGAGAGCCCCGAATGAAGTATGTAATCACTAAATATAAGAATATTTCGAATGAGGTGTTGGTGTCTAAGGCTAGTATGGGAAATTATGTGTTGGTTGCATCAGCTACAAAGGATGAAGAGGTATTTATGTTGTAGGACCCCTTGGATGAATTCATATCAAAGAACAGTGGTTTTGGAACACTGATTGAACAAACAAAGGAAACAAATGAGCTTGAATATAGACAACTTAGTTTGTTGGATAACTTTGAGGAATTTATCTAGAAATGTATGGAGAATCAGATACAGCTAGGAGGAAGTATGAACTTTGAAGAAATATTGCTCCCCAATTGGTGCAGAGTCCATGATGCTTCTCACTCCAAGCTAGAATGTGACTTAAATTAGATTGCTATCCAACAGATACAAAAATGGATTAATCCAGTCCCAACCGTTGGACTTAATATATAGGAGGAGTTAGATAGTGATAAGGGTGAGATCCCAATGCTCCCTGAGAAGCCCCCCATTAGCAATAAAAAGAAAGATAAATTAAGACCACTGGAGCCTAATGGTTGTTGGACATTGAGATTTGATGGATCCAAATCTAAGCAGGGTGCTAGAGCAGGATTTGAGCTAATCAGTTCTAAAGGTAAGAATTATTTTTCTATTCACAGACTCCAATTTCAATGAACTAATAATGTTGTTGAATATGAGGCTTTGATTCATGGGTTGTTAATGGAATCAAGGAAGAGATTTAAGATATTACAAGTTTTTGGAGACTCTAAACTAGTAGTCAAACAAGTAAGGAAACAATATTCATGTCGTGATAGGAGAATGACCAATTACAGGCATAGAGTGTGGGACCTCATTGAGGGATTTGATGCTTTCAATATCTAGTTGATCCCTTGAAGCAGGAATCAAGTTGTTGACTCTCTAGCATAAGTTGTTGGTACATTGCAACCTTTATCACTTTCAGAATTGAAGAAGTTTATGGTTGAACTCACCCTAGTACCTTCAGTACCTGACAACATTACCAATTTCTAGGTATTTGAAGATGATAAGCATATTATGGATTTTATTACAAGTTGTGATGTGTTCGCTTCCCAAGTCATTGATGAGATAGAGCCTCAAGAAGTAGAAATAGACCTAGGAGGAATCATTAACCTAAAGACCAACACTATTCCAAGAGGTATGGTGCAGCTCGAATGAATCTTTGATTTAGATAAGATAAGAGATCAGGAACAACAAGTTAAAAGGGATCCTCTTAGTAATTAGTGTGAAACATATAATATGGGGACACCAGATGATATGAAGAATGTTTTCATTGGTAAGGTATGTACTTCAGAGGAAAGAAAAGGGATTATTGATGCCTTGCATACATATCATGATGTGATAGCCTAGATTTATGAAGATTTGAAAACATATGATACTTCAATCATTACACACACCATTCCTTTGAAGTCAAATGTCAAACCATTTAGACAGAGATAGAGGCCAATCAATGCTCTATTAGAACCCATTATTTAGAAGGAAGTGGAGAATTTTCTTTTATCACGAATTATATTTCCAATAAGACACTCTACCTGGGCTGCAAATCTAGTTCCAGTAAGGAAAAAAAATGAAGAAATCAAACTATGTGTGGATTTTAGGAATCTGAATACAGCATCAGAAAAGGATAACTATCCAATTCCTTCATTGGATGAGGCACTTCAGATCATCAATGGATCTCATATGATTTCTTTCTTGGATGGGAATTTTGGATACAACCAAGTTATGGTGCAATATGAGGATAGTTGCAAGACTACCTTCACTATGAAATGGAGAACTTTTTCTTACAGAGGAATATCATTTGGGTTGATCAATGTGGGAGCTACATTCCAGAGAGCTATGGACATTTCTTTTAAGGACATAATTGGTAAGTGCATCATTATTTATATGGATGAATTGACAATTTTTTCTAAGAAATGAGGTGATCATATAATAGATTTATGCAAAGTATTCCAAAGGTGCAGAGAGTTTGGTATTTCACTTAATCCAAGGAAATGCATTTTTGGAGTCACAAAAGGAAAATTACTAGGACATATTATCTCAGAACAAGGTATTGCTATTGATCCTAAATGAATACAAGCTATCTTGAAAATTCAGCTTCTTGCAAGTAAGAAAGAGATCAAGTCATTGTTTGGAAAGATTAACTTTCTTAGAAAATTTATCACTAGATTTGTAGAGATAGTGAAGCCATTGAATGCTATGTTGAAACAAGAAGAAAAAGTAGAGTGGAATGCAGAAGCTTATGAGGCATTTATAGAAATTAAGAAAGCTATTGTTGAGGCTCTAGTATTGGTGACTCTAGATTATGCTAAGCCCTTTTACATATATTCATTCACTTCTGATCACTCTTGTGCTAGAATGTTAACCCAAAATTCTGATCAAGGCGGTGAACATCCTATAGCCTTCATGAGTACTCCTTTAAAAGATGTTGAATTAAGATATCACAATGTGGAAAAGAAGGCCTATGCTTTGGTCAAAGTAGTGAAAAATTTCAGGCACTATATTTTGAGGAATAAGGTTTTTTCCATAGTGCCTGATCCTGCAGTAACGCTACAGTTAATGCAGAATGAGTTAGGTGAACGAAGATCCAAGTGGGTGACTATGTTATAGGAGTACGATATGGAGATACAACCTATGAAATTAGTAAGAGGATAGGGACTCACAAAGACAATGACTGAGACCAGTCCGGACCTCACGGCTCAACATTATTATCTTCAGGAGGTATCTCCAGGAGATTGGTATGATGAAATTATTTTTTATTTACTAAATCAGAAATGTCCGGATCACCTTAATACAGTTCAGAGGCAAGACTTGCACCTGAAGAGTGGAAATTTTATGATGAAAGGAGCCATCCCGTATAAGAAAAATCATGAGGGTGTATACCTAAGATGTTTGGGGAAGGAAGAAGCTACCAGAGTGATGATTGAATTTCATGAAAGAGATGACATAGGCCATGGTTTTGCATCGTCTACTACCAATCAGATCCTAAGGGAAGGTTATTATTGGTCTAGTTTGTTCAAGGATGCACACCAACATGTGAGGACTTGTCACATATGTCAAAATACAACAATTAAGGAAAAACATGCGGCTCTTCCACTTTAGCTAGTCATAGAGGTAAAACCATTCACCCACTGGGGAATGGACTTCATAGGTCCAATTAATCCTCCATATTTTACGGTCCATAGGTATATTCTTACCATAACTGATTATTTTACAACATGGACAAAATCTCTTGCTTGTAAACAATGTACTTTGGATGTGGTAATTAATTTTCTTGAGTCAGGTATTCTGAATCATTTTGGTTGTCCACTGTCTTTAGTTTTTGATAATGGTCCTGCATTTGCATCACTGAAATTTTCTAATTGGGCATTTGATCATGGAATTTTCAATAAATTTTCACCCAATTACTACCCTCAGGGTAATGGTTTAGCTAAGTCTTCCAATAAGAACCTATTGATATTTATCCGTAAGTTGCTAGAATGAAATCCTAAGGATTGGCACACCCAGCTTCGATTTTCTCTCTGGGCAGACCGTACTAGACAAAAGGCATCCATAGGAACCTCTCCTTATAATTTGATATATAGTTTGGAACCCATGTTTCCCATCCAATTGAAGATCCCTACCCTATAGTTTATTAATGAATAATACAATGAGGAAGATAAACGTGAAGCCCATTTGGCTGAGTTGTTACACCTTGAGGAGAAAAGGGATGAAGCCCTAGAAAAATTTTCTAAACATCAGGGTGTAGTGAAAAGATGGTTTGATAGGAGAGCTAAGGTGAAAGCCTTTAGAATATCTGACTTGGTTCTCTACTAGGATAAGGCCCATGACCATAAGAGAGAGAATGGTAAATTTGACAAACTCTAGCTTGGTCCTTACCAAATTTCAAAAATCCTTAGAGATAACACTTTTCGCTTGAAAACCCTCACTAGTGAGGATATCTCGCTGCCTGTCAATGGCTAGTATCTGAAGCATTATTTCCAATCTTGAGCTATTTGCAGCTCATCCTTGTACATAGCTAGTGTAGGTTTTATTTTCGCTTTGCTTTTCTTGTTTTCTTTGGTTAGTGTAGGTTTTGTTTGGTTGGTTTTGCTTTCCATTTTGGTTTTTTTCTTTTGGTTCTTTGCTTTCTTTTGGGACTATTGCATCTGTATAATGGGCTATTCACCTGGGGTTGTTTTGGAAATTTCTTTTACAAACTCTAGTTAGTTTTTTGGAGTCAAGTGTTGGAATTCCTTTATCTGATGTCCCTTGTGCTTAGAATTAGAGTCACATGTTTTGGATAAACTTTGGAATATATTTGGGTTTCACAGTTTCACATTAAAATTTTTAAAAATTATGGAATTGCATGGGGTTCCTATGTAGTCTGGCCTAGTGAAAATCTTACATTCTGCTTAAGTGCCACTATGTTCCTCATCCCTGAGTGTGAGTTTCATTACTTGCAAAGGTGAAAGAAAATTTCTATAAAATGTTTAAAGAGAAAAAGGAAAATATTGAAAATCAAACTAACCTTCACCTTATCAAGAGTATCCTAGTATCTCTATTGGGGCTATAGATGCTTGGTTGGCAATAGAGCTATGCTTGGGAGGGTCACAATGATAACCTCATTGGGGCTATGGATGCTTGACTGGCAGCAAGACTCTATCTAGGTTTCTTTTGAAGTTAGAACCTTTATGTAGCCTAGTCAGATGTGCTTTGGTTCCCATTGCACCTACAGAATAGGAAATAAATGAAAAATACACACACTTGGACCCTAGTCTATGAAAAAGTCTTCTTGCTCATGGTTTGTAAAACTTTGTTCATAGGTGCCTTGATGTGGGAATTGAAACCAGAGATTCTGGGTTCTTGATTCAAGTTTGTTCTTGAAATGCTCTAGAGCATTTCCCCAACAGAGTCGCCATTTGTTGTGCAATTTTTTGCACACACACCCCACTAAAAGTAGGGACCCTCATTCTCTCCTTTTTGGTGTCTTGGCCTTTCTATTTTGAGGTTTTATTTCTCGAGCATGTGCTTTGATGTTCATTGTGTCGGTTGGAATGGCCCATTTATGAATTATTCTGAAAACCTTAAGTTCTGGCTGCATTTCGGGTTTTTCGCTGTGTTCGAGAAAATCAACCCTGGCCGGACTTTCCCAATTTCCCTTTGGTACTCAGTAGCAACTTCTTTTGCTTAAGTCCAAGGAAATCCGTCGAGTCTGAATTTCTCCGAAATCCGTTGCTCTGTCGGATTCCTGTATTTTGGTCTTGGTTGTCTTGTCGATCGCATTAATGGCGATTGAACGACTTTTGGGGCAATGATATATTGAGTTTTGGGAAGTAGTTTTCCATTTGAGTTTGATTATTTACTTTCTATTTGAGTGTGGGGTACTGGAGCTTGAGGTGTGTTGCTGGTTTGTACATTTGGAAGTGATTTCGAGTGTTGCATTTGAATTTCGTGGGCCTTATTCGTATTTTGCTCATGCTTGAAGGTTGTTTGCTGGAATCGTTGGTTTCAGTTCCTTCTTTTCTCATGGTAGGTGGATATCCTGTCTCTTTTGGGTTTGAATTTCTTTGCTTCATACGCTTTCATGTCATTTTTTGCTGCATTCTTGCTTGACAATGCATTTTCTTGGTCTTTTAAGATGTTTTTCTTGAGTGTTTGGCTTTGGGCTGGTCTTTCATTACTATTTTTGGGGCTTGCTTTCATTTTTCATGATTTTTGTATCTTTATTCGTAAGCAAGTTGGGTTTGAACTTTTTCATGCTTTCATAGTGTAGGGTTTCAGAATTTTGACCTAGGGCATAGCCAATCCCTCTCAATTTGTTGAGAGGTGAGTTTTTGAACTCATGGTTGATCCATTGGAGGGGCTTCCCAAGTCATTATCGAGCTCCAAGATTTTAGTCTGTATCCATTTGATCAATGTAGGTGAAGATGAGAGGAATGGGCATTCGGGTTTTTGATGTTTCACAGAATTTCGTCCCTATTGTATTTCCTTGGGTTTTCCTGTTTCCTCTCTATTTTGCCATTTTTTGGACTTTTACTTGCCTCGTAGAATTCCGCTTCCTTTGGATTTTCTAGGTGTCTGTTTCTGGGTCATTCTACCAATTTTGGGCTTTCATGATAAATTTGTCCTGGTTCTGCAGAACCCGTGTCATCGAGATTTCCCTGAATGTTCTTTGCTTCCTTCATTTTCCCAGGTAGTTGAAACTGTTGCTATTTTTGGGGATTTCTATCTCTGGCGGATTTTTCTGAAGTTTTGTGGGAATGAGGAATTTGATAATTGTATAAAAGGTTTTCTTGATGATTATGATTTCAAATGATTAAATGAACTTATGCTAAGTTGTTTCAAGTTATTTCTTGATTATACTAATTGCTTGAAATGATTATGTGGGGTTTGTATGCTTGTTTTGCTGGATTCCACCTGGTCTGGATTTCCCAAGAATTCCTCTCCAATCTAGATTCCATGAAGGGGGCTAAATCCTGAACTTTGAGATTTGGATTTCTGACACTTTTTATTTCTCTTGGATCTCATTTTGGTTATCTTTAATTGTTTGCAGGTAGGATCGGGACGAGATGTTGTTGGGCATGGCAAGGGAAAGGCCACTGATCCAAGTGTAGAAAGTTCTGCTATCTCTGAGGCAGAAAAAGGTAAAAATGGATATAAAGAGTAAGATTCTTGAGAGAAAATTGACCTCTATCTAGTCAGGGATTACCGATACCAATGTGGGTATGTGCGATTACGAGGAGTTCAAGGCTGAAATGGTAGCACAAAACCTCCCTTTGCTGGCTAGAAGAACTTTGGAGTCCGGATTGGCACATGTAGTAGGTTTCCCCTCCATAGTGCAATGCTATGAGTAGGTGCTTGAGTGTGCCAGGAACTATGATAGAGGAACACAAAGAATAATTGGTCCCCAAGGTAAAGTTGTGGCGAACTTTGACCCTATGTCCATTACTCAAACTTTTGATATGCCTGACAGGTCACATGTGGTAGCTTTTGATATGGATACAACTAGGAAGTACTACGAAGAGAATGTGGTTAAGTCCCAACTAGTGATCAATTCTTGGTTGGAGAAGCCCAACTCTCATTTCTCTAAACTGCCTAAGCAGCTATTTAGGCTCAACTTCAAAAGGGAATAATATAATGTTATCACTCTCTTTAGCAGGTTGGTAGGGCTAAAGAGTGCAGGGGTGTTTGAGAGCTGGATGTTCAATTTTATTGCTTGGATGGAGCAAGGTATAGACTACCATTGGGTAGGTACCATAAGTGTTGTAATCCATGAGCAGATGTGTAATTTCTTACAGACCACGACTTTCACCATGACTTCCTACCTGGTGTATCCATTGGCAAGATTTTACTCATACAAAGGGTTGAGCACTAGAGGTACATTTGGGCTGGATGCAATATATGAGGTATACTCACAGCTCCACTTGGGAGGAGGAAGCTATAGAATGGAAAATGATGCTTTCACTATGTACATTAACAGGTTGCTACAGGGTTCAGAGCATGTGAGAATTTCAGACAAAGCCAAGGAATTGATAAGGAGATATGGGGTGTGGTTCATCCAGTTCCCTACTTTCTCATACAATAGGAATGATGGTTGTCAAAGGGCTCCTCATAGACTCCCAAGTTACTCATTAGACCATATCATACTGTTGGAAGTCACTAGGCAGATTTGTGACTTTGACATAATTGTGAAAGGAGATAAGCATAAAATAGGGTTTTGGAATGACTTCCCTTGGAAGATAGGCACAAATGAAGTCTGCCCTTCCATCCAATCAGCTCATGCTTCTGAGGAGGAGATGAGTACTTTTGGTCTCTCTTTCCATTCCAAGAGGGAAACATTTCATATCACAGGTGAGGCACAAAAGAAGGCTAGCAGGGAGTACAACCATAAAGACAACATTGAAGATTATTGGGCTAGCCTTGGTGATGAATTTGATGTGAGGAAAAAGAAATTCTCTAGGCTGCCATAAGATCTAGTAAGGTTATACAACATAAAGGCCATACCTCACCAAGTGGGAGAGGATGGAAACCTGATTCAGGTTCATATCTTTGAGGCTATGAAGGACAAACCAGTTGGAGAAATTGACTGGTTGGAGGAAGAAGAGACAGAGTTGGATCAAATTATGGATCCTATGATCAAATATACCAAAATATGGCTGAACCACAAAATGTTGGAGTTAGAGAGTGAAGGTGTATAGTACACCTATGATTTGATGGGAGACTTGGAGTCTCATTCTACTTCCCAGGAATCTCATGAACAGGATCCTGAGGCTAAGGCAAAGGTAGACTCTCCCTTCAAGATTAAAGTCAGGGATGTTCAAACTAAAAAGGCAACAGATTTGGGTAAACAAAGAAATCCTATTACCAAGAAGAGGAGGCATGTCTCGAGGAAAGAGGCTGAGAAGGATAAAGAAGAAAAGGAAGAAGTGGATGTCACTACTCCCTTGAAAAAGAGAAGAAGACTTGTTAGGTTGTCACAAAAAAAGGAGGCTCCTAGGACTGATAAGGAAGTTGAGCCACCTGTGGTGGAAGTAGAAAGTTCAGGGGAAATAACATAGGTATACATGAGGAGGTCAAGGAATCCTTCCCCAAAGGATGCTACAACAAAGGAGGATGTTACTATGACTACTCCTATCATTGAACAAGAAATTATTCTCCCTCCTTAAGATACTGGCAGTGTGCTAGAAGAACCAAGGAAGGATGAAGATCCTAAGGAGTTGGGTGAAGAAGAGTTGCAGGAATGAGACCTTTACAATGTAGAGGAAAAAAGTGACAAGGTTATCCATTCTCCCTTGGTGGCCTATGCGGATTCATCTACAGAAGAGCAATTGGGAAAATTCGCTCAACAGGAGGATCCTTCGCCGATACAGGTTATTGTGGAGAGTAAGCCTTTAGAGAAAGACGATCCGACTAAGGAGATCCCTAGTATGCCAAGTGTTGAGAAAGATGCACCTAATGTCCAACAGGAGCAAGGTAAGAAAGATACAGTGCAAACCGAGTCCACTGTTCTAGGCTGGCTGGATAGAGAATTAAAGATTAAATTGGTAATAGTGGAGGACACTCCTCCCAATTGAGATGACTTAATGGCAAACATTGGGAAATGAAAGACTAAGAAGAAAGCTAGGGTTGTGTCCAAGATTGAGAGGGATGGATCAGGGAATAGAGTGGCTCACATTGCTACCCCTGCTCCAGAAAAAGATAGAGATAATCTGACTTCAAAGGACTATCATGTGGAGACTATCTATCTAGGGAATGCTTCTGTGGAACAAGACATTGAGGAGTATGAAGGCTCCAATGCTGTAATTGTGGGAAGGTTGAAGAAGGAGGTACAAAATAGGCATGAGCTAGAGAGGGAGAATGAGAAACTAAAGAGGTACTTGTAGGAGTTAATGAAACCCTTGCAGTCCATTGGCTCTTCCTTTTCTGCTGCAGGTTTCTTGCCTGATGAAACAATCTCTGAGCTCAAGAAAATGAAAGGAACTACACATGCCACAGTTGGTTGGTTGCAGGGAGTTCAGACTAAAGGAGATAGTTCCATCAAGGATATCTATTCGACTACATGGGATGCCATGAGGTCAGTGGATTGGCTGAAGATAGCGCTAGCCCAAGACAAAGAGTATATTGATCTCCTATTGCAGAAAACTAGAACAATCATGGAATATACAGAAGAGAAGCTAGTAAAGAGTGGGATTTTTCCTTTCCCAAGGGCTTCTGAGGCTTGGGAATGGTTTGAGATCTTGTAGATGAGGCAAAGGGCCTTGAAGAAGATTGACAAATAAGGGAAGCAGATTGAGGACACTTTGATTTTCAATCATGATAAGTGGATCTCATTCTTTGAAATTATGACAGGGAGGAAGAAGTTCACTCCAAAGCATCTTAATTTGGAACAACTTAGGAAATGGCGGAGAGATCTCTACTCTCTAGTCAGTGAGGGTCTAGTCACTGAACATCAGCTAGATGATGTTGCAACCTATATTCTAGTTATTGACAGATATTTAACAAATAGGTCTGATTAGGATGGCATAGTAAGGCAGGCAAGAGATGACATCGAGTCTCTTGAAAGAAGAGTTAGGGTTTTGCCTATGCCACCTGTAGATACCTAAAATTGGTCTACGCCTATGAGTACATAATCGACATAATTTTCTATAGTCCATGGTCGTGATTAAATAATGTCAGCTATCTAATTACCCTTTCTAACACATTTCCTTTATTAATTAAATACCCATTTTTAATTAATTCATTAATTTATTATTAATCTTTATTCAACTTGATTAATTAAATAAATCATATTTATTTAATTATAATGTGAACTAATTAATTCTTCCCCCTTTATCTATCAATTAAATAATTTATTATTTAATTACCCTTTTATCATACTTTTCCAACTATAATTAAATATATTTATTTAATTATTCATTTAACCCCCTTTTCAACTATAATTAAATATTTATTATTTAATTATTCAATTCTACCCTTTTCGAAAGTCAAATTAAATAAATTATCTTTATTTATTTAATTAAATCTTCTATTCTCAAATGTTGAATTATAATAACATTTAATTCAAATTTAATTCATTTATGCCACGTTCCTCTATCAATCAGTTATCTAATCATTCACTCACCTTCTGACTTGAGACCTATTTTTAGTTCTCCAGTTATCTCTGAATTCAACTGCTGATAATCTCTCCAGGAGGACTCTCTGTCACAACTAGTCGATTAACTAGTCCTAACTCATATGCATGTATGCATTTATTAATTAAATATCTTTTATTTAATTAATTTATTTAATTATGCATTTGAATTCCTCATCTTCGAGTTCTAACTTTGTCTTTGACATTCAAAGTCTATTTCTTCTATTTTCGAAGATTCTTAACTGAATATTAAGATCTTGTTCTATATTTAGTCTTTCCAGACTCATGTTTTAACTCACATTCTATCTTACACAAAACTCACATTGCATGGCATTCATCAATCTCATCCATCGATCTCTCTTTCAATCTGAGTCGATCGTTCGAAAACACAAAATCTATAAAATGGCCTGTCATAATCATTATTCCTCCTCCCGAAATCATTATACATTTTTGAGAAGAAACAACCTTTGATATCTTGCTTAGACATTCAACATGGCTATACTTGTACCAAACACAGAAATCTGAGGGCAAGAATACTAAAAAGGAAAAATGGAGAAGAGCAATGTAGATAATTCGAAGGAATGAATGCATATTCGGTGAGATCAATTCAGTTTGTTTAGTTTTTATTATGTTTTCATATTCATTCTTTATTGTTAGATTTTTAGATTAGTTATGATTTAGATTAGGATTAACAATTTTTTGTTCTAGTTGCAGATCTTATCACAGATTTATTCTAATGTTACATTTGGTGAACGCGATGTGAACAGGCTTCAAACTCCGTGCATCTTTTTTTTTTTTTTCTATTTTTCCATTCGTTGTTTTCTGGTTTTTGCAGATTTTTCATACGGCGCACCACATTTGTTAAGGGAAATGATGCATCTATATTTGTGAGCCACATCTGTCAAAAACAACGATGCATGCATCATCATGAACCGCATCTGCGAATTCATGAACCACATCCGCCTGTCAACTGTTGAACCGCATCTGTGGCTCAAAAAGCCGCATCTTCCTGGCAAAACTTTTTCATTTTTTTCATTAATTTCCATACATTCATATTTTCATTTTCTCCTTTGAAGCTATTTTGATTTTCGCTAATGGTTGATTTCAATTGTGTTAAGGGGGAATAACATAGTGTTTGCAGGATGAAGCTTTGAAGACATTTAAAAACCTAAGACAATTTTCTACAGGACAAAAGTTGAAGACCATGAACTACTGATAAATTTGCATGCAGGACCTAATGCCTTTGTGTTAATTTATTTATTTAAGCAAGCTTTTGTTTGGTAGATAGATAATCATCGTGTGGGATTAAAATGAATTTTTTGTTTGATAGATAGAAAATCATCATTTGGATTAAAAATAACCACTGTCTTCTTTGTCTGGTGCTTTGCACATTTTTGTAACCCTTACAATTCAGTACACTGAAGTATCCTCTCCCCTTGCACAATCATGTGATCTTGGGTGTAAGAGAAACGGTTGCTGACTCTAGAACTTGGGCCTGTCTTGGTGGGAAAAAGTACTCACCCCAAGATGACTCAGACTGATAGCACGCTAAAGCCAAGGGACTTCTAGCCGGTATATAAAAGTGGATTCTTGGGGAAAGCCCAAGAATCACGTGCACTATTCCGATGAGATGGACAGAAATGGACTCTCTCCGATGTTGGATAGTGTCCCAAGAATGGAATGCCCTTATTAAACACCTTGTTGTATAGTTACCAAAATCCTATCTATTTGCTGGCGTAGTGGGTGCATAACCTTTGAAGTCATCTTAAAAATTTATGGTTCTTATGTTGAGGTGACATGTATGTCATGGGAGTTTCATGGGTATAGTAGCTTGGCTGCCCCGTATAAGTGAGTGTTGTGGAGGGGAGCCAGTGGGGTCAAGCTACTAGTCATCCGCCTTGAATGTGTGTGGTAGGAGAAATCCAAGTAAGAATTCAACAAGTAATGTCCAAAAATCCTAGGTTGTAATTCTTTTTTGAGTCTTAATAGTCATTTCATCATGAAAACGGAAAATATATTGATTTTTGTGTTTGATCTTTGATGTATTTGTCAAAATCTTGATCAAACAAAAAATTCAGTCAATAACTTTTAGGAAAAACTCAACTGTCAGATTACAGAGTCGCATTTGTCAGTTTAATCGCCGCATGTGTCATAGCGAGTTGTATCTGTTAGGGGAAATGCCGCATCTATCTATCAAAACATTCACTTTTCACAATCTACATATCACAAGTCACAACTGTCATCTTATGAGTCACATGTGTGCATGAAAATCGCATCTGTCAGTTTTTGAACCGCATGTGTCCTGGTAAACCACATCTATCATTTTTTAAACCGCATGTGTTTTAAGAAATCGCATTTGTCAGAGAAAAAACCGCAACTATTAGGAAAATTGCATCTGTTAGAGGAAAAACCTCAACTGTTTGGTGAACTGCATTTGCTTGTCAACAGAAAACATCAAAAATCATGAGCTGAGTCCGAAACATTATTTGCTTTAGGTTCTTAGGATCAACCTTGGATTAGAAACTGTTTAATTTTTCTCAAATACCTTGCATCATTAGGTGTCATATACATCTTAGTTTACCATCATTAGGTGTCATATACGTCTTAGCTACCATAATTAGGTGTCATATACATCTTAGTCATAGTAAACGTCTTACCCATAGTCATCATAAGTTGCATGCATATAGGTACTCCCTAGGGAAATTGCATATCACAGAATAGATAACTTTCCTCGTCTTTGGAAACGTTCATGTTCCAGTTTGTCACAGTCATTGAACCTAGTCATATTGGTCCCATTTAGTGAATCTTTTCAACTCAATATTCTAGTTTGTAAAATTCACCTTGTCATACTGCCCTTGTCATACAATTAGGTTCCTTGGTCAAAAATTTGTTTTACATGCATTTATTCCATAGGTGGTAGGTTATACCCGTCTTAGACTCATTTATCGTCCTTAGTCCACCTAGAATTTTGCATATTGTCCATCCTATCATACGCCATCTTAGATTTTTAGGGTCATATCAGTTTTAGACATAGTCTGCATTACCCATTTTGAGAAAAAAATTTCATGGTCAAAACAAGGTCCAAAAAGAAATACAAAGCAATGACAGACCCCAACGAATTCATCAATCCGTTCAGAAACCAACCGTCAGGAAGCAAACATCCACACAAGCCTTTACTTGAAAACATGTCACTAGAGACACACATGGTCAGATTTACATAGAAGACATAGATGCAGCAGTTCAGGATCCTGAGTTTGCATCCTTCATGGATGAGTGTTTGCTAAATGATCCACAACACTACTTAGCAAAATTGCTAGTAGAAGGTGCCACACTAGCTCCAGGATTTGATGTCCATTCTTTGGCAACATAGTCAACTCAACCAACACAAACTGCGACATCTACTGTCTCTATTCCCCAAATAACCACAGTGATACCAACAAATTTATCGACACAAACATTGTCAATTGTAAACATAACCCCTTTTAACATAACACAAGGTTTACAATTTACTACGGGAGCAACTTCCTCCAACCCCTTTGGCACCAACACGACTGGTAAGAGAACCAAAGTTTGCTGAAATATACCTATACCAAGTCAGACAATTCAGACAAGAAGCATTCCTATTCCAAATTAGATAATTCAGATAGGAAGCATTCCTATACCAAATCAAACCATTCAGACAGGGAATATCCCTATCCCGAATCAGAATATCTTGACAGGATATATTCCCTCACCCAATCATAACCCGTCACAAAACATGGCATATCAGAACATCTACATTGATCCAAATAACACGAACACCATGTCCTTGACACAAGTTGACATCCATCAAAACCAAATGCAGACTCTACAACAAAAGATGGATGACATGTCTATGTCAGGCAAATGAACTATATCAGGACAAGACCTATGTCCATGCCCATTTGACAAAGCACTCTATATGACACCTTTCCCCCATGGATATATTATACCAAATTTTCCCAAGTATAATGGGAGGAAGAATCCTTTAGAACATATTAGAGAATTCTCAATGGCATGCATGGACATATTGTATGACCCCACTTAATTGATGCACCTATTTCCACGAACCCTCATAAGGATAGCTTTGGAATGGTTTTCCAAATTTCCATACGATATATGATCCTAGGTGGAATTGGCTGAAAAGTTTGTTGAACATTTTTCCTTTAACATAGACAATGAAGTAACCATAGCAACCTTGTGCCACACGACACAAGAAGATGGCGAGACATTCATCACTTTCTTCCAGAGATGGAGAAGTTTAGCTAGCCAATGTCCTGTTGAAATACTTGAAAAACACAAAGTCACTATGTTCCTCCAAAACATCAACCCCAAACTGAGAGGTGACTTATGGGTACACTATTGCACTTCATTCATTGACTTGGTACAAAAGGGGATCATCCTTGAAAAGGGCCTTATTGACAAAGTTGAAATCAAAGTACCAGGTAAGAGCCTGATTATCCAACATCAAAATGTGTTGAATGATAGAAACAAGTTTTGGTCTAGGAACAAGAATTTCACGAATGATGGCATAGTTGATGCTAAGCACATACATACTGGAGTGGTCATCACACTTAGAGGATACAACCAACAAGAATACATGATGAACAGTCATGATCAAACGGATAACTATGTCCAGAATTCACAATAGCAAAGACCACAACAAAGGAGATTTCCAACGCGAGAATTTACACCTTTAGGGCAACCAATTGAGGTAGTCTTCAAAGAATTGGTCAAACATAATCTTATCAAACCTTTAGAACCAAGAGAGTATGATCCTGGACAATTCAATCCTTCATGGTGGGTCAATAATGCTTTCTGTGACTATCATTGAACAAAAGGTAACAACCTCCAATAATGTCACCAATTAAAGAACGTCATACAAGACTTTGTTGAAAAGGGAACCATAGAGGTTGGTGGGCAGAAAAACACTAAGAATAGTGATCATAAGGTCTTCACGGACCCGTTACATGACCACACAAAAGGAAAAGCCTCCAGCTCGGGACCCCAGAATAATTCATTGGCCAACTATAATAATACCAAGTATGACTATGGTAAAGGACGATCATAAACCACATCCGAGCTGCAAACAAGAATGTCAATACTTTCACCATTAAGAAGCATCTAGAATGTAATGTAAACACACGCAAAACTAAGATTACTATTCCTAGTCCTTCTTCTGATCCATCTACGCAAAATTCCAAGTTCAAGTACAACCTTCTAGATCAATTGAGTAAAACCCCCGTGCAAATATCTATCTTGGAATTGTTGACCTTATCACCTCAACATCGATCCATTCTTGACAAAGCTCTACAGAACACAATTGTTCCCATAGACTTAGATGTCAATCGTTTCGAAGAGATGGTGGGATATTTGACCAACTCACATCATGCCACATTTTACCAATAGGATTACTCAATTGAAAAGTCAGATCATAATGACCCCTTACATCTTGAAGTCTTAGTCCATCAAAACAAAGTCCGATGAGTCTTGGTAGATGAAGGAGCAGGTTTGAACCTATGTACCCTTAAATTGGTTAAGGCATTAGGATTCTCGGAAGACTGTGTAGATACCTCTAAGAGTATAGTCATCAAGGCTTACGATGATGAGGAAAGATCGTCCAAAGGAGTTGTCACACTCCCTATTCAAATTGGCCCAACAATCATGAACAACAGCTTCCAAGTCTTGGATCTCACCCTTCCATACAACTTGTTGTTAGGTAGACCTTGGATACATGCAATGAAAGATGTACCTTCAACATACCACCAATGTCTCAAGTTCCCCTATAATGGCACAAAGATCACTATTGATGGTGATCCAGATCCTTTCCAATATTATACAAGCCTAAGGGATCTTCCACAATGACAAGTGCCTGTTAATCAACAGGCTTCATCATCCACTCTATCCCAATACATTGACCCATCACACCTCACTAAGTCCATTTCATTCAAACCACCATCATCCACTCAAAAAATTGAGATCCAAGACAAGGGCTATGGCGAATATAATATAAAGGCATCATATTGTGTTACTGAATTGATTCCACCTAAGGCATATGGCCTACCCATGGTGGATAGAAGACAATCCATGGTCACATTTCATGTTCCCCCTACAATGACATTGACAAAATGGGGAGAGTTAAGTGAAGAAATAGTGGATCAAGCTGATTCTTGGTTGTATCAAGAAGAACATGAATACCCCTCCCCATTTATTCAAATAGCCAAGGACCAATATGGAAAAGGATTTAAGATAATGCAAAAGAAAGGCTATGATGGGCACAGTGGGTTAGGACTATATCAAAATGGAAGGACAGAACCGATTACTGTCTACCCACGACCAAAATATTTAGGGCTAGGGTGTCAACCGCTTAGAATTGGGTTTCTTGGTACTTCGTCAACGTTTCAAGAGGAAGTGAATGATTACCCAAACATCGAGACATCTCATGAACCATTTCCCCTAGTTTACGAAAAACCCCTAGTTTACGATAAACCTCCAGTTTATGACAAACCTCTGGTCTATGATGAATCCCCTTACTCAAGCGATGGTGAATGGGAGTCCCTCTCATATACTAGTACTATGAACATAGATGCCTTATTTGGAGAGTTGGACCTCAATGTGAAACCTGTACCAAAACAGTCTAGTCCTCGTCCTAAGAAACACCTGTCCAAAGCAAAATGGCAAGAGAACTATTATTGGGAAACCCTTGAACATGCATCTTGGGCACCTGACAAGCCATCTTCTAATGAATCTTCCCTCACCATTGTCCCACAACAGAGTATGCCTACCCCTAGGAGGAAGAATACGAAGGAGTTAGTCCAAAACTTTTGCGACCATGTCAACCATTCCATATTCACCTTGTTAGAAGCCACCCTTACAAACTCCGATGATGACATGCCCCTTGTATATCTCAAACTTATTGACTGGGATCAACAAGGTACACCTATCATAGATACATTCGAGAATGACGAAGCAATTGTTGAGCTCATGGGACTTAGAGAAGGCATACCTAGAGGGGATCATAAGGCAGGTTTTACCATAGACTTGGACGATAAAGCATATTTTGGGGAGTCTTTTTACACCTCTAGTCGCAAAAATGAAAATGAAAATAAAAATGATGAGTCCCTAGGTGAAAACCAAAAGGTGCCTTTGGATAAAGAAAAAGTCAAAATAAAGGATGTATCCGAGGGCGAAAACCTCTCTGAGGCACCCGAGGATAGAGGTTTAAATATTCTCCCTGTTGCATAAGAAAAGTCACCCATGCTAGTGGAAGAGGCTTTTTTCCATCAACATAGGTACAGAAGAGAATCCTCGGATAGTATATTTTGCAGCTTCTTTAACAGAAACAGAACAACATGAATTCAAGGACTTCTTCAAAAAGAGACAAGTAAACTTCGCATGGTCGTATGCTGACATGCCCGGGCTGAATCCAGACCTAATATTGCATCATTTACCACTATAGCTAGGTATCAAACCAGTCAAATAGAAGTTGAGGAAGATGCATCCGCAAATTTCTCTATTGGTCAAGGTAGAACTTAAGAAACTTTTGGATGTAAGATTCATAAGGACAATAGACTATGCAGATTGGATATCAAATCTTGCACCAGTGACTAAGCCAATTGGGGGCATTTGTATTTGCACTTAATTTAGAGACATCAACAAGGCATGTCCTAAAGATGACTTTTTGTTTCCAAATATCGACATGATAGTAGACCTTACTGTAGGATATGAGATGCTATCCCTCATGGATGGTTTCTCTGGATATAACCAGATAAAGATAGCACCTGAAGATCAACATATGATAGCGTTCACGTGTCCATGGGGAACATATTGTTTGAATGTTATGTTGTTTGGCCTTAAGAATGCAGGAGCCACTTACCAACAAGCAATGACTACGATTTTTCATGACTTTGTATATACATTCATGGAAGATTATGTAGATGATATAATAGCCAAGTCAGAAACAAGGGAAGATCATTTGAAGGTGTTAGACAAGATATTCTAGAGGCTAGAACATTACAATGTCAGGCTAAATCCGAAGAACTGTGTCTTTGGAGTCAAATCAGGGAAACTATCAGGGTATATCATCTCTCGAAGAGGAATTGAAGTAGATCCAAAGAAGGTAAGAGTTGTCATAGAAATGCCTCCTCCAACTAGCATTGGTCAACTCAGAACCCTACAAGCAAGATTACAGTCCATCATGTTTTTCATAGTACAACTGGCAGATAAAATACATCCATTTCAGCATCTACTCAAGAAAGGAGTGCCATTTGTGTGGACACCTAAATGTCAAGAGGCCTTCAAAAAAATCAAGGAATATCTGCTTACTCCACCAGTCTTAATTCCACCTATAGAGGGAAAACCATTGATACTTTACATCTCAGCAACTCAGTCAGCATTAGGGGCTCTTCTCGCACAACACGATGATCAAGGTCATGAGAGAGCGGTATATTATATAGGTCGTTCCTTAGTGGGCTATCAATTGAATTAGAGCAACATAGAACATGCCTATCTTGTGGTAGTCTTTGCTACCCAAAAACTTCGGCACTATATGCTCAATCGACAAACCTTGTTGATTGCAAAAATTGATCCACTTAAATACCTCCTAAGTAAGGCAGCTTTAATAGGCTGATTGGCTAAATGGGTTATGATACTTAGTGAGTATGACATTCAGTATGTTGAAAGGAAGGCAATAAAAGGACAGGTCATTGCAGATCAACTGGCAAATGCACCTATAAAGGCAGACCATCCATTAGTGGCAAATTTTCCAAATGAATTTCTCTTCAACCTTGACGTTAAAACTGAGTGGAAACTGTACTTTGATGGATCACATACAAATCATGGTTCAGGGGCTGGTATCCTATTTGTCACACCTCAAGGTGATACCATTCCTAAGTCATTTAGGATTGCATTCCCTTGTACCAACAATATAGCAAAATACGAAGCCTTAGTGACAGGTTTAAAAATGGCAGCTCAGTGGAACATTAAGAGCCTACATGTCTTTGGCAACTCTCAACTGGTAATTCGACAGGTGAATGACGATTACGAGACTAAGGATGAGAAGCTTGCTCTTTACAAGAGGATGGCTGACAGTTTCAAATAGTATTTCAATGACATAAATTTTCAACAAATACCACGTATCCACAATAGAGTTGCAGATGCAATGGAAACCGTGGATTCCTTGTTGGATATTCCAAGTAATGTGCCTAAGTTCGAGTTTCTGGTTGAACAACTTTTGATCCTCGATTATGATGTCCCTGATACTGTGATAGTGTGTACCATTGTTGGTCCTACATCTCCTTGGTATAAAGACATATTCGATTACCTCACTGACCATACCCTACCTCAAGACTTGTCCAATAACCAACGTTGAACCTTCATCTGAAAGTCAGCTAAGTACACCATCATCAGAGAAACCCTATATAGACGTACCTTAGATAATGCCCTAATGAGATGTCTCGATGCTGAGGAAGTACAAACAAAATTGTGAGTGGTACACGAGGGTATATGCAGATCTCATTCAAGTGGTCCCACTCTAGCCCATAAGATTATGAGACTAGGTTACTATTGGCCTACAATGGAGAAAGACTCATACGTCTTTGTAAAGAAGTGTAGACAATGTCAAGTACATGGACACTTGATAAGAGCACCAGCACAAGAGTTTTATCCAATTACTTCACCATGGCCCGTCGCCCAATGGGGACTTGACCTCATAGGTAAGATACACCCTTCATCATCCAATGGCCACAAATTCATCATCACTGCCACCGAATACTTCACCAAATGGATTGAAGCCATCCCCATGAAATACATAACTGGCACACAAATATCTAAGTTTATCCTAAACTATATCATTTGTCGGTATGGTGTACCTCAATACATAATCACAGGCAATGACCACCCATTCAAGAACCAAGAAGTATGCCATTTATGTGAAGAATTCCACATCAAACACCATTTCTCCACCCCATATTACCCACTAGGTAATGACCAAGCTGAGGCATCTAATAAGACTATTGTTAAAATCCTTAAGAAGACTGTCAATGACGCTAGTCATGACTGGCACATACAGCTTAATCCTACCTTATGGGCTTATCACACAAGCATCTGTACTCCCACCGGTGCCACTCCATATTCCCTTGTATTTGGGTCCAAAGCTATCTTACCTATTGAGGTTGAAATACCTTCTTTATGGGTATCCTTGAAGGGTCATATCGACGATGAAGAATACTGTGTCTCTAGGTTACAAGAGCTAGAATTGTTGGATGAATGAAGATAGAAAGCATTAGATCATTTACAAGTATATCAGAATCGTCTTCTTCATAGTTACAACAGGAAGGTTCTCAATAGACACTTTGACATTGGTGACCTGGTATTAATGGACAATCCTAAGAACCAAGCTGAACATGAGAAACTAGGAAAGTTTGAACCTAACTAGTTGGGGCTATACATTGTCACGAAAGCCTTGGGATTAGGAGCGTACCAACTCTCTAATCCTGAAGGAGAACCACTTTTGTCCCCTATCAATAGTATACATCTAAAGAGGTTCTACGCTTAAGTCTCTGAGAATCTGTGTCTTAATATGGAAAAATGCAAAAAAATGAAAAAACAAAAAAGTGTTACCTTGATGAAAACCTGGTAAACAAGCGTCTTTTTAACACCAAAAAAATTGAGAAAATAAAAAAATTAAAGAGAAATAAATCCGTCCACTAGTGAAAACCGCTTTGGTGGCACTATGGATAAGTACCATGGCGAAAACATGGCAAACAGGCGCCATGTGTATTCAAGCTCACTCTTCCGTCTACCATCATTCTAATCAGACTTTTTCACCATCACTCATAATAAATGGTTGTCTCATCCATTATTTGGAATGATTGACATCTAAACATCCATTCCGTCATACTACCCAATCCATCTTCCAAATCATATTCCTGACTGGGGGCAAATCCTTGTTCTATGCCCTAACACTTTGTACATAACGTCATGCCATCAAAAATGTCCTAAAACTCCCAAAAACATTAGAAAACTCCAAAAATCCAAACAAATCAAATAATGTCAGAAAATCCCAAAAAAAGTGTCAAGTCAATCATGTCTAGTCAATCATGTCAAGTCGGTCATGTTAGGTCAGTCGTAGACATAGTCGAACTACATTGCCTCTGCGACTGGGACGTAGGCAAGGCCATCAATTGATGTGCCCCCGAGGCATTAGGTCTGTCAGTCTAGGTTTGTCATGTATCACACACATTTAAATCATGACTCTTTGTACATTCAAAGTCATTGGTCATGTCGAACTATGAGGTCTCTGCGTGTACAATGTAGGCAAGGCTAATCAATTGATGAGCTCCTGAGACCACACTAGGTCAGTACAATATGGTTCATTCACAATCACTATCACACAAGTTGCATATCATAGTTTAGAGTATCATATCATGTCAAACACTATCTACACACACACAGTTTATCAGTCAAGCAATCCAAACAAGTCATGCAACAACAAGGCAAGATATCTCAAACTGTCATCAAGTCAATATCAAACACATTGTCAAAGTGATCAACCTATGTCTTAGCAAGATATGTCTTTCTTGTCAACAAACGTCATCAAATTGTCATAGTCTCATGTGGCTTGTCACCTCAATGTCATCAGACTCCAACATCTTATACAACATTTGTCTTATTGAAACTAGGCTTTGCCATGCCTTATACAGAAGTCACCAAGTCGAAACTAGACAAACGTCTTATGTGGTATGTGTCATTCTCTCACATTACGCTATGTCAAACATCAACATCAAACAATCCCAGAAGATCAAGTTTTGGAAAATACATTTATTTGGCTTTATGACTTTATATCTTATTTTGTCTTATATTTTTATCGATTTGTGCAAGCTCCTATTACTAGTTTTCTCAAGGATGTCCCTTGAAGGATTTAGAGAAGCAGCGATGTCTCAGGACTCTTTTTCTTTGGCTGTTGTCTATCAACGTCTTATTAACATTGGTTTTTGAGTCATGTTACTAGTTTCCTCAAGGATGTCCTATCAAGGATTTAGAGGAGCAATGACATCTCATGACGCGTATTTTATTTTTCTGATGTCTATGGTTTATCTTGACCAAACGACTGGGGTATCTTGTCCTTAGTCTGGGTTAAGACACTCCTTGTCTACGACTATTTGTTTTTCACAGGTGGATAACTTTGTACACTATGGTCTATCTCATATCATAGTGTGTACTATCCATCTATGTCATGTCCCACCCCATGATGATAACAAAGCAAGTATAGCATATTTGGCAATATATCGAAGGTTATATCTTTTTCTCAATCGATCAACCATCATTATATCATTACATTACATTTCGCATCATGAAATTAATTATTTCTTACTAACATTCTGAATTCACTTTCATCCGAACATTTCTCTTCTTTGACATTAAGATAAAGTCCTATGACACAATAAAAAAAAAATTAGGTCATTTGCATTTGCATCCATTCAATAATCATTTCATATAGTTGCATTGTATTTTCAACATATAGATAGTACCATTCATATAGTTACATTACATTTCACATCATGACATAATAGGCATTGCATCATCATAACATACATCATGTAAACATTGCATGTACATATTACCATCACATATATGCATTAGTAAACATTGCATCCACTATCATAAGTAAAATAAGGCATCCATAACATCATCATTCAATGCATAACTCATTAACATATAGAAACATTCATTAATAACACATGTACATACATCATTTAGGAAACATAATAATCTAGAAATAAAGCATCATCCATAACATAGAATTGAATATCATGTAGAAGCCGCCAAAATCATATATATATCGCTAAAAAATAGTGTGTTAGTACAATGTCTGAATGCAACCATAAATAAAACATGAGCTCGCAAGCTCTCTGATAAAAAATACAAATGTCTACAAGTATCTGAAGCCCTATCATCGTGTCCTACTACCCGTGCTATCATGTGGTGATGGTGGTGGGAAGATACTCGAAGGTGGCCTTTGTGAGGTGGAAGACCTATCATATGGACCTGTCCTCAATGGTCCTATCACCCCCTCAGTGCTCTGTGTCCTCTGACTCCTAGTCGGACCTCTACTCTGACTATGCACCACTAGAAATGTAGGAGCCCATCTCTCTGTTGGTACTACAGCCTCATACAAATCCCTGTAGTAAGTGGCTCTCTCCACCGATCTGACTAACTCTCGTACCATGCCATCAGATGAGGACCCACTAAAAAGGCGTCTAACCTCTATGAACTGCTGCTCTATCTCATGTCTTCAAGCTATAGCCTGGTCTCTCTCCATGAGAGAACTGTCTCTCTCTATATGAGCGCTATCCCTCTCGGTGTATGCACTGTCCCTCTCTGTTAAGGCACTGTCTCTCTCTAGTCTCATCGCCTCAAACTCTACAGTCATAAGTTTGAGTCTCTCCTCCAAAGCCTCCCTATCACCATCCCTAGGAGCATCTTCATCTCGTCTCCCCTCTACAATCCGATCTTTGAGCTCTCTCTCCTACTCCTCCATTGGTGCCTCCTCCTCAAAATCATCCTCCCCATCATCCTCAACAACATCCTCTTTGTATCTTGCCAACACACCCAGAGGGTCTAAGGCCATGTCTGCATCAAAATCCTCTGCAACATCCTCTATGCCAACATCTACATCTACACGATCCTCAACCACTACCTCTGCTGCAGCATGCTCACCCCCAGCTAGTACATCCACTCTCCCTCCGATATCTATCATTTGTACATCAACTGCTACTGCCTCCTATATAGGTGCATGTCCACCTACCTGACCCCCTCTCTATCCTCTCTGCCCTCGTCTCCTGCCTCTACCTCTACCTCTGCCATCATCTCCATCACCTCTACCACCAACTCTACCCACTCTGGCACCTCCACCTCTCTAATGTCCTCTAGGCCCTATGCCTCATCTCTCGACTGGTGCTAGCTGGTTAGGATCTGTATAAGGAATCGAGTGATGCTCTGCCCACCATGCCTCATAAGCATTTGTGGTCCTTGGATATGCTAATCCACCTCTCCATCCCCACTGTACTGGCTGAAGTGCCTGTATCTCTGTCTCCACTATAGCCACTGGAATCATGGGTCCCCACCATGGAACCTCTCTCAATGACCAAGAAAGCTCTACTCTACTCTGAGGCTCATCCTCAACCTCCCCAAACTGTCTCAGAACTCTGTCTGGCAGATGTTGCTCAATAATATGAACACTCAAAACAGTCCTCCCAATGAGATACTGTGTCAGTCTGTAGAATGGTAAATGTATGTCCTTGTCCACCCACTCCTCACAATCCATGTAAGGTCTCCATGTGAACTGATCAAGAATATCCAAGGCATGTCGCCAGTACCCTGTGTCACCCACATGAGTCTGTGTAATCTGCCCTATATATTGAAACACATATGGGTGTCTCTCCTCTCTCTCTACTATAACTGGAGGATTGAAGACAACTATCCTCTCCCAACCCCATACCATCAAAAGTGTCATCCCACAACTCAATGACTGTGCATCTCTGTAAGCGATGTCATGCAAATGGAAATACAACATCCCAAGTAGACATGGACCCCATGCATATCTCGTCTCACTCTTTAACATGCTGACCAACATAGCTCCCCATCCTACTGGAAATCCATGTTCTCGTTTGTTTGGAAGAACTATACCCCCAATCAGGGTGCATAGGATACAGTCAATCCGATTATATCTATCTACTAGGACTAGCCATCTAATCTCATAATGCTCAATCCCGAGCCTATTGATGTCATCCACCTGATAAAATCGTGCTAACTCTGTCAATCCTTGCTGGGTATCATACATAACCCGCTCACCTCTGATAGGTAATCTCTAAATCCTGTACAAATACTCCAATGTGATAGTAGCCTCCCTAGTCAGTAAATGAAACGATGATGTCTCTGAATGCTATAGCTCGCAAAGTGTCGTTAGCATCCCCCTATTTGCCCGAATGGCAGGCATCGACAAACAGTGACGTAGACCTAGCTTCCATAGAAGTAGAATCTCTACAAAGCTCAACCTATCTCTTAGGTCAAATGTGTCTGGTCATGACTCCTATGTGTAAATAGGATCTATCAGCACCTGCAATTTAACCATGGTGTCAACATTTTTTCAAAATTTCCTTGGAATTTTTTTTCAAAAATTTAACCAGTCAAATGCGGCTCAATTTTACAGATGCGGTGCATTTTTGCAAATGCATTGCATAGAGCCTCACTTGTGGTGCACATTACATATGTGTAGCATAATTTCCATAGACCCTTTCCAACTACTACACATGCGGTTCACTCACCCACATGCGGTGCATTTTTCCTCAGTATGCCAACCTACAACATATGCTTCTCACAAATGCATATGCAGTTCACACATACACATGCATCTATCCCTAATGCATTTACATTGCACAACTACACATGTGGTGCATAATGCTCCACATGCGGTCATTCCCTAAATAGCCAAAACTAGCCCTAGCGAGTTTTTGCAAATGCGTCGTTTTGCAGTCAGATGCGGCGATCACGACGACATATGCATCGTTTATGGTGCACCGCATTTTCTTATTAATTTTATAATGCCTAAAAATGCATGCAAAAATAAATTTGACAAGTTCGTTTTCAGGTAGATACCGGTGGTCCTACACCAGCTGGCCTCCTGAAGGTCCAGATCCGATATCCTCGATGCCTGGTGTACAGAATAGGTCCCATTTCGTCAGCCAGTCAGAGAAAAAAATCCTGTTTTTCTACCTCCTCCAAGTGCAAATGAATTCATTTTAGCCCTAGTTCCTATTTATAGGTGGGTTAAAAATGGCATTTCTTCAGCCCTTCTCTATTGGCCGCTTAGCCTTTCAACTTCCAACGACCCGTATTCGTTGGAAACATCTTCGATTTCAATTCCGTCAACTCCAAACCATTTCTAACTATTATCTTGACTTATCGGGAATTTTTCCTGATTTTTTTGAAACAATTCAAAAAATGTCAATTTTCCCGAGGGGGCATACCTTACCCTATTTCATGTTGGGGCATGACTGGGGCATATTTTTCTTTGACACAACGCCGTACCAACATTGTATCAAAGAGGGGCAAACTGTAGATACCTAAAATTGGTCTAGGCCTGCGAGTACATAATCGACATTATTTTCTATAGTCCATGTTCATGATTAAATAATGTCAATTATTTAATTACCCTTTCTAACACATTTCCTCTATTAATTAAATACCCCTTTTTAATTAATTCATTAATTCATCATTAATCTTTATTCAACTTGATTAATTAAATAAATCATATTTATTTAATTATAATGTGAACTAATTAATTCTTCCCCCTTTATCTATCAATTAAATAATTTATTATTTAATTGCCCCTTTATCATACTTTTCCAACTATAATTAAATATCTTTATTTAATTATTCATTTAACCCCCTTTTCAACTATAATTAAATATTTATTATTTAATTATTCAATTCCACCCTTTTCGAAAGTCAAATTAAATAAATTATCTTTATTTATTTAATTAAATCTTTTATTCTCGAATGTTGAATTAAATTAACATTTAACTCAAATTTAATTCATTTATGTCACGTTCCTCTATCAATTAGTTATCTAATCATTCACTCACCTTCTGACTTGAGACCTATTTTTAGTTCTCCAGTTATCTCTGAATTCAACTGCTGATAATCTCTATAGGAGGACTCTCTGTCACAACTAGTCAATTAACTAGTTCTAACTCATATGCATGTATGCATTTATTAATTAAATATCTTTTATTTAATTAATTAATTTAATTATGCATTCTAATTCCTCATCTTCGAGTTCTAACTTTGTCTTTGACATTCAAAGTCTATTTCTTCTATTTTTGAAGATTCTTAACTGAAGATTAAGATCTTGTTCTATTTTTAGTCTTTCCTGACTCACATCGCATGGCATTCATCAATCTCATCCGTTGATCTCTCTTTCAATCTGAGTCGATCGTTCAAAAACACAAAATCTATTAAATGTCCTGTCATAATCATTATTCCTCCTCCCGAAATCATTATAAATTTTTTAGAAGAAACAATCTTCAATATCTTGCTTAGACATTCAACATAGCTATACTTGCATCAAACACAAAAATATGAGGGAAAGAATACTAAAAAGGAAAAATGGAGAGGACCAATGGAGATAATTCGAAGTAATGAATGCATATTCGGTGAGATCAATTCAGTTTGTTTAGTTTTTATTATGTTTTCATATTCGTTCTTTATTGTTAGATTTTTAGATTAGTTTTGATTTAGATTAGGATTAACAATTGTTTGTTCTAGTTGCAGATCTTATCACAGATTTATTATAATGTTACACCACCTATTGTCAAATTGGATAGAGTGTTGCTAGTAGTGCATGGTGAAGTGGAGCGAGCTAAGGACAAGGATGGGAAGTAGTTATATAGGGCTGCATCAAATTTTGTGCTTCCCATTATCCACATGAATTGGGCTAACCCCTTTTGAGACCCCAGGCCGACCTGGATGAAATTGGTGCAAATTGCACATTTCATATTGTATTCGAATATTTTGAGGCCGACCTATTGTGTGGCATTTTATTGTAAAACCCTTATTTGGGCCAACCTATCTTGGGGGTTCTCTATAAATTGGGTATGTTGCCTCATTTAGGGGAGAGAGATAGAATAGAAGATAGATAGACATATAGAATAGAGATAGAGAAATAGATAATATAGAGTAGAGATTTCATATTTGAGAAAATTAGGGTTATCTTCAACCAAGTATTGTAATAGAAGACTAGAATTGTTGCCATTTTGGATGATTTAATATAAGGAGGGATATTGTTATTTGGTATCTTTCTTGTGTTAAGTTTTATCTCACATGGTTCTTGTTGTTCTATGTTTAAATTTGCTTAAGTTCATTGTTAGATGGTTTGATGGTGCTTAGGGTTTCATGTTTGAAATGTTTGTAGTGATCTCTAGTCCATACTTTTTGTAGTTAATTGATTGTTAGCTACTTTGCAAAGTTAGCTTGGACTTAAAATTGTGCTTAGTTCAATTATGAGGGTTTGTTCATTTCGGTTGCAATAGGATTGTTTTGAATGAATTTTTATGATTTGAAAATCTTTAAATACCTTAGAAGATTGCACTATTTCTGGGAAATTGTAGATTAATCTAGGTCAAACAAAAAGTAGTTTATGAGAGATCAGTCCATTTTGAACATCTCATATTTTGCATTGTTGATCTTAGGGTTAGAATTAGTCTTAGAATTATCTCTAAAACCTTTATCTTTTATTATTTTCTTTATTATCTTGGTTTAATTTAGGGTTTGAAGTATTAATTAACTGTTAGATCTGATAAGTTCAAAGTCTAGTTGTTGCTTTTAGTAAGGTCCCTTTGTGATTACTAGCATTTTCACATTATCTTTGAGTTGTTTTATTGCATTTTCAAGACCTAACATTAGAGACCTTGTGGTTATCTCTTTTTCATAGAGATTTACCTTTCAAGAGAGATAGGATATGATATTTTGTCTGAGTTGTTTGTTGTGCAGAAAACACCATCAACACTTCTCTAATTATTTTATTATTGAACAATTATGCTGAAGATATATACTAATTTCATGTCATTGGAATACATAATTTTTATCCATTTCATATCAAACTTTAAGAAAAATAGTCTTGTTCACTATCTATTCATATGTTTCGAACACATATTTTACATAACTTTTGAGTGTCCCCTCTGGCATGTGTTTCCATTAATATCAAAGAAATAAGACGATAAGATGTTCTTGATTGGTAAACGAATCAGTAGTATTTTTTTGGTAATCCACTTGATGGTCTCTTCATTTCAGTTCTTTGACAATCACTTGACTTGGCATACATGTGTTTTTCAAGTCCAGTATACTGCATATTGTTTCATGTTCAGACACCTTGCATATTGTGATAAGGACCTAAAATTGTGATTATATGTAAATACAATTATATGAGTTGAAATAGTTATGAAGACAATTCTCTTTCTATTAAAAAATATAGAACACTATTTATGCATGTTGTTGAAGGCATTCAGTATCACTGGAGTGTTTTGGTCCTCATGTTCATTTATTTATCATATGTCAAATAGTATTAAAGTTGTTGGTTGTTGTAAGATTATGTTATCTTGTAAATATTTCATCTTTTGGGTTTCTATAATGTTCTCAGTATTTGTGATCTGGTTATGGTCTTTATGTTCATTCATGTTAAAAATCATCAAACATGCTTGATAACTAAATTTCTCTAGAGCTTGCACTTTACATTTGGTTTTTAATGCTAAAGTGGTTGGTATGGGAACAATTGATGTCACCATTTATCAAGAAATTTGAGAAATTATTTTAAAAAACAATCCATGAGGAATGGGATTTGAAACCCATCAAGTGTCACTAATCTAGTTTTGGATTGTGATAATCCATACAAGTGGGTAGAATAATTCTCTTATAGACTAGTTTAAAGTGTTAAAGTGGGTTGAATTTCTTAGTTTACCTTTTCTTTGCTATCCATTTCTAAATTTTGTTCTTTGGACTCTCTATGGATGGTGGTGTTTTGAAATAGACAATGTCAATTTGGCTTGATCAAAACACATGGTCAATAAGAAATAGACATATCTTAGTACCCTAAGGAAACCAATAATATACTAATTTTTTAAATGCACCATTTTTAATGCATATTATATATAAAACTACCTAAAAAATATGTTGGGTCTCAATCCTGGAAACATAAAAATAAGGACTAACCATGAGTCACTCACAAGATCAAATCAACTTCTGAATGAACAAGTGAAATTCCTCAAGAAAAGAATGATGAAAATAAGACTAATTTCAACAATTGCAAAGGTTATTACGATAGGCCCATAAAAATATCTCAATCAAGTAATGCACCCTTGATTCTAATTATGTACCTTCAACCATATGGTAATGAAAAAAATCTGATTGGTAAAGTATTCATTTTCATGGTGTACTCTTACCCAAATGCCAATGACAAAGCAAAGCATATATTGGTGGATTAGAAAACCCTATTCATCCTTCTAGAAAACCTTTAAAGTAAGTTTTTAAGTCTCAATATTCTAAAAAACCACTCTCTATGAGTGGTTTATCCTCTACAAACTTAGTTGTTCAAACCTCTTCTCCATTTAAGAGGGTAATTTACTTCTAAAAAAATGTTTATCTTGGAGTATTTTCTCCATATAACTTGAATTGGTCCCTGTATAATAGTTTGTCTACATAACTGTTGTAGGATGGAAAAAACACTGGGTTGTTCCAGACTTTGCAAATCTTGTTCAAAGACAACAGTTAGTGTTATGCACACAGTAAGAAGACAATGTATTGAAGTTGAGCTTCATAATTTTTAACAACCCTTACTTTGAGCAAAAAACTATTCTTCAATATCTTCCCATATGTTTCCAACACATTATTTACATAATAGTTGGATCATGGAAAACACAGTGGGTTGTGGCTCACTTCTTATTTTTTCCAGACTATAACAAAATAATGTTTTCAACTTCACTTTCTTGAATTATGACACCCCTTACTTTAAGAAAAATAGTCTTGTTCACTATCTGTTCATATGTTTCAAACACAAATTTTACATAACTATTGCAGGATGGAAAACACATTGGGTTGTCCTAGACTTTGCAAATCTTGTTCAAAGACAATAGTTAGTGTTATGCACACTGTAAAAAGACAATGTATTGAAGTTAAGCTTCATAATTTTTAACAACCCTTACTTTGAGCAAAACACACTTCTTCAATATCTGCCCATATGTTTCCAACAAATTATTTACATAATAGTTGCATCATGGAAAACACAATGGGTTGTGGCTCACTTCTTATTTTATGCAGGTTGTCAGAAATGAATGTTTTAAATTTCATGTTGTTGTTTGTTCATAACCTTTACTTTGAGAAAAACACTCTTTTTCAATATCTCCTCATATGTTTCCAACATAAAATTTACATAACAATAGCATCATGGAAAACACAGTGGGTTGTGGCTCACTTCTTATTTTTTCCAGACTGTAACAAAATAATGTTTTCAACTTCACTTTATTTTTTATGACACCCCTTAATTTAAGAAAAATAGTCTTGTTCACTATCTATTCATATGTTTTGAACACAAATTTTACATAACTGTTGCAGGATGGAAAACACGCTAGGTTGTTCCAGACTTTGCAAATCTTGTTCAAAGACAATAGTTAGTGTTATGCACACCATAAGAAGAGAATGCATTGAAGTTGAGCTTCATAATTTTTAACAACCCTTACTTTGAACAAAACACTCTTCTTCAATATCTACCCATATGTTTCCAACACATTATTTACATAACAGTTGCATCATGGAAAACACAGTGGGTTGTGGCTCACTTCTTATTTTATGCAGGCTGTGGCAAATGAATGTTTTGAAGTTCATTTTTTTGCTTGTTCACAACCCTTACTTTGAGAAAAACACTCTTTTTCAATATCTTCTCATATGTTTCCAACATAAAATTTACATAACAGTAGCATCATGGAAAACATAGTGGGTTGTGGCTCACTTCTTATTTTTTCTAGATTGTAACAAAATAATGTTTTCAACTTCACTTTCTTGTTTTATGAAACCCCTTACTTTAAGAAAAATAGTCTTGTTCACTATCTATTCATATGTTCCAAACACAAATTTTACTTGCAGAAAACATTCCCTTTCAATATCGTTATACATTTCAAACACAAGATGCACAAAAAAAAGTTGCAAGATGGAAAACACATAGGGTTGTCCCACAATTTTCATATCTTGTTCAAATATAATAGTTAGTGTTACGCACACCATAAGAAGACAATGTATTGAAGTTCACATTCATATTTTATAACTACCCTTGCTTGTAGGAAATGTTTGATGACATTGCAGGGGTCAAACAACTTAACTCGCTATGCTATTGCAAACAAGTCGGATGACTAAACTAGAAAAATCCACCTTTTAGCCAAAAACAAATGACTCACAGAAAGCAATCCCCAACTTAAACATCTCAATATGTGAACTTTCAAAATAGACTGTCCTTAACCAACCTAATTAGGTTTCATTTAATCATTCAATTTGACAAACAACAACAAAATACTCTCTTACACTCTTAACTTAGTTCCATGGCATGCAAAATACTCTATTTGAATGAATCTTCAATGTCTTTTTAGCCTTTCAAGGAAGGAAATTGCAAACACTCCAAATAATGTTCAATCTATGCCTTTCAACAATTTTGTCATGATAGGACAGTCAATTAATGGTCTCCAAATATTCATAAATTCACCAATCCCTATCTTGGAATGGAGTCAGCTATGCCCAAAAACCTTTGCAAAACAAAATTACACAACAAGGACTCATATTCCACAAACAAAGCTCATCAAGTCACCAATGTACAGAGACATTTATAGATTTTTAATTTCCATTTCAGCATTTTATTTCAATTTCAACATTACATTTCCATTTCAACATTCCATTTGAACATTCCATTTCGATTTCAACATTCCATTTCAACATTTCATTTCCATTTCAATTTCCTTATACATTTGCAACACACTATGCTAAAAAAAAATTTGTAGAATGGAAAACATGGAGGGTTATCCCTCACCTCTAAAATATTGTTCTAAGAGAACAGTGTCTGTTATGTAGACTGTAACAAGAAAGTGTATTAAAGTTCACCTTCATATTCTCTAACAACCCATTACTTGCAGAAAACATTCCATTTCAATATCCTTATGCATTTCCATGAGAAGATGCACAAGAAAAGTTGTAGAATGGAAATCACAAATTGTAAGAAAACAGTGTATTCAAGTTCACTGTCCAATTTTATAAGAACAATGCCCATCACACAATGAAATGTAAAAACATATCGAGTCAATATTATACAATCTGAAGAAAATTACAATCCACATTTAAGACTTGTAACACTGAGGACTATGTCAAACATTTACAAACAGGTATAATCTCTATGCTCTCAGCATCTAGAAGCATTTGCGGTACTCTGATTGTTAAGGTGGAATTGACAGCATACAATATTGGCACCCCGTAATTCTCATGTAGTAGCTTGAAGGAGGGCCTGACATGGTGGATCTCAAACTTGACAATGTGGTTGAATTTGAACATGGCCATCAACCATTCCTCCACAAGACCTATGTGATTACTAATTAGAGATTCCCCCTTGAGGAATCTCATAAACCTCATGCTCAGATGATCTGTAATATTGTGCCTATGTATGATAATTTTTGGTCTAATGCACACCTTCCAAATGTATCCAACTTGGAAAAGGTCTTGAATTTATCGGTAAAGATACATTGGCCAATCACATAAATTGACAATATCTATTTGTAGATTATAATATTGAACAAGTGAGCATAATTATTAGAGCGCAAATCTATGTGGTTTGGCCCTTTTCTATTAATTCTTCTTAACATCTTTTCCTGCAACTTGTACGGGAGGCTGAATTCCTCAATTTGAGCAAGAATATTGCATCGCGGATACGGGTGGTAGTTGTTCAACCAAATAGCCACCCATGCTCGAGAAATGTGGGACATCTTCTATAGAACTACAACAATAGATTTTAAAATTCCTAAAATGAAACACAAAACAACTTTTTCAGAAGGTAGACCCGCGTTCTCTAATTAGAAAGACATTGTTAATGCAATGGAAAGAGTCAAAAAATAAGTGAGCAAAGTGGAAGATATAGATAATGTATGCACTAAATAGATTGCACTTATTGTTTTGAGTTGAATGAGGTAGCACATGCAGTATCTCCAATGGGCATATGGCAACGCATGAGTCGAACACTAGGAAGAACAATGCCTGAAAGGAAAGAGAACAAAAATTTCAGCACATACAACAACATTCTCTAATTAGAAACACACGAAACAGTTGCTAAAAAAAATTGAAAGCGAAAGAAAACTTTTCATAACTAACTAACTGTGTATAGATAGTTTATTTTCCAACATGGAAAATAATTTGAGCATTCTATTTCTTGCAATTAGATGATTTGAACTAATGAATTGTAGAAAATATATTTCTGTTACGAACAAAAAATGCACATCACAGTTGCAAGATGGAAAACATAGTGGGTTGTGCCTGACATTTTTATTTTCTACAGACTATAACAAAACAAGGTCTTGAAGTTCACCTTCTTGTTTTGTGGTGACCCTTTCTTTCACAAAACATTCCATTTCAATATGTCTTCATATGTCCAAACAAAAAATGCACATAATAGTTGCACAATGGAAAACAAACTCAAATTTGTCAACTTAACTATCTCAAACTCTTAACAACCCCTACAAATAATCATTATTGTAGAGACCCATTTCAATCCCACTCAACATACTTGAAACCCACATATGGCTCTTTTGGAACAACTTGCACAAAAACAAGAAATAATGCTGTCGACAAGGCCAATTACGCCAAATTTCAGTAAACACACCACTCAAATCATACAACCAACCTAGGAAACCAATGGGGTAGGTCTCACCAGACCCCAAAACCACCAAATCCACACCTATTTTGCAGAGACTGTCTTTCCCAAATGGCTATTCATGAAACCCTTGTTTCAAGCAATTGACATGAGGGTAACTTGGAAAACTATATTCCACTCTTTCTGAAACCTTCAAACTAACTCAAACACCTTTATTCAGGCCTGTACATTATTAAAAGAACAAGGGATATCACTGCCCTCACCTTTTTGATGAAACCCTAACCTTAAACCTCACCTTTCATGCTCTTTTCCACTCATAGTCTATAGGGACAGCAACTCAAACCACCTAATTCCTTCCTCCCTTTAGAAAACCATCTTCCTAGCAAAAAAACCTAACCTATTAGAATCATTCCCCGAGCGATGGAGATCACATCGCTGATTACATCCATTGCATCACACATCTTTCATATAGGCAACTTTTAGGTGAAATATGGTGGGTTTAATAAGTGAATGTCTATCAAACTTGGGGGGCAGCAAAGTTTAAGGTAAGATTAAGTTTTTGTAGGCTTAATTAGTCATATTTGAAGAATGTATGCCCATGCTTTAGGAACAAAATTTCAGCCCCATTGAATGTACTTTCCTCAGTTAACAACTTGTACACATCCTTTTTCATTGGAAATATTTTGTATTTTCTAAAGATCAACAACCAAACATTGAATGGTTATCTTCCCCTGCATGATCCAATAGATACACTTCTTAAATTGCATAACATCATACCAAAAATTGGACTTATGTAAGCAAATTAAATAAATTTGAACCATACCTTCCATTGGGTTTACACCCGCGAAAGACAGTCATCAGCGAGGAATCCTTTCCCAAGATTGGAATGCTGAAATGAACAAAAAAATCCATAAAAGAAATCATAAATTTTATGACGTGGTACAAGCACATATTGGAAAAAATAAATCTGCAATACCATTTCCTATTACAATAAAGAAATTGAAATGGGTTTTCTCATACTCACCCATATTAGATGTTGTATCCTTTGCCACATCCATAGTAGTTGCACCTGAAGTCTCACATTGCATATTGACATTCAAATTCAAACTATTGTTCATGGACAAGGGAAAGGAGTCATCCAAAGGGGTTTGGTGATCTGACTATTGTTCGGAATGTTTCATACGCCGGGTTGGACGTCGATGATGATCCATGGTTTCACTAAACCATGGACGCATGTGAATGGTGGTAGTTGCAGCTTGATCAAGATCCAGAATAAATTCAAACGAAAAATGTATTTGATTGTCATAGGTCCTCTAGAAACCTATTCGCGCATTCTACGTATGATTGCACCTGTTGTAGAGATTGTGGCAGTGTACGCATCACTTTCTTCAAGAGTTCGTTAGTGTCATTCCAAAGAGACATTTTCACCACATATTCATCATATACATGAGTCATAGAAGGAGCTTGTGTAGGGGTCAGAACATTAGGATTGTTTTCTTCTATGGCCCCCTCTAACAATGTCTCAGTCAAATCTATGCCTGTATCAATTGGTTGACCTCCCTCGTCTAAATGAGCACATAGAAGAAATTTGTATTAGGTTGTATAAAATGAAAAAATCAATTGACTCCAATAAATTAATGCAATTCAAATTGAAATTCACTTACTATGGACCACCCCTTCAATGGAAGATGATCTTTTAATCAAGTGAGCAACCTTGATGAAATGTTTGCAAGTGTTCCCCTGCAAACTCGAAGGGTAGTAACAAAAAAAAATCTGCTCCCCAAATTTTCGAACAAGGTAGTGCATTGACCTAATTTGAATTTTCACCTAGTACCGTCCAGGATCTATTTCATCGGGAATACTGTCATCATTTGGAATTTCCTTGGCCCGCTCCACAATAGATCGCATATTTAAATACTTTTTGTTCGTCAAAAAACCATAATGTTGCAAATTTTCTTTTTGCCTATAGAATGGCTCCATTTTATACAAAAGTGTGCAATACAAATAGTCCATTCTCCTATTGCATTTTTTTGAACAATCACACAAGTACTGAGTTTTCAGTGAGCAATGTTACAACTGAATGGCTGAATTCATATCCTGGTTGGAATGTGGGAATAGTTTGCAATTTTTTTCCCACATGGCTGCAAAAAAATTTCCAATAGTCACGTAAGACACAACGTATTAGAGGTGACATCAAAGAATTTGAATGGTGTGAATCATGCGAGGTGACAAAAAATTTGAACTCACCAATTCAACCTTCTCCTTCGCACCAAGTCTTGTTGAAGTACTCTAAGAATCGGGGCTGATCATTGAACTCCTGAAAGAAAGAGTTCAATAGTTGAGTGACGCAATATTTGGTGTCACCGATTGCCATCATGATCATGCCAAGATTGTGAAAGACATATATTTCCCTTTCCTTGGCTACATACTTATATACATTCTTTAGCCAAGCCCTTTTGACATGTGAAAGGCATAGAAGCACACGACATTGCAAGACAACCCTAATAGACAATACAAACGATATTGTTTATCACTCGACTACATGAGAAATTGGAATTCAAAATGAATATCAAATGAGAAAGGCACACAAATGAAGAAAGGGATGCACATACTATATGGCTTGTATTTCGATAGTCGGATCATAGGTAAAAAATGCATTGATTCTCCAGTCAGACCTAGCTCTTCTCCCATGGTTGAGAAATACGCATAGCCATGCAGAGATGTCCTCAATCTTGTTTTGTGAGGAGACTACCCATGCAACTGACACACCACTATGTTGCTCATTGAAAATGAGCAGAGTATACAATGGATATTGTAGAGAGAACAACTCAGTGTGAGCATTGTGAAGTTTACAAGCAAGAAGATAATTGAAAACACGATGAACTATTTTCCAATGTTTGTAAGGCCTCACCTCATATTTTTTAGTTGCAAACATGGAATCCATCGATATGACTAAATTTTGTGAGCATCTAACCATCCTATCCAACATCCATGGAGTCTGAACCCTAATAAAAAAATGTGTATTGTTCCCATCGGGCCATTGAAAGTAGAAGAAGTTGTCGAAGTCCTGTCCACTCCACAGTAGGATACTTGTCGAATCAACTTTCTATCAATGTGTGTGAGTAGAATGTACCTTTTTCCAGGCATTCATTACATCCTTTCTTGTAAGGAATTTATCTCTCTTGGACATCATGCCACATAATACAGGATCATTGATGTGTCTATCCATTATTGCATTGACACTGGCATCCATGAGAAAAGACTTTCAATATAGATTTTGCACTCTGTGGATAGATTAGGGGCAAACATAGAATTCTTCTCTCCACTTGTGTCATGATTTCCATGCAAAAATTCACCATTTTTATCAACCTGGAACATTTCTTTGTAGATAATATAGGCAACATTGGATTTTCCTTCCATAACCTTTACCATGAAGTGGTATTGACAACCTCGCATTTGTATAAATGTCTTATGTTGTTTCTTCTTTGGTGGAGGCTGGTCTCTCTTGTCTTTTGGACCGTATTGACACTAGTAGTTGTGAGAAAGGTATCATCTCATCATGTTCAACCAAGAGAGAGTAAAATATCATTCAACCATAAAAATGAATGTCTATATATACAAACCTCTTATACAATTTTTTTTCCTATAAGTTTTTTCATAGACAGGACACGAGGTGGTAGGTTCTCTTATTTTCTTGTCCAAAAATTTGGTTTCTAAACCTTCAACGGATATTTCACCGCAAATGAAATGATCAAGTCTCGTAAGAGGAATTGCTGCAACAAGGTCAGGGACCTTATCCTTGTTGACGGAAATAGCAGCCCATTCCAAATCGGAAGAGAAAAAAGGAGAGCCTCCATTTTGTACATCTTACACCAGCAATTCATCTAGCTTCTTCCATTTCAAACCTCTCCCCATTCCAGGAAATCGAATAATTGGACGAATTCTTAAAATTAGTGTGGATTGTGTGAAGAAAAATAAAAAAAATCATTCATTAAACATAGATAAAATGTGCTTGCATTGCTCTCACCCACGTGAAACCAATAGGACATTCCGGCTTCAACCGAGGAAAATTAAAGGTGATAAATTCAATTAAGCTATGCATAAAATATAACACAAATGCATGTTGGAAATCAGACAGTCCAACAACCAAACACTGTGTTCTACGAATCACAATTATTTTCTGCACTTTTCTTTCAATCATGTGAAATTCAAACACAAAAATGGAATGTGTGGTTTGGAAGACATTCATACTGTCTTGTAACATTCCATGTTGCAAACCATAGGTGTTAAGAATCAAGCAACCTACCATGAGACAACCCTTTACATTTGAACATGGAGATTCAAATAGCTAAAACCCAACACTGTGTTTTTCGAATCACAATAATTTTCTGCACTTTTTTTTCAATCATGTGAAATTCAAACACAACAATGGAATGTGTGATTTTGAATACATTCATTAGTTTTGTAACATTACATGTTTCAAAACCATAACTACTAAGAAGCAATCAAACCACCATGAGACAACCCTTCACATTTAAACAAGGACATTCAAATAACTGAAACCCAACACTGTGTTTTCCAAATCACATTTATTTTTTCCAATTGATTTTTTCAATGGTATGAAAGTTATACACAACAATGGAATGTGTGATTTGGAATACATTCATACTATTTTGTAACACTCCATGTTGCAAAACCATGGGTGTTAAGAAGCAAGAAACCCACCATGAGACAACCCTCTACATTTAAACAAGGAGATTCTAATAACTGAAACCCAACACTGTGTTTCCCATTCACAATTATTTTGTGTAGTTGTTTTTTCAATCGACTAAAATTTAATCACAACAATGGAAGGTGTGATTTGGAATACATTCATACTATTTTTTAACATTCCATGTTGCAAAACCATGGGTGTTAAGAAGCAAGCAACCCAGCATGAGACGACCCTTTACAATTAAACAAGGAGATTGAAATAACTAAAACCCAGCACTATGTTTCCCATTCACAATTATTTTGTGAGGTTTTTTTTCCAATCGACTAAAATTTAAACACAACAATGGAATGTGTGATTTGGAAGACATTCATACTATATTGTAACATTCCATATTGAAAAAATGTGGGTGTTAAGAAGCAAGCAACCCACCATGACACAACCCTCTACATTTTAACAAGGAGATTCAAATAACTAAAATCCAGCACTGTGTTTCCCATTCACAATTATTTTGTGTAGGATTTTTTCAATTGACTGAAAATTAAACACAACAATGTAATGTATGATTTGGAAGACATTCATACTATTTTGTAACATTACATGTTGCAAAAATGTGGGTGTTAAGAAGCAAGCAACCCACCATAAGACAACCCTCTACATTTAAACAAGGAGATTCAAATGACTAAAACCCAACACTGTGTTTCCCATTCACAATTATTTTGTGCAAGTTCTTTTTTCAATCGACTGAAATTTAAACACAACAATGGAATGTGTGATTTGGAAGACATCCATATTATTTTGAAACATTTCATGTTGCAAAACTATGGGTGTTAAGAAGAAAGAAACCCACCATGAGACAACCCTCTACATTTAAACAAGGAGATTCAAATAATTGAAACCCAGAACTATGTTTCCCATTCACAATTATTTTGTGCAGTATTTTTTCAATCGACTAAAATTTAAACACAACAATGAAATGTGTGATTTGGAAGAAATTCATACTATTTTGTAACATTCCATGTTGCAAAACTATGGGTGTTAAGAAGAAAGGAACCCACCATGAAACAACCCTCTACATTTAAATAAGAAGATTCAAATAACTCAAACCTAGCACTGCATTTCCCATTTAGAATTATTTTGTGCATTTTTTTTTCAATCCACTAAAATTTAAACACAACAATGGAATTTGTGATTTGGAAGACATTCATACTGTTTTGTAACATTCCATGTTGAAAAACCATCGGTGTTAAGAAGTAATCAACCCAACATGAGACTACCATTTACATTTAAACAAGGAGATTCAAATAATTGAAACCTAGCAATGTGTTTTTCATTCACAATTATTTTGTGCAGTTTTTTTTTTCAATTGACTGAAATTTAAACACAACAATGGAATGTGTGATTTGGAAGACATCCATACTATTTTGTAACATTCCATGTTGCAAAATTGTGGGTGTTAAGAAGCAAGCAACCCACCATGAGATAACCCTCTACATTTAAACAAGGAGATTCAAATAACTAAAACCCAACACTGTGCTTCCCATTCATAATTATTTTGTGCAATTTTTTTTTCAATCAACTGAAATTTAAACACAACAATGGAAGGTGTGATTTCGAAGACATTCATACTATTTTGTAACATTCCATGTTGCAAAACCATCAGTGTTAAGCAGCAACCAACCCACCATGAGACAAACATTTACATTTAAACAAGGAGATTGAAATAACTGAAACCTAGCACGATGTTTCCCATTCGCAATTATTTTGTGTAGGTTTTTTTTTTTCAATTGACTAAAATTTAAAAACAACAATGGAATATGTGATTTGGAAGACATTCATACTATTTTGTAACATTCCATGTTGCAAAACCATCAGTGTTAAGAAGCAAGCGACCCACCATGAGACAACCCTCTACATTTAAACAAGGACACTCAAATAACTGAAACCCAACACTGTGTTTCCCATTCACAATTATTTTGTGCAATTTTTTTTTCAATCAACTGAAATTTAAACACAACAATGGAATGTGTGATCTCAAAGACATTCATACTATTTTGTAACATTCCATGCTGCAAAACCGTGGGTGTTAAGAAGCAAGCAGCCCACCATGAGACAACCTTTTAAGAAGCAAGCAACCAACCATGAGACAAGGAAAGATAAACAACAAACTAATTTCACAGGATGATTTCTTTTAGAATTCACTAATTCAACAAATAAAACATCAACACTATTCGAGTCAACAATTATCATATTGAAGAATGATCACAGAATCACAAAGATATTTGCGATCAATAAAATATTACCAAACTCAAAGATTCAGTCTTATTTCCTTTTTTCTCAATACAAAATATGGGTTCAAAGACTCCATGGCTACGTAACAAAATTGTTTGAAAACAAAAAATGCCCTTCTCCCCCCTTTTCCTCTATTTATTTCCTCCCCGTTTTTTTCCTCTAATAACTGTTCGCAATCCTTCTTAAAAATGGTTGAGGTTGTAATAATTCATTAAGAAATGAACATTGTTTCCATTACACCCTAAGATTTCAGTCACTATTCATAATTACAATTTTTTCATGCATACAAAGTAAAGATTCAGTTTCTGTCAAAACAAATAATTTTTGTTGACAAATGCATATAAAAACCAAGTTCTCTAAACTAATGGATGAGCCAGAGCCTGAAAAATCTCCGCAAGCATTTCATTAAGCAAATTATTAAATCTAGTTCGCTCTTCCTCTCTATCTAAGACAAAGATCACCCTCTAATATTCGGCATAGATGAACTTTTCCTTCCATGCAAGCAAATGTAGCTCAGAAACAATGTTGGATTTTTCCTCCTCAAGCCACATTAAATTAGGTTGAATGACTAGTACTGGATCAATTTCCCATTTTGCAACATCACTAGGAAGCACCATGTCGAAGAAAACTTGGGATCAAAATGATGCAACCTTTGCAAAACCGTGGGTGTTAAGAAGCAAGAAGCCGACCATGAGAAAACCCTTTACATTTCAACAAGGAGATTAAAATAATTGAAACCCAGCACTGTGTTTCCCATTCAGAATTATTTTGTGCAGTTTTTTTTTCAATGGTGCAAAATTTAAACACAACAATGGAATGTGTGATTTGGAAGACATTCATACTATTGTGTAACATTCCATGTTGCAATACCATGGGTGTTAAGAAGCAAGAAACCAACTATGAGACAACCATTTACATTTAAACAAGGAGATTCAAATAACTGAAACCCAGCACTGTGTTTCCCATTCAGAATTATTTTGTGCAATTTTTTTAAAAATAAACTAAAATGTAAACACAACAAAGGAATGTGTGATTTGGAAGACATTCATACTATTTTTTAACATTCCATGTTACAATACCATGGGTTTTAAGAAGAAATCAATTGACCATGAGACAACCCTTTTCATTTAAACAAGGAGATTCAAATAACTGAAACCCAACACTGTGTTTCTCATTCGGAATTATTTTGTGCAGTTTTTTTTTCAATCAACTAAAATTTAAACACAATAATGGAAGCTGTGATTTGGAAGACATTCATACTTTTTTGTAAAATTCCATGTTAAAAAACCGTGGGTGTTAAGAAGTAAGCAACCGAACATGAGATAACCCTTTACATTTAAACAAGGAGATTCAAATAACTAAAACCCAGCAATGTGTTTCCCATTTAGAATTATTTTGTGCAGTTTTTTTTTCAATGGTGCAAAATTTAAACACAACAATGAAATGTGTGATTTGGAAGACATTCATACTATTTTGTAACATTCCATGTTGCAATACCATGGGTTTTAAGAAGCAAGCAATTGACCATGAGACAACCATTTACATTTAAACAAGGAGATTCAAATAATTGAAACCCAGCACTGTGTTTCCCATTCAAAATTATTTTGTGCAGTTTTTTTTAAAATCAACTGAAATGTAAACACAACAATGGAATGTGTGATTTGGAAGACATTCATACTATTTTTTAACATTCCATGCTGCAATACCATGGGTGTTAAGAAGAAATCAAATGAGCATGAGACAACTCTTTTCATTTAAACAAGGAGATTCAAATAACTGAAACCCAACATTGTGTTTCTCATTCAGAATTATTTTGTGCAGTTTTTTTTTCAATCAACTAAAATTTAAACACAACAATGGAAGGTGTGATTTGGAAGACATTCATACTATTTTTTAACATTCCATTTTGCAAAACCATCGGTGTTAAGAAGCAACCAACCCACCATGAGAAAACAATTTACATTTAAACAAGGAGATTGAAATAACTGAAACCTAGCATTGTGTTTCCCATTCAGAATTATTTTGTGCAGGTTTTTTTTTTCAGTCGACTGAAATTTAAACACAAAAATGGAATGTGTGATTTGGATGACATTCATGTTGTTTTGTAACATTCCATGTTGCAAAACCATCAGTGTTAAGAAGCAAGCAACCCACCATGAGACAACCATTTACATTTAAACAAGGAGATTCAAATAACTAAAACCCAACACTGTGTTTCCCATTCATAATTATTTTGTGCAATTGTTTTTTCAATCGACTGAAATTTAAACACAACAATGAAAGGTGTGATTTTGAATACATTCATGTTGTTTTGTAATATTCCATGTTGCAAAACTATGGGTGTTAAGAAGAAAGCAACCCAGCATGAGACGATCCTTTACAATTAAACAGGGAGATTGAAATAACTGAAACACACCAGCGTGTTTCCCATTCACAATCATTTGTGCAGTTTTTTTTTTCAATCGACTAAAATTTAAACACAATAATGGAATGTGTGATTTGGAAGATAGTCATACTATATTGTAACATTCCATATTGCAAAACCGTGGGTGTTAAGAAGCAATCAACCCACCATGAGAGAACCCCCTACATTTAAACAAGGAGATTCAAATAACTGAAACCCAACACTGTGTTTCCCATTCACAATTATTTTGAGTTGTTTTTTAACTGAAACCTAGCAATTTGTTTCCCATTCACAATTATTTTGTGCAGTTTTTTTTTTCAATTGACTAAAATTTAAACAAAATAATGGAATGTGTGATTTGGAAGAAATCCATACTGTTTTGTAACATTCCATGTTCCAAAACCATGGGTGTTAAGAAGCAAGCAACCCACCATGAGACAACCCTTTACATTTAACCAAGGAGATTCAAATAACTGAAACCGAGCACTGCATTTCCCATTCACAATTATTTTATGCACTTTTTTTTTCAGTCAACATAAATTTCAACACAACAATGGAATGTGTAATTTTGAAGACATTCAAGAAACTGAAATACTCCACATTGTGTTTCACAAATTTCAAATTAAAATATCTTGTACAACCCTCTTCTTGCAATAGAATTACCCCTCACCTTGATTTGGTCAGTATTCTCCTCCAACTCCTCCATGTGCTGGTCCACACTTCAACTTATTTGGTTGATATTCTCCTCCAATTCATCCATGTGCACTCAGACCTTCAGCTTTCCCTTTCAATGTGCAAACAGGAAACAAAAAAAATAGTATTCTCACCTTGCTTTCTCGAAACAAAAAAGGCCCACGTCATTCCCTTTCCCTTTTCCCATGCCAGACAAAAGAAACTTGTCAACGAACCTAACCCGCCCACTTTTTCGCCTGGCAACAGGCAAGAAAACCCACTTGATGGTGTCGTTAACTCCTGCTTGACCATCGCCCAGACGTTTCATCCTGTCTGTCGATTTCAAGTCTCTGACGGGCCCCGCACTACGACAAGGCATCATGTTATGTATGTATCTATGTATGTTTTTCATGCATTTTCTGATGTATATAAGTGAATTTTGTCTAGGAGTTAGCCGGCTCCTGACAACACAATGTTTTAAAAAAACTACTTTTTTTAGTTTTGCACATACTTTTTTATTTATTAATTGATTTTTGAATAGAAATGTAGATTAATATTTTTGAATGAATGGACATTGGTAATGTGATTGGTGACCTTTTTTTAATAAAATTAAAACTCACTACACATGGTATTATATAGTTTTAAATATACAATTTTTGTAGTGTTGAAAATATTTTTGTTTTTATTATATTTAATAAATAAAAATATTGATAAATGTGAAATGACATAATTATCATATTTTTAATAAATAAAAAATTTGGAAAATAATTATGTTTGACCAATCTATACATCATTATACATATGATAAGAAAATAATTTTCTTGTTATAATAATTTTAGTTGAAATCACGTTGGTCATACATGTGGGTTTAAAAAACACCTTAATCCTAGTAAAAAAATTAATTAAAAAATATTACTAAAAATTATGAAAGAGAAATTATGACCAAACTTTAGCATCATATGCATCTTTCCACAAAAGTATTTTTAGAATACTTTGATTTATACTTACTATTTTGGTCGCACACATGCATATTTTTCTCTTCAATATACTTTTAAAAAATCACTTGTTTGCATCCTATAAAATAGAAGTTTGATCATTTAGGTGCTAGATTAAATCATATTGAAAAGTTAGAAAATAAAATCTACATTTAATTTTGTACACCATATCAATATTCTATGTGTAAATGATTCAAATTTTTACTCCAACTATGACAAACTTTAATTCTTTAGGAAAAATTGCTTCCACTTTTGACCAAAAGGTGGACTAAACTTCTCGTACTTACATAAATTTAATTGATATAAGACAGTCAACTAAGTGTTTAGTTTTATGCCTTGTATTTTATGGCTATGCCTTATCATAGGTTCATGGTCAACTGATTTCATAGGGAACATGGCACAATCACATTTTTATTAGGTCATGTATATTCTTGATGATTATGGTGTTGTCACTAGACCTTGGGAGGGTTAAAGCCCTAATAAGTGTTAACCTTACTGGTGGTATAATATAATGTTTGATTAATTTTTATTCATGTTGTTAACTACTTATGTATTTTAGGTTTGATTTAAAATATGAAATAATTTTTCTATTTGCATGATTATTTACTTTTAATTTATGATCTTGTATTCATATTGCTAATTTAAATTCAATTTATATAGACTAACTTCACCATTGTAGATAATGGATCATATTTTATTATTTTTTATGATCATTGATGCAATAAAAATTTAAATATTGACAAAGAAAATGGTATCTTTCTACACTATTATTTTTAAACAAAAGCCTTTTAAAACTCTATTTCTATATTTTTATTCTATAAATGAAATTATGGACCAACGATCTAGATAATAAATAGTAGTTACAGTGAATGACAAGTTGATGAAAAACTTGTATTTCTTTTACAATTATAATGGTGATTTACCTTCTAATGAATGAAATTAATTGAATGTGGTTGTAGCCAAAGAGTGGCAACTCCTATCTTCCTTCTACTTAGGTGTTACTATTCAGTTTAACAATGCTTGACCATCATGAATTTGATATTTTCTACAATTGGAGTGTTTGTAACACATCCCCTTCTTGAAGGCTTAAGGAGTTCATTTCATAGGCATCGTTTGATTAACATCAACTTGCATGCAACAAGTGTTCAATACATGACCCTTACTTTGGTAGATTATTAGTTGGGAAATGAAATCCCTTTTGGATGACCATATAAGGCACTAGTCAAACCAATGAAAATCTATGTAAAGAATTGAACATCTACATGAAATCCTTTAGAATTTGGGAGGGAATTTTTAGACTTCAGCCTTGGAATTCCTCAATTATGACAAAATGAGTAAACTATGATTGATAGAATAAAAAATGCACTAAGAGATTTATATAAAAATATTTATATGTTCTTTGCTTCATGATCACCTTCCTAGTGGACCTGACAAATCTTATAAAATAGAGCTTAGCATGTGATCTAAGATTGGTGGTATTTATACTCTTGAAGTCTATGATTTCTCAAATGATTTGTGGTTTGACATGTGGAATTGTAGTGACAAGGACAATGATGGGGAAATTAGGAATAGATGCATGTTGATCTTTATCAGGTTGCATCTATCCTTTAGACTAATCTATGAGTTCCATAAGCATAAGGAGATACATTTTGATTGATTTGGTGATTCTATAATTTTGATGGATTAAAAAATTATGTTTTTAAGAAATTAGAAATGAACTAAATATAAGGTTTGGACTAAGTAATTTAATGGTCTCTCACACCTCTAAGATTCACAAGGAAAAATGAGACAAAATAGCTTAAAGAAAGGTCAAGATGATCTTTCCAATATATAGGAGGCCTTTGAAACATCATAAGTTATTAGATGAAGTTATCACCATATGGGACACCCAACTCTTAAGGGCTCCACAAATTTCAAAATTTGAAATCCTTATACTCAACAAAGAAAATAGGTTGTGACTAAGTAGATCATTCAAGATTTCCACCCACTTAATCCTTTGAATATGTAGTCTTATAGATAGCATGAGATAGAGAATATGAAGTTCTTCGTATATTTTTGCATCTTCCTACCTTAAAACTACTAGTGGTTTTAATATTGAATTTTACAAAAATTAAAAATATGGCAAGCAAGCTCTATAACAGTCATGGAAACCTGCAATAGTTTGATGATCCTAACTATGGGGGAAGAGGTCTGGAGGTCCCTAGGGGCAATCGGAAAGGGAACACTGAGAATATTTGGAAGGAAGAGAAATGGGCCCGCCCTCAGAATAATGTTCAAATCAATCATTTTCTGGATGATCAAGGCCAGGGCTCTTAGCGTCTGAATAAAAGGGGTCATGCATCTAGAGGTCACCAAAAGGGGGGTAGCTACAAAAATGATGCTTTTTCATCGGCCACAATAACAAGATGGTGGCAAAAGAGGTCAAAGAGGTCTTCCTTGGTTGGGAAGATAGGGCCCTAGAAGAAACCCTAATTGTAGAAATGGTAATGGAGTAATTATTTGGAAGAAGAAGATGCGCATGAAGGAATAGGAGGAAGAAAGGGAAGAAGAATCAGTTGGGGTTCAGAGACAAAACGTCTCACAATCGAGCAATGAGGCAAAAGGTGGAAGAACCAAAGTGGTAATTAGCTCTGTTAAGCTTCATGCAGAGGTTTTGCGCTTAGAAAAACTAGGTCTAATAGGTAAATGGTATGGAACAAAATTTAACTAGGATTATTTGGTCAAGTGGTGGAAAGAGCAATGGGGGTCAGATCTACAATTTAAAATGCTTCAAAACAACTTTTTCTTGGTGATGTGCCCCTCTAGAAGTATAAGAGATGAAATCATCAATGGTGTTTGGGTTCTGGATGGGTGTGGTTTCTATCTAAGACAATGGAGGGTAGGTTTTGACCCATCCACTCATGAGTTTGAAACCCTACAAGACTAGTAAGTTCTTTGCCTAATCTCTCTCAGGAATATTGGGCTCCTAATATATTGGAGGAAATAGGGAATCAATTGGGTACTTTTGTATGTGCAGAGGAAAGGAAGATGGAAAGTAAAAAAAAAACTTATGTGTGAATCTACGTGGAGAACACACCAGTTTGACCCATTTGGAGAGAGGTTGAACTCATAACAAATTATTGAAGTTGGACCCAGAAGCTGGAACACAACACTTTCACTTGAAATAATTTGTTTCAAACACTGGGGTGCAGGCAACCAAATGTTGAAGCAGGGAAATCTCGCTCCCTGGTGGCTACAAAAGATTCTCTTAGGTCGAAGGTTAAGGCATCAGGGGTTGATGAATAATTTTCCACTTCTTCAAAGGCAAGGTTTTTGAAGCAACAACCCAATGTTCTTTGGAGCTCTTCAGCAACGCCTTTTGTAAATGGACATTCCTCAGCTATGGCTTCTCTGCGAGATGAGACAAACTCAATTTTTAGGTTCAAAATCCAATGAGTTGGATGAGTTTCAAGGGATGCATAAGGATCAGGAGGAGAAGAATTCGGACCTAGATGAGAATATTTCAGAAGCATTGGAGCTGCTAGGGGACGATTGCCAAAATGTGGAACTGGGCTCATTGATAGAAGTGGGGAAGGAGCTACTAGAATTAGCAGTGGAAACTAAGGAAAGCTTTGGGGAGTTGGAAGAAGGTTATGACTCAGAAGGCTTGGAGAAGATGGAGGTGGAAGATGGGGCAGGGAATATGGAACTGCTTAGCCCATAGTCTGGAAAGAAAAGGAAGTTATCTGAAGGTTTGGTTATGGCTAAAACTAGGTTAGGTATTCATCATAGGGATTATTTTAAATCATCATTGGACTGTGGTGAACACAAAAAGAGGAAAAATTCTTAATCAAGAGAAGAGGAAATTGGATGGGGATGTCTGTGACTAGAAGAAGATTGATATAATTATTAAAGTAGGGAAGTTTGATGCCCTTCCTAAATAGTAATGAGTCTCTTAAATTGGAATTTTAGGGTCCTAAACGCCCCTAAAAAATGGAGCCTTATCAGGTGCCATTTAGAAGTTAGTCAAGAAGACATTTATCTTCTTCAAGAAACAAAACTAGGAGGTTCAAACCTAGTTAATTTTGGTAAGAAGTTGAAGGTGTGGAAATGGGTTGGTATCAAAGCAAAGGGTGCTTTGGGAGGTCTAATAATCATTTCAAAGTCTCAATCAGTGTTAGTGGAGAGCTTAAACTTGAGTCATCATTGGTTGGTTTGTAGGGTAAGGATTTTGATTTCAAACCTTCACTTTTGTTTGATCAATGTTTATGGTCCTTCCTTGTGCATTCAAAAAAGGATGGTATGGCTAGAATTAGATGGGGTCCTTAGTGGGTTGGCTCAGGATTTCTGCATTTTTGGTGGTGACTTCAATGCCATTCTTTATCAAGAGGATAAAAAATGAGGGTCGAGAAAAATTCTACAATCTCACTGTGAATTCTGAAGTTTTGTGGAAAGGAACTCACTACTAGAAATTCCAACAAGAAATGGTTGTTTCACATGGAAAAACCGAAGGAAAGGGTTTGGTAGCATCATGGAAAAGTTGGACAGATTCTTCTTTAAATGAGATTTGAAACTCTTCCCCTTTACCTTTGAAAGAAAAATTAGCTCGGGGGCTAGCTCTGATCACTTCCCAGTGTAGCTCCAGATTGAAGGTGAGAAGGGTCCAGTGTGATGTCCATTCAAATTTGAAATGATTTGGTTTAAGGACCCTCAAATTATGGAAAATATGGAAGTGTGGTGGAAGGAGTGCTCCTCAAGGGGCTCTTGTATTTTCAATGTGGTTACAAAACTAAAATATGTGAAACAACAACTCAAACAATGGAACAGGGAATTTTATAAGAACATTTTTGACGAAAAACTACAAATGGAATGTGAGCTTGCTCTCCTTGCTGAATAGATCATGAATAATGGGATGGAAAATTTTTGTTACAAGAAAGAACATGAGCTCTCTAAACAACTAAATGATATTCTAGCAAAAGAGATCTTTTGGTGACAAAACTCTAGGGAAGCCTGGTTAAAAGGAGGAGACCAAAATTCAAAATTCTTCCAGAACTCTACAAAGGCAAGGAGGGAGTTGAATAAAATTTCTTGTATTAAGGTTTCAAATGGTAGATTGGTGGAAGATGTTGTGGTGATTAGAGAATCAATAGTCTCTTACTTTTAGAATTTTCTCAACGATTGGGATGGATCAAACTTAGAGGCTCAAAGTGACTCACTGAAATACATTTTGAAATTGACATCTCAAGCTCAATTGGAGGCTTTAAATTCGAAGTTCATTGAAGAAGAAGTGAAAGAGGCAGTCTTTGAGATGTAGCTAGAGAAATCCCTTGGGCTGGATAGGTTTCCAATGGTATTTTTTTAGAAATTCTAGGGGTTTATTGGAAGGGACGTTTGGGAGGCGTCAAAGGACTCAAGAAGCACTAAAAGAGTCTTTAAGGAAGTTAACAACACCTTAATTACTCTCATCCCAAAGAAGGAGAAATCGGATTCCTGGGATGACTTCCGCCCAGTCTCTCTTTGTAACACACTTTACAAAATTTTAGCCAAAGTGGTATCTAATAGGCTAAAAAGGACTCTCCCTTCAATTATTTTAGAGGAGCAAACAGGCTTTGTTCTAGGTTGATCAATTTTGGACGGGGTAATTATTGCTTAGGAAGTCATCCACTCAGTTCAGAAATTAAAAAAACCAGTGATGCTTTTAAAGTTGGACATCAAGAAAGCTTATGATAGAGTGAATTGGAGATTCTTGTTTAAGGTAATGGAAGCCTTTGGCTTTCAAAAGGATTGACTAGACTAGATGTTTAAGTGGGTGGCTTGCCCATGATTTTCTATGTTGGTCAACAGTTTTCCTGAGGGTTTCTTCACTGCCTCTAGAGGCTTGAGGCAAGGTGACCCCTTATCCCCATTCTTGTTTATCATAATGGCAGAAGCCTTGGGGAGGATGATAGAAAGTGCAAGAAGGAATGGGTGGATAGAGGGTCTGCAAGTTACTAGCAGTCTGCCTAATATTACTCATCAGTAGTTTGTGGATGACACAATGTTGTTTGGTGTTGCCTCGGTTACGGAAGCTCAAAGGTTTAAAGGTATATTAACGGATTACTTCAGGGCTTCAAGGCAGGAGGTGAGTAAGGCCAAATCTAATATTTTTTTCCTTAACATTAGCTAACCTTGTGAAATTCAAATCTTAAGAATTTTAGGATTCAAGAAGGGTCAATTACCTTGTAAATATCTAGGACACCTACTGGCCAAGGGCACTCAAAGTGGAAATTTATGAAACACTTTGGTGAATCTCTGCAAGGACCAGGTTTCCTCATGGAAGAATAGATGGCTCTCTTGGGTGGGAAGATTAACAATGTTGAAATCTGTCATCTCAGCTCTTCCTATATTTATGATGTCTTTCCTACAGTTATTAGTGGGAACGAGCAAGACCTTGAATCATGTAATGAAGGACTTCTTATGGAAAGGAAACTCCAATCAAAATAAATTCCCCCTTATAAAATGGAAAAAGGTCTATGAAAAATGTGAGATAGATGGCACTGGTTTGAGGAATCTTATTTGGAAAAACAAGGTGTTGGGGGAAACATTAGCTTGGGTTGTTCACTCTCGTCCTAATCTAAAATGGGTAAAGATAGTGAGAGAAAAATATCTGGAAGAAGATCCCTATTACTTCTTGGTGGAAATATCTTTACCAATGGGGTCTTGCATATGGAATTTTATTAGGAATTCCAGGGATCTCATTAAAAATTATATCACATGGGAAATCAAGGATGGGAAAGAGGCTCTTTTCTGGGAGGATTCTAGGGAAGGGCACCCAACCCTGACCAAAAACCCTGAGTTCAAATAAGGGAAAGAATGAAGCAAGTTTGGGGTTCAAAATTTTGTGATTACATTGAATTCTCATAACTTTGTTCAGAGGGTGCATATGTGTGGAAATCAGTGAGGAGTCTTAATCTTGAAGTTCAAGAAATGGAAGCATTTGAGCATGAATTGGAAAAAAGAAGAATTTTGTTCAGGCAGGGAAGTGACCGCTTGAGATGGGATGTTTCTGCAAGTGGCATTTACTTCGCTAAAATTGGTTATACTATCTTTTCTTTAGCAGGGGTGGGAATTTTGGTGGTCCCAATGAGATTATGCTGCAATAAAGCATGTCTCCCAAAGGCGGGCATTTTCACATGGGTAGTGGAGCAAGGCAGAGTTCTTACTGGGGATAGATTTATTAAAATGGGTTATCATGGACCATCTAGATGGCCATTATGCCATGATGCAGAGGAAACAAAAAATCATTTTTTTTTAAGTTGTAATTTCACATATCAGATCTGGAGTTGGTTGTGTGAGAATTTGCACTGGTCTACAACTTTCCCTAGCACGTTGTTCGAGTTTCTTACTACCTGGCCTAATTATTTTCAGAATTCTCTCTCTGCGGAATTATGGGTGATGAGTCCTTCAATGGTTTTATGGGAAGTATGGAAGGAGAGGAACCAATGTCCTTTTCAGTATAAGGAGATGTCGATTCCAAGGTTGCAATGTAAAATAGAGGCATGCATTGTAGAACTTTTCAATGTAAGATTGGAGAACAAAATCCCAGGAAAAATTAATTTTGCAAAATGGGATGCTTGGGTACTGAAACAATGGTTTGGGATCAAAGCTCTACCTTTTGGAGGTTTATGGAATGCAGTGTCAATGGATATGAGGAACAAAGCAGTGCGGCTTCCTCCAGAGTAGGGTTGGATCAAATTAAATTTTGATGGTGCCTCAAAAGGGAATCTGGGGCCATCAGGGGCCGGTTGCATTGTTCAAAACTCCACAAGTTGGATTTTGGGAAGATTGGAAAAATCTCTCCCTAATGGCACTAATAATGCTACAAAATTCCAAGCTCTCCTTCTTGGTCTAATTCTATGCAAGAAAATCAGAGTTAAAAATCTTGTGGTGGAAGGGGACTCTACTCGTGTAATAAATGCCCTTAGGTCTCATCAGACTCACAATTGGAGGTTGGGTGAGCTTTTGGAAACAACATTTGAGAAGTTAATCTATTTTGAACAAGTGATTTTCAACCATACGCTGAGGGAAGGTAATGTTGGAGCTCACAGTTTATCGAATATGGGAGTGACTGGCCCAAATCTTAAAGAACTCAGTGTAGTAAGGATTTAAGCTTTGTGGGAGGCTGGGTGGGCTCCCCACCCTCTCTTCTCTACATTGGAATGATAGGAGGGTTGGTTGTGTTCTATGGTGGTGGAGGGGAAGGGAAAAGGGGGACATGGAAGGGTGTGACTAGGATGTTGGTCACGTCACATAGGTGACAACTTTATTTCCTTGAGTTAGCGGTTGTCATAGGCATTATTACCTAGAGATCATTTAATATGGATCAAACTTGGCACATTTGGAAGGTTGTGATTAGAAAGGGTGGTGGCAAATAGGTACCTAGCATTAATTGAGCTGAAGTGTTTAAGTTGGAATTTTAATGTATTTTCTTTCATTCATCTAAGATGCTAGTATTGATTTGAGGTGGTGTTCATCACAAATTTTGTTTGTGTAGGTGGTGGTGCTCATGGAAAAGTGCTCTCACTTCATCATCAAGGTCTTTGTGGATGGAGTGGTGAAGTTTGGGGTGGACACGCCAGTCTCTCTGAAATCGATGGCTAAACAAGCCTCCATTAGAGAAATCAAAGACTAGCGTCTAAAGCGGATTCTCACAAATGGGGACCCTATGGTATTGGTGGTGACAAAAATGATCCTGGGAGCAAGTCACTTGGCCAACAAGGAATTAAAAAGAGAAAACCTTCATATCTCTTCTCGGTTCCTGACCTCTCTTCTAGATAATGGGGTGTCTAAGGCCAAGGCCAAAATGTTGTTGGTAAAGATGTTTCGAAAGGACCTAGTGGGTGGCTTAGATTAGGTGTTGGGCTTTGCTGTGGAGCGCAGAGGTGTTCCGAGGCCGTGTGACCTCAAAAATATTTGGGACTCAGATGAGGCTATGAAGTTATTTTCATTCCTTCTCGACTTGAGTGGCCTGGGGTTGAGCAAGCACAGAATGGTGGTGGCGGTGGCTATCGATTTCTTGAAGAAATTATTCGGTCTATTGGTAGTGGGTGGCATCGGGTGGGTAAAGGACTTTGTAGAATTTGTTGCTTCGAACAATTTTATGTGAATTTTCTTTCTTGTGGAAGGTGGTGTAGGTAGTTAGTTGGGTTTCATTTCTCGGGTTCAATGGTGTTCTCACTATGTGAGGTTTGTAGATTCGGCCTGTTAATGGCCATTTTGAGAATTTTTGGGTGTATGGGGTTATGTTTGTTAATAGTTGGGGCTGAACCCTCATGTATTTTTGGGTTTGAAGTTGGCTCTGGTGGTCGGACGGCTAGTTCTGGTTGGTTGGGTTTCTTGCTTTTCCTTGTCTCTGGGTTGGTTTTTTGGTGCAAGTGGTTGGGTCGGTATTTGATGGTGTTTGATGATGGAATCATTACCTATGTTTGCAGACGATTTTAATCTTCCTTATTTAATATATAAATCAAAACTTGTGTATCTAAAAAAAAAACTACTAGTGGTTTTTGTATTCAAGATAATGCATTTCTCTCCCTTGGAAATAGCAAGAGATAGAGAATACAAAGTGCTTCGTATATTTATCCATTTCCCTAGCTTAAAACTACTAGTGGTTTTTTCATTCAAGATAATGCATATCTCTCCCTTGGAAAGAGAGAAGCAGATTATCTAAACATTATTGTAGCCTCTTATTGCTATAAATTTCAAAAAATAGTCTACTATAGGCCCTACCCAACTACACATTGTACTTTACTCTCTATTACCAAAGTTAATTTTTTTTAATGTTTCTTTTAAAGTTTCGATTTCTTTAGATAGTGCACTCATTAAAAATGCCTATCAAGAAAATTCATGCCTCTAATTAATGTTTTATTATGTGAAGATGTATGAGTTATTATGATATAAAAACAATGGAGACATGAAAGAGTGCAATTTTTGGGTTCAAATCCTCTTCACTAAAATAAGGTAACTTATATGTCTATTGTTCCCTAATGTGGCCTTGGAAGATTCAATCAACCTTGATTAAATTGATTTTTCATGTCCAACATTATCAAGCTTTGAGGTATACGGAGATTAATAGATGGAGCTAAGATCATCTTAGGTTAAAATTTATATTACACTCTTATTTGAGATATTAAAAACATGAATTTATAAATAATAGCAGACGTAGACTAATTGAATCAATGAGATTTTATCTTCTCCCTCATATTTGGGGAACTTACAAATTGAGCAAAGGATGGATGAAAGTTGATAGAGCTTACTATGAGTCTATGCTTGATTCTATTATGTCATAGTCCATGTTATTATTAATCCACATGTTAAACCTCAATTCTCTTGAGTACTACCTTATAATTGTGGAATTAAGAGTATAGATATAATGGAATTTGGGCCACTCCTTGAGCTCCATTGAATAAGATTTTGTGGTCCATCAAGAACACAAGCATGGAGAAAAGTGAACTTTGAAGATGAGGGCACCTCAAAAATTCAACTAAAGAAAGTCTATGGATTGCTAAACATGATCTAAATGCATTTCAAACATCTACTCAACTCAATTTTATAGGGTAGCTTAGGTCTATAAGGAACAAGACAAGTGAAAATTGGATATAAAACGCCTTGTAGATTTGATTTATTAAAATTCTATATCAAGTCTAGAAGGTTTGGATGTTTATAAACACAAACATTATATTGATGAAGTTTATTAGGCTTTTTATGTGTTGTGATGTGTTGCATGCAATCATCACTAGTTCCAAGTTTATGGTGGCATGTTTCTTGCATGTAACACCCCTCCGTTTTGCTTTCTGGATTGGACAGTGTGTCCTTGTTTTGCGTTGATTTATGTTTCTGGATATTTAGATACTATATCTTGTGTGTGTATTTGGTTTCTATTCATTGAGTGATAAACTATATTATGTGATGTGATTTGATTTATATGATGCTTTAGTTTACATGCTTTAATTGGTGCAAAGATGTTAGCTGATATAACATGTAATTGCTTATGATAATATTTGATGTATGATGGAAGTGTCAGTTTTGAGGAGTGTATTGGTGAAGGGGACAGGTTCACATCACTTGCTTGCGAGTGCCCTGCAAATCCAATAATTCTTCTTCACGGTGTGTATTTTATGTTTTTTATATTATATGATGTTGGTTACTATGTTTTTAGGTTGCAGGTACATGACATCAACTCCACCTGGTTTCACAGGTTTGAGCATGTCGATCCAATGGTTAAGTTGAATGAGAGATAGTAGCTAGGTAACATGTGTCAAGTCTATGCCCTAACCTTAGTGTATCGTATGTTGTGTGTGTCGAGTGATTATTTGTATTGCTTTAATCTTATTTAAATTCTGAAGGACTCTTATTTGGAAATAGATATTTAGAATTATTGTATTAAATCATGTTGATGGTTATTTAATTAAAATTATATTTTGTTGATTGAAATTATTATCTAAATTAATTGATTAAATTTAATCTATTTAATTAATTAGATTTAATCCAAAAGGATGAATTTAGTTATTAAATAATTTAATTAATTAATTAAATGTGATGCAAGAAAATGAAAGGAAAGAAAGGAATTAAAATTAATTTTGGAATTTAATTTCAACTTGTGGGAATTAAATTAGAAATTATACTTAAATATTTATTTGGGAAATTAGTTTCAATTTTGGGAATTAAATTATTATTTGAAATTGCATTTTAAATTGAAAGTGGGTTTTCGAAAATTAAAATTAAAATTAATATTGTAAATGTCAATATTGCATGCAAAGGATCAAATTTGGTTTTAGGATATTTTTGATTTAGGACTGAATCGCATGCTTAATTAAGAAGAAGAGATTATTGAAAATTCATTCATTCTGAGAGAATTTTGGGAAGAAAGATTTTGGGGAAAATTACACAGAGAAGGGTTGGAAGAAGTTTTTGACTGTAGAATTGATTTGAGGAAAGTCTATTTATAATTGGTTGAGCTTTTGGATTGGAATCTTGGTATGGTAGAAGAGAATTCGTGAGATCCTTGGAGGAGGTTTTGCATCAGAAATTCAAGTTTGCCTATAGCTTCTTGAATCAAGTTTTCTTTTGTGTTTTTATTGTTCTTGATTGTTTTTAAAATAATGGTGATTAAAGATTTGTTTGTTAAATCTATTTTAGGAAAGAAATTGGTGATTAGAAGAAAGAAAATAAATAAATAAATTTAAAGCTTTTGCTGTTGAAACCTCTGTAGAATTTAATTTATTTGAAAAAATGGATTGTTTTGTTATTTAAATCAAACCTAGAGGTTGAACAACACATTTAGATTGTTTTAGAAGTTTAATCTTTGTAGAAAATGAATTTATTTTAAAAATCCTCTATAGAAATTAGGTGGAGAAACCTTGATTTAGAAATTTCTGATTTTATTTTAGATCCATTTTAGTTTTCTTGTTCTTTTATTTTTTATGAATTCGAGAAAAAAATTGATTGTAAGATTTAGTTGTGAACCTCTATGAAATTTGGATGTTCTATGGAAAATTTGCATAATTTCACCTATAGGTGAATGTTTTCACAAAATTTCTCCAATTTCTTTTTATGTTAAATCTGTTTTATATATATATATATATATATATATATATATATTAAATATATATATATATATATATATATACGAGTTATTGATATAAATTTTGGTTTTAAATTTATTATAATCCTCATCCGTATGGCGTTTCTTTTTATGGCGAATCGTAAAATAATTTCTGAAGTTTTTCTTTCATCGTCGTTTGTTTTGCTTAGGGTTTATGTTTTAATGGGGGAGGCTTTGGGAGGCACTGCCTCCATAGCCGCCCCTATGAGGGGACGATTGTGGAGGGAGACCTCTGCAGCTCTCCCCATGCACCAGTTTAGCCGCACCCTAAGTTTGGGGGTTTCGGCTATGCCTTAGCATAGCTGCCCCCCAAACAAAGGGGTAGGCTCATACCTTTAGGTGAGCCGCGTCGGGTTTGTCAGATCCAAAACCCTTGGGGAATTCTATTTTTTCTATTATGTGGAGAATGGCGCTTAAAGAATGAGTAACCTTGGGTGGATGGAATTCATCTGTTTTATTTTATTTTATGGAATTTTCGAATTTCATTTATAATTTCAATTTTACTTACTCATTGATGCAATATATTTGATACATGTCATATTAAATATAATAAATGTTGATTAAATAATTTGTTTAGTGTAATAAACGATAATATATATTTAATATATATATATATATATTTGAAAGATATATATATATATATATATATATATATATATTTGAAAGATATATATATATATATATAATTAAATATATATAAAAATAAATAAACAAAATAATAATATATATGTAATGTTGTATTAAAGGAATAATTATAATTCCATGTTTATTTTAAAATAAGAATATATGGATACATGGATATAATGCATGAGTAACATGAGCAAGTATATTTAAATATATAGTTTAATATTTTGTCTTATATTGGTTAGATGCATGTAATTTAGTATTGCATGGAGATTTTAAAAGATAAGTTTTGAATGGAGGATCAAATAGATATAGAAAAACGATATTTTACAAATTGAAGATATTCATGATTTAAATATTGAATTGAAAAGATATAGGTTTTTGATAGAAAATTGAAAATAGTATTTGCAATAGTTTTATGTTGTATTAAAAATAAATTTAGGAAATGATTATATTGAAAAAGGCAAATATTTATTTTATTATATTTATTTCTATTAGAGCAATTAAATCATTGTGATTGGAATACGAATGAAATATGGATTTAGAATATCCAAAAATAGTAATATCCTCGTGATTTCTTTTTAGATTTATTTTCCTCGTATTTCGCAAAGGGGATGTGAGTTTAAACTGTTCAAGATTCCCAATAATGAAAGAGGAAATATGGTTTATGATTAATTTAGATGATCTAGTTATCGTGCCTCTGACTTTGTCAATGTTACCTATTGATTGAGAATGGATTTAGAAAATCCTAATATTAGATTTGATTAATGACTTGAATGCTTTTGTAGCTATGTCGTCATGTTGTATTTTGGGATATGGGATTATGTGTTAGTCCAAATTTGTAAGTCTTCCAAAATATTTTAGAGGATGAGGGTTGTCGATTTCTTTATGTCAACCAGTTGTTTTTCCCTTGGGTAGTGCATGGAGTCTTTTCAATTTACCCGATTTCCACGAACAGGGATGTTTTGTACCTCCTGTGAAAGGAGTGGACTATGTGTTCGTTGCCTTCAAGATGTTTGGAGTGAGTTATTTTATTTGTTTCCTCCTTTTGTTGGAGTGGTTTTGATGCCTAGTTTGTATGCACTTGTGTTTCCCTTGGTGGATTGTTTGGGTGTGTGTTGTTGAATAGAAGAGTGGCTTTTGTTAGGCGTCGAAGCCCAAAGAGTTAAACCGGGTTACCTTCAGAAGTGAGTTAATCAAGTGATAATTAAATTAATGTACTTAGATGATTAGGAAGCCTTCCAAACTAATCAAGATAATTTTTCCTCACTCATAGACACAAGGGCTCATTTAGACTTGGGATGAGTAGGTAGGCCTGAAATGGCAGTCATCTATCTTGTCAGTATGAGAGATATAGGATGCCACATGAGTGAGTATGAGGGCTGGGATTCGGTTGAGGTCTCGAGGATTACCGGAGCCTATGAAGGATGCCCAGAGGAGATCTCATGACTCCTATGCGATGACACTCTATCTAGGACAACTGTTGTTAATTGTTTTAGGTGTATGGTTCTCTGCACATACTTGATCTATTTTTATGTCTGGAAGCAATGTGACCTATGTCAGTGATGTGAGTGTTGTTCTTGTGTTGTACTTGAGTTGTACTTGTTTATTGTATTTGTTTGGTTATGTCAGTATGAGTCTTCCTTTGGTTAGTGGTTGTAGATTTATGTCCATGTTACTTTGTTACTATCTCCTAGCATGGGGGGTGGGCCTTCGAGTTCCACTTGGTTGGGTGGAACATGCACCAAAACCATTGGGTCCCCATTGATCTTTAGTACTTGGAGGTGAGACATCCAGATGGACAGCTCGTGGTTCTTGTGTTTTATTCATGCTTTGTAATATTAATTTGTATAAGTTATTTATTCCTCTTATGTTATGAGGTGGAATGTTGTAATTGTATCACTTATGTACTATTGCCTCATTCTAGGAATGAGTGATGTAACTATTGGATTAAGTTAATGATTATGAGATTGTATTTTGGATGTTTATCTTATTATGTTATGTGGTATCCTTATGATGTATGATGTTTATTTCATAAAGTATATAATGCTATGGTTATATGTAAGATGTTTGTGTGGGTTTAAGTAATCCTAACCTTGTAGCCTTAGAGGTTGTTGTTAATTAGTAAGTGAATGTGTATGTTAAATGCACTTTATAAAAAAAAAATTGGTTCGCTTAAGACATCAATTGCAACTTCCTTTAAGGTTACTTGGAGCCTAGGTTTAAACACTGGGTTGTCTGGGTACATTTGTGTCCTTTGTGTTGTCCCTACGATTTGTTAGTGGAGTGATAAGTGATCACGTGTTCATGACCTTTATCTTTAGCATAATGTACTCTGAGAAAGAGAGTAGCATGTTAGTAACCTGATATAAGGTTAGGGTTGGAAAGTTATGATACGTATCCCATGGGTTATGGAATTTGATGTTCCTATGGGTTTAGGTATGTAGATGTACCCTTGTAAATGTAAGATACCAATAATTTTTTCTTGTTTGAGATTCGTGGATACACTCTGGGTCATGTGGATTGTGTGCTCACTCTGCGTCACATGAGGGTTGCTATAATTCTAGTTGGACGTTGTTTCCTCCTTCCTTGTTTTGTGGCTACTATCTAGTCACATAGTTGTATAGTGGAATTTAAAGATTGTGAACTTTTTTTTCGATTATTGATGATTCTTTTCGGTTGACTGTTAGGGCCGACACTTTGTTTATGTTTGATTGTGAAGGTTTAGCCACAACTTGTGATCTTATTTTCTTATAACCCTAGTGGTTATATATTTGATTTCGTGTTGAAATTATGCGCATTTATTGCCTTATTGTTGAAATTAAACTTTAATTTGCTAATATTTATGAACTTGGTGGCTAAGCTAGTTATCTTTGTTGTTTTCATTATCAGTTATGTGTCGTATTGTGATTCCTCTCCAAGGCTGTTTGAGGAAAACTTGGTGAGTGTGTACGAGGAATTAGATGCAGGAAACATTGAGAATGGGGGTATGTGAGGTTGGACGCAGCTACGACCCACTACTTACCTATGTGTGATGACTATCTCTTGGAGGCTAATCACCTTACACAACAAGAGACAGGGCATTGTGGTCTTGTTTGGATGGTCTCACCTTTCGTGTGACCTAACACCATCAAGCCACTGGATTGATGTTAGATTTAGTTGAGATGGTTAGTTGTTCTTGGTTCATGGATTATTCTATCATGGATTGGTATGCTACTTTCTGGTGTCCAGGTGGACCCTTGTGTAGTCTTGCGATGGGTTCTGGTGTGTGTATTGGTACATATGTGTATTATGTATGATAATTCATGGTTATGTGTTTGTGGAGACTTGGTTGGATTAACAGTGTACTTGGCTGAGTTGTATACAACACGGGTTGTTGTTGTTTTTTATGTTGAGGTATAGAGTGGTTCAGTTTGGAACCCTTGGCTATGTGATTGTATGGAGTTTGCACTTGAGGTTTTTGCAGGCTTCCAGGAGTAAGCCTAACCCTTGGGGGGGAGAATGTAACACCCCTCCTTTTTTCTTTTTGGATTGGACAGTGTGTCCTTGTTTTGCATTGATTTATGTTTTTGGATATTCAGATACTATATCTTATGTGTGTATTTGGTTGCTATTCATTGAGCGATAAACTGTATTATGTGATGTGATTTGATTTATATGATGCTTTAGTTTATATGCTTTAATTGGTGTAAAGATGTTAGCTGATATAACATGTAATTGCTTATGAGAATATTTGATGTATGATGGAAGTGTCAGTTTTGAGGAGTGTATTGGTGAAGGGGACGGGTTCACATCACTCGCTTGAGAGCGCTCTGCAAATCCAAGATTTCTTCTTCATGGTGTGTATTTTATGTTTTTTATATTATATGATGTTGGTTACTATGTTTTCAGGTTGCAAGTACATGACATCGACTCCACCTGGTTTCACAGGTTTGAGCATGTAGATCCAACGGTTAAGTTGAATGGGAGATAGTAGCTAGGTAACATGTGTCAAGTCTATGCCCTAACCTTAGTGTGTCGTCTGTTGTGTGTGTCGAGTCATTGTTTGTCTTGCTTTAATCTTATTTAAATTCTGAAGGATTCTTATTTGGAAATAGATATTTAGAATTATTGCATTAAATCATGTTGATGGTTATTTAATTAAAATTATATTTTGTTGATTGAAATTATTATTTAAATTAATTGATTAAATTTAATCTATTTAATTAATTAAATTTAATCCAAAAGGATGAATTTAGTTATTAAATAATTAAATTAATTAATTAAATGTGATGTAAGAAAATGAAAGGAAAGAAAGGAATTAAAATTAATTTTGGAATTTAATTTCAACTTTGTGGGAATTAAATTAGAAATTATAATTAAATGTTTATTTGGGAAATTAGTTTCAATTTTGGGAATTAAATTATTATTTGAAATTGCATTTTAAATTGAAAGTGGGTTTTCGAAAATTAAAATTAAAATTAATATTGTAAATGTCAATAGTGCATGCAAAGGATCAGATTTGGTTTTAGGATATTTTTGATTTAGGACTGAATGACATGCTTAATTAAGAAGAAGAGATTATTGAAAATTCCCAAATTCCCTCATTCTGAGAGAAGTTTTGGGAAGGAAGATTTTGGAGAGAATTGCACAAAGAAGGGTTGGAAGAAGTTTTTGATTGTAGAATCGATTTGAGGAAAGTCTGTTTATAATTGGTTGAGCTTTTGGATTGGAATCTTGGTACGGTAGAAGAGAATTCGTGAGATCCTTGGAGGAGGGTTTGCATCAGAAATTCATCTTTGCCTGTAGCTTCTTGAATCAAGTTTTCTTCTGTGTTTTTATTGTTCTTGATTTTTTTTAAAATAGTGGTGATTAAAGATTTGTTTGTTAAATCTGTTTTAGGAAAGAAATTGGTGATTAGAAGAAAGAAAATAAATAAATAAATTTAAAGCTTTTGCTATTGAAACCTCTGTAGAATTTAATTTATTTGATGAAATGGATTGTTTTGTTATTTAAATCAAACCTAGAGGTTGAACAACACATTTAGATTGTCTTAGAAGTTTAATCTCTATAGAAAACGAATTTATTTTGAAAACCCTCTATAGAAATTAGGCGGAGAAACCTTGAGGATTTAGAAATTTCTGGTTTTATTTTAGATCCATTTTAGTTTTCTTGTTCTTTTATTTTTTATGAATTCAAGAAAAAATTGATTGTAAGATTTAGTTGTGAACCTCTGTGAAAGTTGGATGTTCTATGGAAAATTTGCATAATTTCACCTGTAGGTGAATGTTTTCACAAAAAATTTTGAATTTGTTTTTATGTTAAATCTGTTATATATATATATATATATATGAATTATTGATATAAATTTTGGTTATAAATTTATTATAATCGTCGTCCGTACGGTGTTTCATTTTATGGCGAATCGTAAAATAGTTTCCAAAGTTTTTCTTTCATCGCCGTTTGTTTTGCTTAGGGTTTATGTTTTAATGGGGGAGGCTTTTGGAGGCATTGCCTCCACAGCCGCCCCCATGAGGGGACGACTGTTGACGGAGACCTCCGCAGCTCTCCCCACACACCAGTTTAGCTGCACCCTAAGTTTGGGGGTTTCGGCTATGCCTTAGCACAGCTGCCCCCAAACAAAGGGGTAGGCTCATACCTTTAGGTGAGCGGCGATGGGTTTGTCAGATCCGTAACCCTTGGGGAATTCTATATATTCTGTTCTGTGGAGAATGGCGCTTAAAGAAAGAGTAACCTTGGGCGAATGGAATTCATCCGTTTTATTTTATTTTATGGAATTTTTGAATTTCATTTATAATTTCGATTTTACTTAATCATTAATGCGATATATTTGATACATGTCATATTAAATATAATAAATGTGGATTAAATAATTTGTTTAGTGTAATAAACGATAATATATATTTAATATATATATATCTGAAGATATATATATATAATTAAATATATATATGAGGTTGTATTATTGAAATAATTAAATATATATAAAAATAAATAAACAAAATAATAATATATATGTAATGTTGTATTAAAGGAATAATTATAATTCCATGTTTATTTTAAAATAAGAATATATGGATACATGGATATAATGCATGAGTAACATGAGCAAGTATATTTAAATATATAGTTTAATATTTTGTCTTATATTGGTTAGATGCATGTAATTTAGTATTGCACGGAGATTTTAAAAGATAAGTTTTGAATGGAGGATCAAATAGATATAGAAAAATGATATTTTACAAATTGAAGATATTCATGATTTAAATAGAGAATTGAAAAGATATAGGTTTTGGATAGAAAATTGAAAATAGTATTTGCAATAGTTTTATGTTGTATTAAAAATAAATTTAGGAAATGATTATATTGAAAAAGGAAAATATTTATTTTATTATATTTATTTCTATTAGAACAGTTAAATCATTGTGATTGGAATATGAATGAAATATGGATTTAGAATATCCAAAAATAGTAATATCCTCGTGATTGCCTTTTAGATTTATTTTCCTCGTATTTCGCAAAGGGGATGTGAGTTTAAACTATTCAAGATTCCCAATAATGAAAGAGGAAATATGGTTTATGATCAATTCAGATGATCTAGTTATCGTGCCTTTGACTTTGTCAACATTACCTATTGATTGAGAATAGATTTAGGAAATCCTAATATTAGATTTAGTTAATGACTTGCATGCTTTTGTAGCTATGTCGTCATGTTGTATTTTGGGATATGGGATTATGTGTTAGTCCAAATTTGTAAGTCTTCCAGAAGATTTGAGAGGATGAGGGTTGTCGATTTCTTTATATTAACCAGTTGTTTTTCCCTTGGGTGATGCATGGAGTCTTTTCAATTTACCCGGTTTCCATGAACGGGGATGTTTTGTACCTCCTGTGAAAGGAGTGGACTATGTGTTTGTTGCCTTCAAGATGTTTGGAGTGAGTTATTTTATTTGTTTCCTCCTTGTGTTGGAGTGGTTTTGATGCCTAGTTTCTATGCACTTGTGTTTCCCTTGGTGGATTGTTTGGGTGTGTGTCGTTGAATAGAAGAGTGACTTTTGTTAGGCGTCGGAGCCCAAAGAGGTAAACTGGGTAACCTTCAGAAGTGAGTTAATCAAGTGATAATTAAATTAATGTACTTAGATGATTAGGATGTCTTCCACACAAATCAAAATATTTTTTTCTCACTCATAGACACAAGGGCTCGTTTAGACTTGGGATTAGTGGGTAGGCCTGAAATGGCAGTCATCTATGTTGTTAGTACGAGAGATATAGGATGCCACATGAGTGAGTATGAGGGTCGGGATTCGGTTGAGGTCACCAGGATTACCGGAGCCTATGAAGAATGCCCAGAGGAGATCTCATGACTACTATGCGATGACACTCTATCTATGATAACTGTTGTTAATTGTTTTAGGTGTATGGTTCTCTGCACATACTTGATCTATTTTTATGTTTAGAAGCAATGTGACCTATGTCAATGATGTGAATGTTGTTCTTGTGTTGTTCTTGTGCTGTACTTTTTTATTGTATTTGTTTGGTTATGTCAGTATGAGTCTACCTTTGGTTAGTGGCTGTATATTTTTGTCCATGTTACTTTGTTACTATCTCCTAGCATGGGGGGTGGGCCTTCGGGTACCACTTGGTTGGGTGGAACATGCACCAAAACCATTGGGTCCCCATTGATCTTCAGTACGTGGAGGTGAGACATTCAGATGGATAGCTCGTGGTTCTTGTGTTTTATTCATGATTTGTAATATTAATTTGTATAAGTTATTTATCCCTCTTATGTTATGAGGTGGAATGTTGTAATTGTATCACTTATGTACTATTGCCTCATTCTGGGAATGAGTGATGTAACTATTGGATTAAGTTAACGATTATGAGATTGTATTTTGGATGTTTATTTTATTATGTTATATGGTATCCTTATGATGTATGATGTTTATTTCATAAAGTATATAATACTATGGTTATATGTAAGATGTTTGTGTGGGTTTAAGTAATCCTAACGTTGTAGCCTTAGAGGTTGTTGTTAATTAGTAAGTGAATGTGTATGTTAAATGTACTTTATAAAAAAAAAATTGGTTTGCTTAAGACATCAATTGCAAATTCCTTTAAGGTTACTTGGCGGGGCTTTACATTGCATGTCCAAAGATGTGACTCATGAATTTAGAATTTTATTTGAAAATAGTCTCACAAAAAGTCTCACATTTGATCAAAAGTGAGTCTTTAAATTTGAAAAAATTTATGTTAAACAAACGACACTCTAATTTAAAGTCCAGTGATCCTTTGAAACAATTTATAATACCATAATGAGAACATTGTATTTTAATTTCTTATTGTGTAATACATTATGATTAAAAAGAAATAAAAAATTTGGATTTCTTTGAAAAAAAAACCTATGTTACACTACATTGACATACCGCATTATACATCGAGATATTAATCATTGTGGGCAACTTTAAATTCTTAGCCATCATTAACATATTTATTCCCTCATAGCATTCACACTGGCCAGAAGAAAGGAACAATGCAAAGAAAGAAAGCATGCCCATGGCCTAACATTGTGCACACAAGCAGGACTCAACATAGACACTGACCGAAACAATTGGAGGTCCAGATGACCCCCACTAACACAACAGATTTTTAATTTTTCCTGTCCGAATGGGAAAAAAAAAAGATGCATGGGAAAGATGTCTTTGGTGAAAAGTTTTGTCGGCGTAAGAAGAAAATCTAATGAAAGATGGGAATCACGCACATCAATTTATTTTCACATCGCTAAGAAATGACGAATGATGTCACAGATTTGTGGAAGAAATTTTCAATTTAGACTACTTTAATAGATTGAAAGGTAAAACTTTCCGACTAGCATAATAAGGGGGACCTTCATTCTATGATGAAATAAGTGGGCCATCATATGGTGTAAAAATATTATAAATATTGTCAAATAAGGTGGGGTATTATATTATATGTAAAAATATTCTAAATATTCTCAAATAGGGTCTTTCAAATGATTTATTGTACCTAATTTTAAGTATATTTGTATTAGTAAAAATTGCATATATATGTGTTTTTGTTTTTTATGTTTTGATATTATTTTGATTCGTTTTTAAATATAATAATAATTAATTTATAAATGATATCTTTTTTTTTTAAATTTAATTTATGATATAAGATATCTTGATATTTGTTGTCATCAATTCTTAGAGGTCAATCTCTTATTTTAAGCATATTATTCTTTATTCTAAATTAAATATATGGATGTAGGTTTACAATCAAAGTTACTCTTGTAGTTGTGGATTTAATATATGAATTATAAAAATTCAAAAATCAAATTCACGTTTCTTCAACCGTTTTACTATTTATTATGATCTATCTTAACATATGTTCTATTGATTTATGGGTTTGGTTGTTGTATTTAAGGACATTCATTTACTTATTTGGAAAAGATCAAGAGTTATTATTCTTAGAGCATGCTAGGGTTTATTGATAGAAAATTAATGAAAGCACTAAAGTAGCAATTACCAGAGCTTGTTAGATCACATCATCCTAGGTAAATTGCACACTTGCTTGTTATCCTTAATTTTTTTTGCATAGTCACTAAGGTAGTCAAACTATAGGTATAATTGAGGGTAACTTAACCCTTGAAATTCAATAAATTCTCATAAGGTGTTCCTAAACATTATCAAGTCCATTTACATATTAAGACATGTCAAAAATGAAGGTGAGAAAATTCTCACAATGCATATTTTGTGAACTTAGCTTTGAAAGCTCTAGGGTAAGATCCACATGCATGTTTAGGTGCATCCTAGAAAAATTCAAATCCACACTTGGATGGGTATCCTAAACTAAAAAAAGCTCAATTTCTAGAATTTAAGATCTTTGGTCGAGTCAAACATAAAATTATAGAGCACTAGCAAATTAGCATTTGATATTTTTCCCAACACTTCTCTATCATCAAATTTTAAGCTAAGTATCACATTTAGTTTCTATGTGTTTCAATTAAATCAATCCTAACTATTTTATTTTAAGCTAATTATTTCTCAACTAGATGCATTTATTTAATTAGTTTAGATTAGTTATATATTGGTATTTCATCTTTCATGTCTTTTGTCTCTATTGGGAAACATTTGCATCCAATTTTAGAGTGGCATAGAACTCATCTTTGCAATATCTTTTAAAATTCCTAAGCTTTCTATAATTCAAACATTAGTCCCTAGGTTTTCTAAGTGATTTATATATCTCCCATGAGATTTGGATCTAGTGTTACCTCTCTTCTTATCCTTTGTTATTCCTTTCTCTTTTCATTTTTAATGAAAATTTAGGTACTCTTTAGAAAATCTTTTTTTTTCTTCATATCTCCTTTGAAAGTCATGATGTAACTATCTCATTCATTTTTATATTAGAGGATGCACTATTAATAGTCATCACTAGGTGATTCCATGAATCTAGTAAAGAACATAAGAAATTTGTGTGATCTTATCCTTCTCCATGTTCACTATAAAAGAGTACAACTCAGTAATAATCATGTTGAAAGAATTAGGTTTTCAACCACAAAATTATAATCCTCCACCCTAAGAGTATACAACTTGTTTCTCAAGAAAATTATGTTTACCAAGGATTTATCTTGATACATCTCATCGAACTTATTTTAGAGAGTATAGTGGTAGATTATTTATGTATATCCAACAATACAAAGTCTACCAAATTGAACCTAATGATACCCTTAACTTTTGTATTCATATTTCGTAGTCTTCTTGTGATATAGTAGTATGTTCGAATCCATAAATTACAACACATATATCTCTATCCTTAAACATATCCTCCATATTAGGATTCCAAAGATCCAATTTTATTGCCAAGATCTTCTAAATTTTTATCCTTGGTGTGCTTGAAATTTATCTTATAACAAAATCTTCTACACAATCTCCCACTCAATCCAATATTAATATAAAAATTTGATGTAGTCATGATCAATGGGTCCTACTAGATTTCCCAATCATTCAACAAAAACACATAGAGTTCACAAAGCAACACATTCACAACAAAACTCAAAACCCTTTATTCATTTGCAAGAATAAGGTCTAGTAAAATTCCTTCATTGGAATTGGTCTCAAGCCTTAGAATATCACCTACATCTACCTAGCAATCTCTCACTAGTGTTTACTCATCAAAATCTTTTGACTCTTCATAGTGAATTTATAACTTTTGTAGAATACTCTCCCAAAAAATCCCTCCAAATGAGCTCTAAATCTATATTTATATCATATGATATGGAAAGAGCTGACCACCACATGTCAAGGCATGATGGGACACATATCAATCATTCATTGGCTCCAAAGACATCCATGCAAGGTTGTTATAAACATTTCCAAGGTATTTTTTCATTTTTCAAAAAATTGTAAAATCCAAGGGGCCCAAAATTGTGGATATTCAAGGGGATCAAGATGTTGTATGGATTCTAGGTGGTATAGGATACACCCATTCGTCATTAAAATTATTTCCATAAGATTTTATGTACAAAAAATTAGCTTAGGGAACAATTGAAAAATCTCTAGGGGGTCTTAGATATTGTTGGAATATGAGTATCGACCATATAATGTTTGGTGTCAAAGGAGAGTTCCAAAAATACAAGATATATGGGGAAATGGTGACTATTTGGATGTTCTAGGTATTTGAGGTGGAACTAGATAGGTCCAAGAGCATATGAATGTTTCACACTCACAAGTTATGTCAGAAAATATAGGTTATTGGGATTTGAGTTCATAAGGACTTAAAGAGAAGTAAGGTTGATACATATATTGGAGGAAACCTAAGGGTGATTAGGATATATGCCTTTGATATAGGAAGTCAAGTAACTCAACAAGTATGTAGTAAATTAGAGTCCATGTGGATCTAGTGGGGAAACAAGGTTCAAGTGCATATAGTAGGGATTCAAAGGGTATCTAGATATTATTTGGTGTCGTAGGGAAGTTCTATCATTCCTTGTTGTGTGGAGAAATAAAAGCCAATGAGAAATTGCAAGGAATTAAGGTGTAACTAGATAAGATCCAACATCACATGGAAGTTTCACCGAACTAACATGGATAGGAAATCTTGCAGCAATGAAGTAATCTTGGAGCCTAATGGAAGTTTGAATTCTTTAAGACTTAGTGGACACTTGAAGGAGTTGAGATGGTCTGAAAGTTGGTCAAAGTTCCACAGCTAAGATGAGTTAGTGAACAATATATTTTTTAAGCCTGAAAGAACTTAGTAGAGATTTGGGGCATCCAAGAAATGCAAAAAGTCTCACAGATCTAGATAGATCACAGATCTAGATAGAGCTAAAAACTTTTCAACTTAATAACTTGCTCCATTTTTATGTCAAATATTCCCCAAACTTGAAATGGGGATTCCCTTTTAGCTTGTATTCAAGATGAAGTGATCAGTTGGCCTTGATAACATTGAAATTATTCAAAATTTGACCACCTAATCCTAGAAGAAAAAAAAAAAAAAACCAACATTACAAGGAAAAAATGTTGGTTACATGGGATTGCTTGTAGACCTGGATGCTCTTGCATCAAAACCCTTGTCCATAACACCTATAATTTGAGTTTACTAGGATATCATATTAAATGAAAGAAAGTAGAGGTATGCAATATGTTTTCTACATTAATCTATGAATTAAGGTATGCACAAATATATTAAACCTTTATAATTATAGTAAAGCATACACAAAAGTAATATAGAACAAAAAAATACTTTAGATGGGGAAAAAATTTCAAGAGAAGAAAAAACCCACACCCTAGAGAAACTAAATGCATTATTTAGTAACCAAAGGTTACAATACACTGGAAAATTATAAGTCCTTATAGGAGTATCACCACTAAGAAATTTAGACTAGTAGCAACCTAATATTACCTACAAAAAATCTTGATTCAAACAACCATCTCAAGGACTAAATGAATAAGACAAGAAAAATATGAAGCCATCAAATGGAAATTATGAAACCATGAGATAAACAGTCAAAAATGTGGTGCCCAAATCCCTAGTAAAAAATCTACCACCTAATTCCTAAAATAAGCTTGTAAGCTAAAATAGTACATTCCTTACACATATCACAAGCTCATCATAATCCACTCATCAACATAGGCACTCCATATTCTCCCCATTATGTTCATTCAAATGTGTCTTATGATGTGTTAGAATATGTATCATTAGTTCTTCAACAAGTGTAACTCTCTCTTAGATCTCATAGACATTCTTACATTTCTAGTGTGGGGAGGGAAACTTTTCAAGGCCATCAAATTTGATCTAGGAAGATGATTAAGCCTATCCTTTTAGATTTCTAGAGCTTTAAGAGTTCCATTTACCCCAAATATTAGGGAATCGATAAAAAAAATTGAAAAAAAAATAGGGCCAAAATAAATTCTATAATGGGTAGGTGCATGGATATGTGACACAATTTTGGCTCTTAAGATGCCACATTTTGTTCTGAAATCATTAAAATCTGATTTGCACAAGAAAATGAAGATAATTACGCTCAAAATTTCAAGATGTAGCAAGAACAAAAGTTGAAGTGCTCCAAGTCTAGTTTCTAAGATACTATTTTTTTGAAATTAATGAAGATTAAGGGTCTCAAAAAAGGGGGGAGCAAGGGGGGGGGGGATAGGTCTTGTTTTTATCAACAAAAAACAACATAGTGCCTGAGGGCTCCCCCCTTTTATATTAAGTTTTTTTTAGAATTAAAAAAATTTGAACGTTAATAAATTAGCTAACACCATGTATTTTATCCTCATTCTTTTGGATAATTGTTTTAATGAATATATAATATTTTATGAATTGTCAAAGTGGACACATCTTGAAAAGCTAAAATTTGAGCTTGCTCTCCCTAATTGTTTTTAAAACTAATCGAAAATTGTTCTTTTTCATCATGTGTAGAATGGAGTCTAATTTCAAAAAATGTAATTTTTTTTGCGTTTCGATGAACGAGTAAAAATCTATCCTAAAACTAGCACATGTTGGTTTTTGACTAAAAATAGAGGCATTTACAATAGAAGGTATGGATCAAAACCCTAACTAAATCAAAATGAAAAAATAATTATATATTTAGATAACTAAGAGAGAAGGTAATATTATCACGATTTTTTTATAAGGGTATGTGCAGGATCATCATGGAAAAAATAGGCCCTTAAGTGGCAATGAAAATTCAGAAAATCAGAGTTAGGAAAATTGACATAAAAATTTGAATAAGTTATCTATATTATTTCAAAAATATGTAAGAATAGAATCTATATAAAATTGAATGTAGTTTCTAAACTACTAGGTTTATTTTAAAAAGAATAAAATCTATTTGGTGAAAATTTGAAATTTCAATGCTGTAGTACTTAAATTTCAGGGAAAAAATAAGAAGTAGGTGTTTGTCTAACCACCCTAACCATAATAAAATGATAATATTTTAGATATAAGTAGAGGACTCATGTCCAGATGTGATGCATACTTTTTTCTAACTTTTTACCAAGTAAATAATTAAATATGAATTTTTTATTACAACTTTTAAAAATATAAAAAACTCGTATGTCTAACCACCTTAACTTGGTCAAAATATGATGAAATTTATTTTGTTTTTTAATCCTATAGTATGTGAAGGATAGAATGTGACACATGTTTTAGTTTCAAAAAATGTGATACCGTTTGAAAGATATAGATGTTTTTCAATCATCCTATAAATTAGGATTTAAGTTGTAATTCAAATAGAAAATGAATAATAATAATTTATTAAATTCAAAGTAAAGCATAATTTATATTGGTGGAAAGCTGAGAATCTCCTTTTAAAACCCTTTTCATTTCATCAATTTTGGGTTAAAATAAGGTCGTTAGCCACATGGGCCATCATATCACTTACATATCGCCACTTTCTGGCCCATCATGATCCTGCACATACCCATAAACTTGCATTGAAATACATGTAAATGAGATGGGGAGCATAGACGAAAATATGAAGAAATTTAGCACCCTTTCAAAAAATCACATCTTTTGCATGAAATGGTTGTCCAAACCTTTGGGTCAGATGCCCAATGTAAAATCCGGCCCATTGAGTTGGTATTTCCCAATGCAACCTATTTGGCACACACCAAATTTGGCGCTCGCCAAATGTCATTCATGACTTTTGGAATGCATTTTGCTAAAATCTTTGATTTTTCTCTTTCCTTGCTAGGGAAACTATATACATGAGATAAAAATTTAAGTATAACTTATACTTTAAGTTATATTTCATGTATATAGTTTCAGGATATTTGAGAGTGGTTTAAGATTTGTAGGAGTTATAATGCAAATTCTAGTTTTTGGAAGATTTTAAAATAATTTAGACTTAGTCAAATTTCAGTAATCAGCATGTCAAATTTCAATAATCAGGAGGTCAAATTTCTATAATCAAGAGGGTATCATCATGGAAAAAATGCGCCCTTAAGTGGCGATGAAAATTTTGAAAAATTACAGTTACGCAAATTGACGTAAAAAATTGAATAAGTTATCTATATTATTTTAAAAATATGTTAGAATAGAATCTATAGCAAATTGAATGTAGTTTCTAAACTACTAGGTTTATTTTATTTTTTTAAATCTATTTGCTGAAAATTTGAAATTTCAATGCAGTAGTATTTAAATTTTGGGTAAAAAATAAGAAGTAGGTGTCTATCTAACCATCCTAATCACAACAAAATGATAATATTTTTTTATAAGATTTTAGGTATAAGTAGAGGACTCATGTTCCAATGAGTTGCATATTTTTTTGTGAATTTTTCCAAAGTAAATAATTAATTATGATTTTTTTATTACAAATTTTAAAAAATATAAAAAATTGTATGTCTGACCACCTTAACTTGGTCAAAAATTCATGAAATTCAATTTTTTTTATTCCTCTAGTATGTGACGCATGTTTCAGATTCAAAAAATGTGATACCATTTGAAAGTTGTAGATGTTTTTCAATTAGCCTATAAATCAAGACTTTAGTTGTAATTCAAATAGAAAATGAATAATAATTATTTATTAAATTCAAAGTAAAGCATAATTTATATTCGTGGAAAGCTGAGAATCTCCTTTAAAAACCCTTTTTGTTTCATCAATTTTGGGTTAAAAAAGAGTCGTCAGCCACATGGGCCAGTTGTATCACTTACATATTACCACTTTTTGGCCCATCATGATCTTGCACATACTCAAGAGGTCAAATTTCATCTTTCTCTCTCTATCTCACTCATTTTAATATCTTATTCTCTAGACCTCTCTCTCTCACACTATCTCCATCCCTTTATCTAACACTCTCTCCCTTGATCTCAAGAACTACGTCTCTACATGTCCATCTCTCTCCTTCCCTCTCTAATATCTATCTCCCTCCCTCCCTCCTTCCCTCTCTATATTTCTCTATCTCCCCTCCCTCTCCTTTTATCTCTATATATCTCTCTACTCTCTATATCACCTCTCTCTATACCTACCTATCCCTCTCTCCCTCTCTCTCCCCTCTTTCTCTCTCTTTGCTTCCCTCTATCTCTCCTTCCCTCTCTACTCTCTATCTCTCCATTCTCTATCTCCTTCCCTCTCTAATTCTCTCTATCTCACCTCTCTCTCCTTCCCTCCCTCCCTCTCTGATTTTCTCTATCCCCCCTCTCTCTCCTTCCCTCTTTCTCCCCCTCTCTCTCCCTCTCTCTCTTCCTTTTACCCACATTTTCTCTCTACTTAGCAGTATCTAACCTATCCTGCTATACCTCTTTCTCTCTCCCCCCTCCTTCCCTCTCAATCTCTCCACCTTCCTCACCTCTATACTTCTCTCTCCATCACACATCTCTATCACCTATCTCTCTTCTCTCTCTCCCCTTCCCTCTCTACTCTCTTTCTCTCTATCTCACCTCTCTCTCCCTACCTATCCCTCCCTCCTCTCTTATTTCTCTCATCTCTCTCTCTCCCTCCCTACATCTTCCTCCCTCTCTCCTTCCCTCTATCTACCTAGACCTCTCTCTCCATCCCCACCTCTCCCTCTATCTCTCCTTTCATATCTACTTCTCTCTACCTAGTTGTTCCTCTATACCTATTTCTCTCTCTCCTTATCTCCTCTCTCTCAATATCTCCACCTTCTTTCCCTCT